>JAOXYM010000025.1:20236533-20257172 GCA_028567055.1 Leptatherina wallacei | reverse complement strand
TCGATTCTCTTTTGGGGCGAGGGGTAGGGCTAAGGGGAAGGGCTGAATACCCCTTTCAGCAGAGCTTTTTCAGGTGCAGACTTCAGGGTAAAGGGGTAGGAGGAGTTATACGCCGTCGCGCAGGAAGCAAACCTGGCGCAGAGAGACTCGTACAGAAAAGTTGCCTTTTTGTAAATAACAACGTTTAAAATGTTTAACTGTAGTTCAAAACTTTACGATAAGGTAGATGGTTACCATGACGGCACAATGTGGTGGTTGACCGCTCTACGCATGTTTCGGAAATAAAAGTGGCGATGTCGTAATTTGCATAAAGGTTTTAAATCGATTCTACTCGGGGAAAATTATATATAATATAACCATATACGTAATTTTAATTTCTGTGGTTATAAGGATGTAAGTTACAGCTCTTCTTTCTGTTGTATCTTAAGGTCTGTATGACACACGTGTCGTGTAAACAGGGAGCCACGAGCAAACCAGCCTCCTAATACGTTCAGGTTATACCGACAGAGGGCTGTCTCAATTCATAGGGCTGTAAACATTAACCTTTGCCTCCACACTTTGTTTAAAGGCGAAGGGGTAGGGCTAAGGGCTAAGGGGTAGAGCTAAGGGCTGAGGGGTAGGGCTAAGGGGGAGAATTGAGATTTGGCCTTAGCCCTTCCCCTCAGCCCTTAGCCCTACCCATTCACCTTTAAACAAAGTGTGTCCTTAAAGGACATAACTTTCAGATACTGATCATCTGCTGTGGAGAGTTTTTGGGAATCGCCTTATAATGCAAAAATATTATATGTACCAAACTTTGTTATCATTGATATCTTTTGTAAATGCAGCTAAATGAGTGAAGAAGCAGCCAATGTCTAAAGAGAAACATTGAAAGACCTTCAGAAAGCCCGGAGAACTATTGTATAAGAGCACTTTAGAAGATTACAAGGAAGCTTGGCTCCTTGGAAACAAAATTTAATGAAATGAGGGATAGCTTAAGTCTTTTGCACACCTCTGGATGTAGCCGATGTGTTTGTCTCAGGACAGAATTGAGCTGCAGAAAGCAGCAATAGCTTGATTACCAGTCTGAGCCAGGAGCAATGAGAGGCAGTGACATGCAAATACATCAGAAAGTACTCCATCGCACTATGAGAGTCCACATCTCTTATGGAGCAGTGAGAACAGTGTGAGCGTGACTCCTTCTCCACAAAACAACTGAGAGAGAAAACACTGAAACAAATTAAAACAAGCAATCAAATGAAATGCAGAAGCAATTTCTGTATTTGCATGGGTGAAGGCACTTTGTAAAGCAAGATTTTTCTCCCTAAGGAAAGTTGGCAACTGCCAGGAAAAGATTTCCAAGATTCCCTCTTCGTGCACGCAGAGAATATTAAAAGGTTGAAGCTCCATTGATATCTCATTATAAAAGCATAACTTGTCCCAGTTCAGTCCTGCTTGCCAGCATGTTATTAGTGGATTTGTGAATTGTGAAGATGCCCTTTCATATTAATTCAGCATTTAAGTATGTGTGTATTATCCAGTTGTTTCTTAATGTTTCTGTATGCATTTCCTTTATTGGAACTTGTAAACCACCACTATTTAGACCTCTAAAAGACCTGAATGAATTTGTGATGTGTAAAAAAACCCTCTGCAGCTACCAGGACTGATGGTGTAAGATCTGAAATTTGTTGTATTTTCTGGAGAAGCATGTGTTGGATCATATCCATGGGTTAAACAAACCTGGGTGTGCATTAGTTAGGCCCTCAAAGCAGATTTCTTTATCCTTGAGATGCAGACGGATGTCTGAATCTTGACTTGAAGAGCTCTTTGTCTCATGTGCCATGAGTTTATGAAGTGATTGTTTGGTTTCTCTTGTATAAAAGCCTAAACCCACTTCACTGCACTGCAAATATGGCGCCACTCAGCTTGTGTTTGGGTGTTTTTGTCCTTTGGGTGAACAAGCTTCTGTCTGAGTGCGTTTAGATTAAATGTGCCAGGATGTTATGTTTAGAGGAGATCCTTCTGAGTTTCTCTGACACTCCTGCCACATATGGAAGGACAATGTTCATCTTCTCAAGCTTATAATCCAAACTCCACATCATCCAGTTAGAAGTGAAGAAGCCTTGCGGAGGAGATGTGGAACATCTTCAAGAACCAGGAAGAAAAAGTTCTGCTGCCTTTATCTAAACTCTTGGGAATATACTTCCTTTTCTATCCTGGTTGATGAGACGAAAATGGTTGAAACACTTTTTGTTGCATGAGACAACCTGCAAAGTGAAATCAAAGCAAGAAAGTTAGTCATGATGTATTTATTTCCCAACCCGTGCTTACTTTGACATACTTACTGCTTGGCCAAAGACAAACGTAACCACCTGGATTTAACTAAGCATATACTGTAAGCACAACCCTACTGTATGGGCGATTATCTTTCAGCTGGGAGTTATTGAACTCCAACTGATACAATGAGTAGCTTCTCATTTCTTAAACAACTATGTGGAAAGAAGACTCATCCCCTGGTCGTGGAATGAAAATGTTAGTTTAGTTTGTTTAAGAAGGGTCAGATTATTGGCATCAAGCAGAGAAAGTATCTAATGAGAAGCAGAAGCTACTAAAACTGGGTTAAGAACTTATTAAAAACAGGAAAGATAGTGGGGGACCATCTTCTTTCAGGAAGAAATGTGGTGGGAAAAACATCATGAATCATAGTGATCACTTAAATGTTTGGTGAAATCAGATGGAAGAACAGTAGAGCTCAGGGCTATGTTTAATAGTGAAAGTAAAAACATTTCCATATGAACAATGTGGAGGGAACTCAAGGGACTGAACAGCTGTGTAGCCATAAGAAAACCACTAATCAGTGAGGCCAACTAGAGAAAAGGGCTTCAGTTTAATAGAGAGCATAAAGATTGGACTCTGGAGCGATGGAAGAAGGTCATGTGGTCTTTTGAGTCCAGACTGATCCTGTGATAGGAGCATCAGGGTAAGAAGTAGGGATGTGAATCTGACATCAACTCCTGATTCAATTCGATTCTTGGGGTGACGATTTTATTCTGTATCAATTCTCGATTCAAACATATCTCGATTCACAAAAAAAATACTCTTTTAATAACAAAAAGTGCCAATTCCGGGATTAACTACGTTCCTCTATAAGCTAAAAGGGGGTTTACAAGGATAATCAAGTCATTCAAAAATTGAAAATACACAAAAGCAATCTTTTGATAAAGAGGTGACATTTATTTTTGCTACCTTGCAAACTTTCATATGTTTTGGTCACTCAACAATAGCTTTGGAAGTAGTCTGTCAAACACTTTTAAAGTCTTAAAATATTGATTTTTGGAAATTTTGGAGCAATTCAGAATCTTCATACATAAGAATCTCGATTCTGATGTGAATCAATTTTTTTTTGCACCCCTAGGAAGAAGAGAGGAGGATGAAGTGATGCAGCCCCCTTACAGAAAAAAACACATGTACATGTACATGCACATGTCAACTGTATGTGCAAACATTTAGTTTTGGAACATTCTCATGTGATCCACATGTTCTTACCATGTGCATATTACAATATTACAATAATAAAGATCATTATTATCATGTGGCTCACATTATTCCAAAACCACATATTTGTACATGCTGTTTACATGTTTGTTACCACATGTGGATCAATGAGGTTCACATGTGGTTTTTTGTAAGGGATCATGCCTAGAGCCTACTGTACCAGCCTGTGGGGGCAGTCTATGAACTGTGGTTGCTGCAGTTGCTCAGGTCTAGGTTCAGCAACAGAATGAGGTCAGCTGACTACCTGAATATAGTGAATGAGCAGGTTATTCTATCTTCCCTGATGGCAACACCAGGATTCATGGGGGTCAGATTGTGAAAGAGTGGTTCAGTGAACATGAGACATCATTTTCACACATGGATTGGCCACCACAGAGTCCAGACCTGAACCCCATCGAGAATATTCGGGATGTGCTGGAGGTCCGACTCTTCCATCACCAATACAAGATCCTGGAGAAAAATGAATGCAACACTGGATGGAAATAAATCTTGTGACATTGCAGAAGCTTCTGGAAACAATGCCACAGAAAATGCTGCTGGAATCAAAGCTTTTACTTTGGTGGCAATGTTTTTTCGGCCAAGCATTTTATGTTCTCTCAGAGCATCCATCTGGGATGAAATCTCCTCATTTTGCCACCTGTGAATCTTTCACATGTGAGTCTTGTTAGAAGAGCAACATCTGTCCACACATGCTGTAAGAAACCGTTCGAGAAGTGAAAAGATAAGAAACAGACAATTTGACTAAGAGACAGACATGAATGCAGCCAAGCAGATACAGTACACACACAAACAACCCAGCGACTGACAGAAGCTTGCTGGCCAAACCACTGCAGGTTGTTCCCTGCTACTGTTTACTAGAGCAGAGAGGTCATGAAGCAGAAAGGTAGGCTACGCAGCATGGCTTCCGTCATGGCTGCCAGGTGCCGATCCACTGTTGCTGGAGGCTGATAAAGTGGTTTTTCATGAGATGTACACCAAGTCACCAAATCAATATCCACAAGAGCAGCAGGAAGTGGAAGCAGTGTCAAACTAAAACATGAGCTCTGACATTCAGGCTGCTTAAAATTCGCAATCTGAGGCCACATCCGCACAGAAACGGAACAATTTAGTTTTTGTAAAAAAGCTTTTGTACAGACAGAAGCTGTTCCAGAAAGGTGTGCATCCCACAATGTGGTGAAAACGCTGCAGTATCAATACCAGGCCTGTTAGTGGCGCTGCCACAGAAATACACTAAAAACTGAGGAGAATACACGGAGCATGCTCAGATGTAACCAGTTAAAAAGAGCATAAGAAGAAGAGGGAGGTCTGCGCTAGTTTTTTTTTCTTTTTTCTAATTGAACAAATATGGCTGTACAGTGACAGTTCTCAGTCATTTACTTTTTTTTTTAAAGAATACCCTCAGAGATTAAAAACAAGATCAAAACAAGGAAAAAGAAGTAAAATAAATGATCGACTATTGTAACGCTTTATTTCCATCACTGTTCTTCCCCATTTACAGTCCATTCACAATGCCTCTGCTCCTCTCTTTAAGTCCATGCTCAAGCCATAGTTGTTTAAAGTTACCTATACTGGTTAGAGTGGAGCAAATGTCTTTTTATGAATATTTTATTGTTTCTTATCACTTTATTGGCTGTGTTTATGTTTCTATCTTTCTGGTCTTTTTATTGTTTCTGGTCTTTTTATTGCAAAGCACTTTGTGATTTATCTGTGAAAAGTGCTATATTTATAAACACTACTTACTTTTTTACTTACTGAATACAATAAAATAGAATAATTTGATAGAATAATACTGAAAAGAAATCCCGGGTACTAAAATAAGTTTTTTCTGTCCATCAGCTCCTTCCATTTTTCCACATGAGGACAATTTAAATTCATTCTTTAATTATGGCCATTTTATTCAATAAGACATTTAGCAATGTGTTTTTTTTTATATTAATGAATGTAATATTTTGTGATAATTAAATTGTAAATTAAAAATTGTTTTTTACTTTATTTGCTTCAGACTCCCAAAATGGCGACTCTTTCTGGACGAAACATCTAAACAATAAACAGCTGTAGCAGGATCACCTGATTAATAATCACTCTTCGGTTCTTTAAAACAATGAGATTTATTTCAATCTGAAAGACGTTGTCGAGGTAAAGACTGTGGATTGTCACTCTGTGTCTTTTCTTGCAGACGCTAAGAAGCAAAAGAAGGAAGGAAAGAAGCGAGATCGCACCCAAATGGACTGATGAGGCTTTGAGCTGGAAAGGAAGAAGACGGGAAGACGTCCACTGCCCTATTTCAACATGGTTCCTCTTTATATGTGCTGTAGCTTGACAGTAGAGGCTTTGACAAAACCAGTGGAAACATGACTTTTAGAGACAATTTACTTTGTTTTTTGTTTGTTTGTTTTTTCACATTTCTAGCACCTGATAAGAAAGCGCTTGTATGTTGCTGTAGGAGATATAATACGCAGTGGTAGGGAAGGATAATGAGAAGATTTGTTTACTAGAGTTCTCACCTAATGATGTTATTTCTAGGGTTATTTTCTTAAGAACAAATTGCCTAGGATTTGTTTTACAGTTGCATCCCCTAACTCTCATTTGGAAAATTCATTGGTCCACGCTCTGTCTTTAATGAAGCAGTTTGTTAAAAGTGGAGCTTTAAACATCTTCACCCAATTCATTAGAGCAAAAAACATAAAAAGGGAGATAAGTCATGCATTTACAAACCGAATATTTCCAGCAAGAATCATTATAAGCTAGAGTTGTCTGGCTCTTGCGTGAAATAACTGCTTGTACATTTGTGCAAAATGTCATAGTTTTGGGTCTGATTGCTTTTTGCTGCTCTGTTGTACCTCAATTTATACACACATACCCTTCCATCCTGAATGTATCGTTGTAGTCATTGTTTTGGAGTTAACATTCCCTTTGCTTGCTGGTACATTTGCAAAAATATAAGAGAAAAATAAATAAAAGTTAGAAAACATACCAAAAGCAATTGCTCTTTGCCTCCTGTCAATCAAATCAAACAAAATAAAAAAAAAAACACAATTTCAAACACATTTCATATATTTTTATTTGAATTTCATTCGGAGAGGATATGGTACAATGCAACCACTTAATGCAGTTCATATTACAATGTCATAGGAGGCCGGTGATGATAATAACACTCAGATTCATTGTCCAGAACCCAAAAGAAATGTTATAAAATAATTCAAGAACGCATCAAAATGGAAAATCAATACCATTGTTACTGTACAGGGAGTATTATAGTGGGTGGAGGGGAGGAGAATAAGTGGGGGAACATTCAGATAGCTATTAAACGTGTGTGTACATTTCAAATGTACCGCTTTTAGTTACATATAATTTACTGTCATATAGATAAATACAATGCAAACAATATACTGTTGGATTTATTTTTCCTATTGCAAGAAAAGCCACAAGCCACAGTGAGTTAATACACAATGAACATCTACATACATCGGCAAATGGAAAATAAACACCTGAATGTACATTTAACACTTGCAGCCGGCTACTGATTTATTTTTTATTCATTTTTTTTATTTATTTTTTTTGTCATATTTATATTTATTGGCTGATTTTTAGATTAAATCCATGTGTTTTGTGCCCCTTAAATTTTAGATCAGGTCAACATCTCAACACATTGGCTGTCTGAAAAGAAAATAGAAGAAGAAAAAAAAAAGAAAAGAAAAACACTCTTTCTCTCCAAGTTGGTGAAATTGGGGGAAAAAAAAGGTTAAATAGCAGGTCCAGTGGGTGAACCGGCTTCTTCCCAGGGTGAGTGCAAGGCCTCATAAATTTACAGGGGAAATCAAAATGAACACTTTTGCCTCTGGGCCTTTGGACCACATTAAAACCTTTTTTTTCTTTCTTTTCCTCCTCCTGGGTCTTTCTTCCCCTCGCTGTCTTTCTGGCTGCAGAAGTCATTCCTCAATTCACCTGGAACTCCGTTCCAGTGTGTAAAAAGTTACAACCCAGCCTCATTTTGCAAAGTAGAAATCCATTTCTCTGCAAATCATGAACCCCAGACAGCTATGCCTTCCACCTTCAGGTTAATATCCTCTAAAATACTCTCATCATCCATAATATTCATATTTTAATAGACATAAAATACAAGTTTCAAACTAAAAAGAATTAAACTCTGGCTGTACATTGATCAAATTCTAATTTGAAATACTACATTTGTGCTCTGTACAATGATAAAAGATGCAGATTTACAAAAAATGTGATAGAAAATGTACCATATAATGTATCTACATTTATTCCAGTAGCACAGAAAGCTGTGTCTAAGTGAGTCTTTGGAAGCGTCTTACTATTGAACGACTGATTAAAGATGAAGGAGAGACGAGAGAGAAACACTGTGCATATTTTCCCTGATGTGTGCTGTGACATTTTGTCCAATATTTCATGCGGAGGGTTGTTTTTTTAAATTTTTTTTATTCATTTCTTTTTGGAAAATAACACAGCAAACCGCAAACTCACACACAGAAGTGAATGACAGCACGTATCTGGACATGATAACACACGGAGGGTTTGCACAGCACATTTTCTCATCATGACAAATGAGAACACAAACACTGACAACCCACTGTAAGTCCAAGATGTGAGTAAATGTGTAAAACTCTACTATTTAAGATTGTTCAGTCTAAACTTTTCATTTTCTCTACGATCACTCGGCCTCCGTTAACGACGCCACGGGAGCCCAGAGCTGCGAACGGATTCAGGAAGACTGGATAAGATGCTCTTTAACGTGCGCAATCTTCAATTCTCAGCGCAGACACACTAAAACCACAACAGGGTTTTTCAGGATATAAGAGCAATTTGTTTATGTCACTCTGGATAAGGCACTTCAAATTGTTCCGTGCAATCCGGTGATATATGCTTCCCGTCTCCGTGAAGACTCTCCCCGCACGGAGAAACTAGATTTTACCGTTTGTGTCGCTGCACAAAGTTGTTGAGATTATCCTCTGAGAGCGAAGCCAGAGAAACCTTAAATTTGAAGTCATCCAAGACAAACCTTACATGTCACGTACTCCCAAAAAGGAGTGTAGCCCTTTGACATAAGCCGTATGAAGAGGAGCCCAGCTAGCTCTGACGGCACGTTACGATAAGATGAGGACGCTATGTTTATTTTAGTTCTGTTAGACAAACGAACACCAGACTGTGTGTGACAGTTATTTCAATTGGACTCATAAAATGTTAACAATATGAGCGTCTACCCGCGAGGCAGGACACGCCTGTGTGCGCAGGTTGAAGCCGTGATAAAAGAAGCAGGGTGGATTGTAAACAGTCCCGTGTAATAATGTGTTTACAACAGGCGGTACGTTTCATCCGGGACACCAAAATTCCTGCAGCAACAACCCTTGGCTGACCTGCCCAGAATTGCTGTGACTTGTCCAAACATGGTCCACTTGCAGAGCGATCCCTCAGCTTTGGGTTTCTGTCTCAAACAGACCTCATTCTTCCGCCATTCCTTCATGCCTCTCCACCCTTCTAGTTACAACGATGACAAAGGCAAGCTCATCTGTTTTATATGTACAAAGCGCACCTTGGGGCTTTCAGATGGCTTTCTCCCCTCTCATGCGTGACAGCTGTACTCTTTCACTGTCACGACAAAACTCTCTCTCACTCTGTCATGAAATCCCTTCCAGACATGGCACCGATGCAAAAATGGTCTTTTTTGCTTTCGTCCTCTTCACAAAGTAGGCAAAATGATTCATGAGAACTTGCGGTCCTACAGTAAGCATCTTGGTGTTTTGGATGCATATTTGCCCTCACCGTGCTGTAAGAGGGGATAAAGTGCCAACACCTTCCATCAAACACCCAAGCAGCTGCTTCAAATGAGACCTATGGACCACGGCTTGAGCTGAGAGCCACTTGCTGTCCTGCTGGTATCACTCAAACAACAGCTTAGCAAAGATTAATGAGATGTTTTGGAAAGCTTTTTACTGAGATGTGTGACACATGGCGGATGGAAATGGCTCGTCTTATCAATGTGACAGATATTTGAATGCTGAAGTCGGATGGATGGCTCACTTCTGGATGAAACTCTGCAGATAAACATGAGGCGGCCATGATTGAGCCGGAGTGGAAAGAAGGTAAAAGAAATACTGAAATTCAGATTGCTGCATTACTTTTCTTTACAATTTATATTAAACATCTTAATAATTCTAGTGCAGATGGAAAAAAATGGCAATAAATTCTCTGTCAAATCCCTTTGTTACATTTCTCCTCTTTAATAAAACCAGTTGGTGTTGTGTTACGCATGGTTGGAAAGCCTGATAAGTCACTTTCACAACAACTTGTAAAGATTTTCCTTCTGTGGAACGAGCAACAAACATGTGGGTAGTTCTCCTCCTATATTCTCCTCTTGGCATTCACAGGATTCAGGTCCCAGATGTAGGACTGGTACCTGACTGATAGACACATCAGAATGAGATTCTGGAGCCATGGTGATCCATATCTCCAGAATCTGGAGTCTGGATCATCACTGAGAGCCTCCAGGTTTCGGGAGTTTAGAGGATGACATGACCTGCTCTGAGTCCAGACCTTAACCCAGTTAAATACTTGTGGGATCAGCTTGTTTGTGCCAGAGTGACCAACACAACTACACTGGTTGACCTTCAACTCCAGGTTGAGTAATGGGATGCTATCCCACAGCTAAATGTGACCAGACTGGTGACCATCATGAGGAGGAGGAGCCGAGCTGGTGTGGCTGTGTATGGATCTTCCAAAGAATAAAGTGTAAAAATGTTCAAAACAGGTTGTTTTTTCCTTCTTACTGTGGGAGGCTGCTTCACCCAGTCCACCAAGAAACTCAGAACAAGCGTGCACACCAACAGGAGAATATTACATTTTTTTTTTGGGGGGGACACCCATAGACAGCTGTGTTGTTTGATCCACAAGAGCATGATGCTTACAAGTGAAAACAAATTCTATAATGTTTTAAATAGCTTGTTTTTTCTGGATGAATTGTTATGAAGTTTTGTATTTTCATTTCTATTTGTACATATGCACTCCTGCTTTATGTTGGGATGTGCTCATTAGAATGGGAAATATTGATGTAATGAGAGACTACCAACAGTACCGCCTTAAACTGACTGTAACGGGTCCATCTGCAGCCTGCGAGGTTTGAAGTTACACTCATGCCAAACTTATTCCAGCCTTTTACAATGAAGAATGAAATAGCTGCAACATTTGATGAGCATCTAAGAATATAACTATCAATAAAACCTGTAGAGCAGTGATTCCCAACTCGGAGCCATTGTGATTAATGGCCACACATTGTACCTATAAAACTAAGGTTATATGTTATTAATTCAACTTTGGCTTCATTGAAAGACAAAACTCAACCAGAATACATTGTTTATGGTGAGAATCTCAAAAGCATAAAACCAAGCATGGTTTCAGCACAGGGTGGGGGTCCATAGCTTTTTAGTATTTGATGAAGGGGGTCCTCAAGGAAAATAGGTTGGGAACCACTGCTACAGAGGTAAACTGCAGTTATCCACCAGGAAAGATAACAGCAAAACTCCTGCAAGAGGCAGCAACGACATAATTCATTTTTAAACTCATCAGGTTATGGGGCCAAATAAACAACTTACAAAATATAACATTCTCAGAATTTTTGTTACGCTTTTTGACCACAGTGTAAGCAGCTTTAACTACTAGAAACGTGTACACAAGTGTTACAGAAGTAGCTTCCTGCTATCAGCAAACCCTCTGCAGAATATGGCTAAATATTCTTAAAATCTCTTTCTTTTATTTGTGCCACCTGACTTTGAGTTAAACCTTCACAATGACGAGCATTTTTATTCAAATAACAACTCAATGATTTAACAAGCTTGCGTTTTGTAACATGAATTCTGCATCTACATTTTCGCTGGTAGGAAAAAAAAGAAAGTCTCCTGAGATTAACCTTGAAATCCCATCATCTTTATACAATCTATCATCTTGAAAACAACGTCCATTGTGTGGTTTCGTGTGTTTTAAACCAGTGGTTCCCCACTTTTTTTCTCTTTAAACCCCCCCCCTCTTGTCCCCACTTTCTGCTTCCCAACCTGTGCGGGCACACACCTACACACATGCACATGCATGAGCACAGCAAACAACCTACAAAAACTTTATTGGCATCCCTTTTAAGGGTAATCTGCAAGTCACGCTGTTCCTTTCATGAAAAACTAATGGCCACCTTGAGCTTATAATGTTTGCGACAGCCTGTTAGAGGCTTATTGATGGAAGGGTGCTGAAGTCTGTGACAGGTACCGAGTGTTGGAAGGAGAATAGCCTGAAACTGCACGCTCAGCAGGTCTGGGTGCACTGGCGTGTCTTTAGAAAGTCCAAAACTTTTTGTATATGTTCTACAGGAAATATGTCTTTGACATTGAATCAACTTAAAGATGAGTTCATCATCACAGCTGAGGTATTTTTCATCCTCGTGGCTGGAAATGTAGAGATACAACTCTTGTGATTCCAGTAATAGCCGACATCATTTCCTCCTAAACGATGTGTGTAAAGGGGTGCAGAAGACATGCACGTTGCCTGGACTGGCTTTGTCCGCTGCAGACATAATGTTTTATCAGGATGCTACATCTGCTTGTTGGTCTCAGCTGTTTTGGAAAAGGTTTAGAGATGCACCTTTTGAAAAATCACTTCATTTTCTGTAACACAATAAAACACACACACGTGCATCTCCACCTTGCATGTGTGTAGCAGCATGCACTGTGCTTCAGCTTGACTCAGACTTCTGATAAGCCAGTAAACAGATGATAGTTTTGGACATATGCAAATCGAACAAGCTCTTTGAAGTGAAAACTTTGTGCCTCTCCTGTGATCTTTGGCGCCCCTCTTAGGGGAAGTGGGGAACCACTGATGTTAAAACAACCTTGAAATTAAAACATCTCCCTGGACCAAGTGCAGAAGCTGGAGCCTATATCTGATCATCTGGGTCATTTAATCAAATTTGAGAAAAGTAAAATTTGGATTTCAATCCTTGCAGAACAAGAATCTTCTGCAGCTCTGCACGATTAAATATAGCATGAAGGAAGGTAATATTTAAAGCCGGAGACGAAGGAACCGCTAATGAGAAGAAACGTTAAGTGTGGCATTTATGTAACAGTCATAACCTTGTAAGACGATACCGAGATAAAAACATGGAAATAAGTAGGGCATGAGCATGTTGCATGGAAGCACACGCTGAGCGTGTAATGGGCAGTCTTTAAACTCAAATGTAGGTGTTCCACATCGGCCTGTAATCTGATCAGCCTCATGGTGAGTTTTCATTATAGGATCTGTCCCAGATCTCTCTTTAAAGCCGACAGCCTTGAGGAGCTATTCGGCGCAGGCGTAAATCTTCGCAAAGCCCCCCCACCAGCCGCCGTGGCAACCTCCTAATGGCAAATTCTCCTGCATATTCATCACTCCAACCAGTGAGCACACATTATGGTAACTGAGAACAGTCTAATAGGCTGATATGATGGATGAAATGCATGAATGCACAGAGCATGCCTCTCACTAAATTGACGATT
This sequence comes from Leptatherina wallacei, assembly GCA_028567055.1. Classification (NCBI taxonomy): domain Eukaryota; kingdom Metazoa; phylum Chordata; class Actinopteri; order Atheriniformes; family Atherinidae; genus Leptatherina; species Leptatherina wallacei. Next base: position 20,244,105 of record JAOXYM010000025.1, on the reverse strand, counting down.
TCACATTTCTTCCTCCATCAAAATAAAAACAACTTTTTACTTTCAATTCAAAAATGATGATTTTAGAATGAATGAGTTTTAAGATCAAATAGAGATGAGTGGCGACAAACACGTAATCATCAAAAATAGCCCTTTTTTAAATCACGAGGCCGCGACCTGTGATCAGAAGTAAACTCCACTCTTGGAGCACACAAACACACATCGGACATGTATACCAACATACACACACACACACACACACACACACACACCAATCAGTCCAGCACAGCACACACTGACATCAGTCACTAATCAGCAGAATCAAATGAAGTCTCCCACTCATCCTCACACACGGATGCAACACCAGAAAATACATCGCAACAGCTCTGAGCCCCCATCACGCGTTCCACCGGCGAGCATCGTGACATCAAACCGTAACGTCTTCATATATGCCACGGAAATAAACACCAGACATCGTCTCAGCCGTAGAAACCGAAGCGATGAGGGATGTGGTGGCAGATGAAAGAGTGCGACTGAACAATCTCACGCCATATTTTTTCCTTCTTCTCAGCAGCTGTTTGGTCTTTTGTTGCTCCTACAGCTGCAGATGTTTGCTTATTTTCTGAGATGCAACATGACAGGTTGTATTCAGTCCATTCTTTTCAATAAGAAAAAAAACAAAACACAAAATCCTATACTATGTGGCAATGGGTTTTTTTTTTGGAAAAATTGCTTTTCGACTGGATACAAGAAAAAAGCTAATGAGATTGAGCATGTTCAGAAAGGGGCTGGTAGCTGGATTATTTTTACCCAAAACTTTTTCTAAGCTTTATTTAGATAATTCAAACATCTTCTCACGTGATCGGCCCATTTGAAGCTTGGAAGTTGAGCATATTTCAGTGTTTGGAACAAAGACGTGGTTAGACAAAGATTTCTTCCCCTTGTGTGTGTTTATGTTTTTTACAGGATTCACAACATTATTGGCTGTTTAATCTGTGAAACATGCTGCAAAAAACACCAAGCAGGAGGATTTGGAAGAGATTTTTTTTCTCCCTTTAACTTTTGCAGTGCTCGCATTCATCTCCTATCCTACAATTGGAGAAAATGAGCCAATGCCAATTATCTTCCATCTCAGTAAGCAAACCATGTTTTATAACATTCCCTGCACATTACAAGAGGACATTTTTCACACTATATGGGAAATGTACCACTGAAAATATTCTGGGAATTTTATGTAGAGACCTAAAGGGAGGATCCAATAGAAATGGTACCCAAAAAGTTCCTACACCATCCCAAAAGTCCTGTGTGTACGACAGAGTATTAACGCCACATTAAGACAAATATTATTAAATAAATAAACAGACTTCGAGAATAAAGTCGTAATATTTGAACCAGTTGTTTTACAAGAGGAAAGTTGATCAAATCAGGGCCGTGGAGCAGTTCATGAAGTTGTTCTTCAGCATAGGTTTCACAAACCAGGAGATACTTCTTGTTTTGTCACATTATCATTAGTATCAGAACTTTGAAAAGCATCTGCAAGATATTGAATCTATCCAGCAAAAAGAAGCAAGTGGACTTTGAGGAAATCGCTGCTTTTGTGGAGGGGGAAATGGCTGGAAATGGTCAGCTACAGGGTTATCGATGGATTCATCAGCGGGACATTCAGAGGGATTTTGTGGTTTCTCAAGAAACAATCCGGCTGATCAGCTGATACATCCACAACTTCGTGAAATGCTTTCCTCTTCTATAATAATTGGTCAAAATATTACCACTTTATTGTCCTAAATTACAACTTTATTCTGGTAAAATTATGATTTTTGCTCCTAAAAACGTCGGATCCTATAGAAATGGTCCCTGAAAAGTTCCTAAAAGACCTCAAAAGTCTCCTGAAAATCCACCAAACAACATCCATGTTTATAAAGGTTGTGTTACAAGCCGATAGAAACTACTTTAGCTAATGTGTTTTAAAATTCTCCAATTGTAATGAGAATGTGCTGTATTTTCCTGATGATAGTGCTCCCTTAATTTCTCTTAAACCAATTCTTCCAAATCACATCCTCCTACCCTGCAAGATCCCAACTATTCAAACCAGTACAAGTATAATTCAAATTTTTTTTTACAGCTATTCAAAAGCTTTACATGCGTTTCACTAGAGAATGGAAACCCGACTAACATCCTTTAGGTCAGTACATTTTTTTGCAAAGTAATCCTTTTTAGAAATTCTGCAAATGTTATTGGATTGCATTGAAATGTGGAGTAGATTGTTACACCATCATCATGAGAATCCACAAAACGTACAAGGGTTCAATGTCATCTCTGTGTTGGTGATACTTTCAGAAATTATTCAGTCCATATCTTTTAATTTGTCAGTCCAACCATGTTCTGAATTTGTTATGTAACTATAACGCCTCATTTTCCCAGGATCTCTTTGTTGGATGGGCCAGCTACCAGGCCTGATGTGACCATGTCAGAGGCAATCTACCCAAAGTACCCCAGTATGTCCACATCTTGCTGGTTGTAAGTGTCAAGATGATGATCACACAAAAAAAGGCAAGCAGATGAGCACAAGTGGGTATGCATGCAAACGTAGAACCGGCGCACACCCACATGTGCACACACAAACAGAGTAAACACCAATATGTACATTTATCTACAAGTATCTTCACTGAACTTCAAACGTGGAATATTTGTAAATTCAGGCAGCCCTATTTTCCCATTTTGAAGTTTTCTTCTGTTTTCTGTACTGTGCAGATATTCCTCTGCTTTTTATCTTTGTTCTTTTTTTATCAGCTAGCATCTGTCCCCTTTCCCTGCTGCACATAACCATTGTTAAGATTACAACTCTCAATAACTGAATTTTTTACCATTTTTTATCTCCACCTGTGCATCTCAATGCAACTGGTTTCAGCTGAAATACTATAAAGTGCTACAACTGGTTATTGAGGGAAATTGGAAAACTAATGATAAATTGATGAAAAGTGATTTTTAAAATGTACTTTTTCAATCTCACAAACCGCGTTTGCGAACACAAACATTTATGCATGGATAACACTCATTCACACACACACAAACTTACAAACAGGCAACTCATACGTCGGTGCTTACTGTACTTATCTGGCAGAGCGAATATTTTTGTATTGGCAGAGGAGAAGATGTTTGAATGTCTTTTTAAAAGTGGCATTGCACAGGGCGTAGCAGGCTGGATTGATGGTGCTATTGATATAACACAGCCAGTAACCAATAGTCCATACTGTGTTGGGGATGCAGCTGGAGCAGAAGGTGTTAATAAGCACCATTACATTATAAGGAGTCCAGGTGGCTACGAAAGCTACCAGGATGGCCATTATAGTGCGGGTAACTTTCTTCTCCCGTGATGGCGCTCCTTTCTTCTTCTTAGTCGGAGGTTGTTTAGTCATCTTCACGATCTTCCTTGCCACGTGGTTTTGCCGCTCTGAGGTTGGGACAATCTCAACTGTGGCATTTGATGGCGTGTAGTAGTCGCCCTTTGGTGACTTCGTCTTGATCTTGATGCAGGTGAGTTTGGAGCCCCCTGCTTTGGCTCGCTGCCGTGGGACTTGGCTTGTCTCAGCACTGGAGTTGGCTGCGGTCGGTGCGGGTTCCTCATCCTTCTGGTTGGAAGCAGCCACACTGCCGGATGTTGAGTCATTGGAGCTCTCTTTCTCCTCCGCTGCTTCTCCTGCAGCACAATTCTCCCTAGCCACATCTTCACCTTCGGTTTCTCCATCCGCAATGGTGGAGGAAGGCCCTTTGCCATTCTGCAGTTTCCCATCATGCTGGCAGGCCCCATCATCAGCGCTCTGGTTCCGGGAATGTCCCGCGTCCTCCCCCGGTACGTTGTTGTTATTGGGTTTCGGTGTGCTGTTTCTCCTCTGGTCAGGCGACAGAGCCTCTGGGTTGGCTCCTGATGGCTTGCGATTATCCTTCTTCACGCGGCTCTTGCTCGCTCTGGATATCTGCCAGTACAGCTGGATCATAATGATGACAGGCAGGTAAAAGGCGGCAATGGCTGTGCCAAAAGTCACAGCAGCATTGGAAAAGAACTGGATATAGCACTCCCTTTCAGGCACTGTTCGCCCACCAACAATGAACTGCCAGAATAGAATAGCTGGTGCCCAGAGGATAAACGAAAGGACCCAGGCAGCAGCAATCATCATCCCCGCCATTTTGGTGGTCCTTTTAACAGGGTAGCTGAGGGGCTTGGTGACACAGAAGTATCTGTCAAAGCTGATGATGAGAAGATTCATGACAGATGCATTGCTGACAACATAGTCCAAGGCTAACCACAAGTCACACACCACCGGCCCCAGTGGCCAGTAGCCTATTACTATGTAAACTGTGTACAAGTTCATAGAGCATAGTCCAATAATTAGGTCAGCACATGCAAGGCTGAATAAAAAATAATTGTTGATAGTTTGCAGGTTCCTATTAACTTTGATGGAGAGCATGACCAGGATATTGCCAATAACTGTGACCAAACTGAGGGAACCAGCCACCAACACGATGAACACCACCTCCACAGTCTTGTAGGCGCTTTCGCTCTCTTCCACAACTTCGGTCTCATTGCCTTCAGTGGCATTCCAGTATGTGAAATTGAATGCATCCATGGCATTTGGTCTTTTGTTGCCACCTCCTACTCAGATGGAACCTACGAGAAAACAAAAGAGAAGAGATATTTTTAGTAAGGTGTGAAAGATGACTGTGACAGCCTCGGTTTTTCAACAAAACAATTTCTGGATGGCATAAACAGCAGTGGTATATTTTGCTCTTATTCCATCATGCTATCATTTAACACATAATGGTGTAAGTGCAAAATATAATTAGGATCGAGATAGAGATAACCAAAATAGATGTACTGGATGCTTCATCAAACCATCAGTATTAGCATCGCGCCCTTTTCTGTTTTGATCCTGCTTTCAGCTCATCTAATTTATCAAATAACAGTAGCACTTTTGGCGTATACACTAATTACTGTAGCTAAGTAATTAGAGGCACAGATTTCTGGCACATACATTTTTCATAATCATAGCATAAATAACACCTCACTATTAGACACCTGTTCTGTAATGGAGAGAAAAAAACACAAGGGAAACTAATGGGACAATATCTAAATGGGCAAAAGGGATACAGTTATGACATACTTTCAATTCTAAGGTTTTACTTTCTGTATCTGAACAGGATTTTAAAAAAATATACAAACTTTGAAAAGTATTAAAATAAGGTAAAAAACAGCCTGATCATAATTAAGCTATAATGCAGAAGCAGTGTGGGAAAAACTAAAAGCACTTCATTATTTAGTAGGAACAATTTTAACAAATATGTTTTTCTCTGATGTTCTTTGTCTTTTACAATGTTACTGAGGAATTTTCACCCACTGTTCAACAAACTCCGTGGAAATATATCGGGACCAGCAGATTGGCCTTTACACTATTTCAGAGTCTAATTGCTGTGAATTGCCTCCAGTACGATGGCCTGGAAGTGAAAAACAAATTTACATCCACTGAAATGCCTTGAGATTTTGACCAAAACACTTTTACAAATTTACTGGCTAGTTTGGGAAGGTTTTGGGGTGGTAGTGGCTCAGGCGGTAGAGTGGGTTGTCCAATAACCCAAAGATTGATGGATCAAATCCTGTTCCTGCCCCAGGGGTGGATGTAAATTTGTTTTGCACTTCCAGGCCACCGTACTCTAGCAGTGATCTCCAGGATTGAATGTTTTGGCTGCTGTCATGCTGAAGCAAGGCAGTACAGAACGCTGACATGCACGTATGTCCCAGCCCTTTGGGTCCCACTGCATTTTGAATCAGGTTGAGGTCTAGACTTTTGATTGGAGCATTGCAACATATTGACTCTTTGTTGCTGGGCTGGTGATCATTGTCCTGTTGTATGACCTAGTTTTAACAAATGGCCTCACGTTTGACTTCAAGATACGTCTCTTGTCGACTCAAACAACGCAAGGTGCCCTGGTTCTGTAGCTGCAAAACAATCCCAAATCAAAAACCTTCCACCAGCGCGGCCACGAGGGGGTTTGTGCCGATATGCTATGATTGACCATAATGAGCCATGAAAGTCAAACATCCCAAGTTTGATCTGTTCAAAGAACACTGGACGTCATTCATCAACCATTCTTACAAACAAATTTGTTTTTTTTAAGTAACTACCTCCTGTTACGTAACTCCGGTTCTTTGGTCCTACTTAAACTTTATATATAGATTGTGGAATTCATGAAAATCTTCATAATCTAACAACACTCAGGAGTACGATTAGAAGTTTCAGGTGTTGCCATGTTTGAGCAAAATCAGTATTTGTCTTTTCTTCTGCTGTCCAGTTCATTAAAATACAAAAATAAAACTTCTGTAATGTTTTTGTCAAATTTTTATATTAACTTTTGGTAATTTACTACAGTACTGAAATAAATAGCAAGATTTTACTAATCCTGTCCTAACACAAACGCTACTTTCCATTAGTTTTATTCATTCCAAAACAAGTCGCGGTCAAGACAATATTTGATTCTGTTGCTGGTCTTCCTAACTCCGTCGGGGCAGTAGACCGCATACACATGTGCAATAAAGTTTGCCATATCGGTACAGAATAGATAATAACATGGTCATCTCAAACGTTGCATTTCCTCTGAGGTCTTACTCAATTTCAGGATTATTAAAAAGGAAAATTAAAGGAAAATTAAACAAAAACAGACCTGACAACTAATTTCTCAGAACCATGTAATGAATGAAAAAATTTCAAGGATTGATTTTCTACCACCATCAACTTTGTACTTATTTTTCTCTGTTCAGAAAGCTCCAAGCAGTAGTTTTTCCTAGGATTCTGTCTGTATGTGTACTTTGATCAATGCATTTTTAATAACATAACACCAAATAACCATCTAGTGGCTCAAATAACTTTCTTTTTATTTCCTCGGTCGTGTGAATGTGTTTCTAAACCTTTATATTTTCAGATGATGGGTGCATGCATTTTTAAAAAGAGAGCAATTATACACTGCACGCAGTCTATTTTACAAAGAATTCAATAACAAGATTAAAAGGAATTATTGACAAAACTGGGGCCGATATTTTATCTTCAAAGGTCCAGTTCCAAGTAACCCTTAAAGATTCTCTTCACATAGCATTATCAAACTCTTTTAATTCCACAGTGACCAACTAGTTTACCTGTAACCTGAAACATTTGTGTTGTTGACTGTGTTTTGAACTACACAGAATTACTCAGTTCTACATATCCATATGATATAAGCAACAATGTGGTTTGCCTGCTCTGACCTTGTTAACTCTTCAGCAGTTTTGGGTGATGCAGATGACATTTTATGCCTCTTTGTGGTGGCTTAAACTATGCAGTTTGGCATAAATGTCATCTGGCTAAAGTGCTTCTTCATTTTACCCCAAATCTCCTCATTTTGTAGAAAGAAGTCTCAAGGTCTATCCAGCCTCTAAACTAAAGCTTTTGCCAAGTACCACTTTTTTGTTGCTTCGCAATCAATAAATCATCCAAATCTATCTATCTATCTATCTATCTATCTATCTATCTATCTATCTATCTATCTATCTATCTATCTATCTATCTA
>JAOXYM010000025.1:20226373-20236433 GCA_028567055.1 Leptatherina wallacei | reverse complement strand
ACCAGAACTGGACAATAGAAGATGGAGAAACGTTGCCTGGTCTGATGAGTCTCCATTTCAGCTCCACATTCAGATGTGCAGCAACTGTGTGATGCTATCATGTCAATATGGAGCAAAATCTCTGAGAAATGTTTCCATCACCTTGTTGAAGCCGTGAGACCAAGAATTAAGGCAGTTCTGAAGGAAAAGGTCCAACCTGGTACAAGCAAGGTGTAATAAGGTGGTAGTTTATTGTATAACAGAATAACAAGTAAGACTAAAGGACTGAAAATGAGTCTGTGTTTCCACCAAGACAAACATGTTTTTCATTGTTTTTTGTTTTTTTTTGGCATTATTTCTGTCCTGATCAAAGCTTTAAGGAAGTAATCCAATATATTCAATGGACTTGATATCTTGTGCTATAATTAAAAGGCACAGTTAAGATGTTCTTGGGACTCTCATCCCAAGTTGGCAGCTGCAGGAGCATCTGAAAAGAGGATATTTAGTCCAAAAATGAAATAGCTTAAAGAAAAGAGAGGGAGACAGCTCTCTTGTTTAGGGAACATGAGGAAAAGCTCAAGAGAGAGGTTCATTAAATCTCTTTGATTTGATTTATTGGTTTAAAACCCTGATTGTTCACCGGTGATGAACATATTGTTCTGCTGCCTGAAGTGATTTTGTTTTTAAGTTGATTCAGTAAAATTTTCCAGCTATTGTTTGGAGCTTCCATCAAAGGTTTTATCATTTTTTTCAGCAACATCAGAACCTGATTCCAGAAGTTTGTTGACATTGAGGCCATGTCCACACAAACTGGTATTTTCCAAAACTGTTTTTGCCTCTTAAATCCCCCCCCCACCCCGAAAAAATCATGCCACACAATTGAAACACTGTGAGGAGCGAAGCCAAAATCGACCTAACCCCCATCTGAAAATAACCGCTTCCAGCAAATCCAAAAAAGGCTGAAAGTTCTTTATGTAGTGGTGTTCTCAAACAACCCCTTCGTTCTTCAGTATAGTCAGCTATTGACTGTATATTTACATGCAAACATGAAAAATCCTGTTTAAAGCACAATCTTGGCGGTTGGCCATTGCCATGTAAACAAAGGAGTTTACAAGCCACCCTGATCGTGATCCTACGAGACAAAATGGGTGTGAGAACTTCCATGATGATCAAAATCAGCCTGAACAATGATTATTTAATAGAGCCAAAGTTGATGGTGCAACGTGGGAAATCTTCTGAAGCAGGAAAGCTGGTTTTCACAAAGACTGCCATTTTGACATGAAATCTTTAACCACTGAGCCTGACGACAGAGTAACTAGTGAACATTCACTTATCTGCTGTGCCAGAAATCCCTAATCATTGCATTAGGCATGGAGCTAAGCTAGCCTAATCCCCATAAGATGTTTAAGTCCACCGATTTACATTCAAAAACACTAACAATACAAATGGGACACACTTGTGGCTTACTTGAGCTGTGTGGATTAGAGAAGTAAAGTGGATCAGTATGGATGGTCATAACACAGTGGAGGCAGTTTACTCTCTTAACTGCTCTTTGTCCACCTCCAGCTGCCATAAGCCTTGTCCCACACCTGAAATCTCTGCCACAACTCAGCAAAAGCTGCGTCCCGCCTAGTGTCATCTAAAGATGCGCAAATCCTTTTTAAGCTCAATGTGGACAGCCCCCCAAAAAATAAAAGTCTACAGGGAGTTCAGCCTTGATTTAAAGCTTCCTTTTACATACTTAGTCCTGTTAACATGAACGTTGTGCTCCTGCTTCCATGCAAAGACAGCAATATCCTTTATTTAATCCCAGCTGCAGTCTTCTATTCTGATCAGTGCTAAAGTCGTAGTGCAGAGAAGAAGAAAAGCATGTTCGCTTTAGGTTTGACTGGTACAAAACAGTGGCACTGACACCCGCTGAGCAGCAATGCAATCGTGGTCACCTGGTGAGAGCAGCAAGCAGCACTCAGAGCAAAACCATCAATCACGGAGCTTACCTGCAACTCTCAGCACAACGGCAGCCGGAGCTTTTGCATCTGACAGAGAACAATCAGAGCACCGTCATCATTATTCCAAGAGAGATGGATGTTCTGCTTTTTCCTCATTCATCTGATCACTCTTCTAAATGGATTACATTTGACATAATACACACAGTTTATCAGGTTTTTGTCTTGACCATCCTCTTAATCTTTTTGCTGCAAAACCCACTGAATTAAATTTGAGTCTGTGGACTCAGTAATCCTAAATTTGCCCTTTTTGTTTGGAGTGAAAAAATGGTGACAAGTCAGTGGCTACCATGGGAGGATGTGAATAAATGAGCTTGAGTATTGTTCTGTGCTCACTGTGGGGTATTCCTTGAGCTGGCTCACTAGAGCTGAAAATTGCTTATGCCCTCTGGGAAACGGAGAAGGCCAACCTCACCGTTTTTCCCCCTCAACTGCTGTCTTCACCCTGTCAGTTGTAGTGGACTCCAGGATGGCCAGATGACCACATGGTAGTGGTACGATAAGAAACAATTGCTACATGTTTGGTTAGATTACACTAACGTCTTTGCATTTTTGTCTGAAGCTAAATAACAAGACAGGTCACCGATTTTATGTGACATCTTATGTCGACTTTCTATTGATGTAGCTCCAAGCACAGATATAGGAAATTGTTTCCTAATGAGGCTGCTGTGGAGTTCCACTTGAACAGATGAGCTTGGTTGCATCCCAGAGTCCAGATTCAGAGCCATCTTTGAGCACCAATCGCAGGTAAAACCCAGAGCACTGGCTCCCTGTTACATGCATTTTCTTGGGAGTTTGTAGGGTTTTCGTTTAATTACTGTTTGAGCAGAACCATGAACGGACTGCAAAACCTATCATAGCTGCATCATAGCTTCTCCACTGGGTTTCACATCCTTTCAAGTGGTTTTTCCAGTATTTCATTTATACACAAAAAAAATCCAAATGATCCACCTCGGCTTGTCAGGGATGCACACAAAGAAAAACCCAATCATAATCTGAGCTTTCCAGCAAATGTGTGTTGCATTGTGATTAAATACAGCATGTAAATATTTTCATCAGAGTATATTTGTGGCTGTACTGTGAGGTTAAGTCCCAGTTTAGGAAAATATTGGTTAATTTTATCCTCAGTGTGTATAAACTGCTCTCCATCAGGGCTGTCAGTCTGACAAAGACTGGAGGTAAACAGAGTGAAATGTGCAGCGATATTTGGAAAACTGCTCAGCAGGAAATGAAATCTGCTCTGATAACCATCAAAGCTCAGAGTCAATGCATCAAACCAACGGTGCATCTTTGTATTCTGACAAAACACGGCTAAACAATCTGAATCCCAAGCTGAAGTATGACTAAAAATGCGTATTAATTTCCTCAAGCTCTCTTCTTTGTCTTAAAGGGTATCAGACTGAGTTATTGAGAGATGCCTGTAGAGATTCTGTGTAAATATTTGTACTTTGGATGATTTTAGTCATTTACTGAGTGTAGGATGGTGTTGAGCCAGATGTACTTCTCACCTTGCCACAAACCTGTCATCTTGGGTTGTTTCCTGTCCAGAAACGATATGTAATCCCTCCAGTAAAAACCCTTTAGTATGTCAGCCTGGGAGGAGATCCAGGGGGATGGCACCTCAGGGGAGACCCTGCAGGCATCCAGATCAGAATAAGTGGCTTCTTTCAACTTGAAAAGCAGTAGTCTGACTTAAAAGGCAAGCCCAGTTACCATCTGGAGGATTTTTTTTGTGTTTAAGCTCCAAAACCATGTTCATGCAAATGGAGGTCTGAGCAGAGCAGAAGTTAGCATTTAGCAATCAAAGTTGTCTGCAAAATATTTCAAAGTGTGTTTATACCAAGGAAATGGTTTACGTTTGAAAATATAAATCACAGGGAAATCAGTCTCCATTGTTACCGGCAAAATATTTCCATCTTGTCATTCTAAGTCTATAGTTGGGTTTTGCTGTTTGTTTTACTAGCTTCAAACGGCCCCAAAAGACAGAAACACTTATCATAAATGTCAGCTGTTGTATTCCTGCTTTATCAACACATGTGTTCTCTTGTATGTGCTTAACGTGAACTACAAATCATTCTGTAAAATTCTTACAGAAATAAATGAGAAAGTCCAATAAAAGCAGAGTTGACTGGTGGTGAAGACTTGTAGAAGTTGGACTCGCATTCAAAGATCAAGCTTTTTTTTTTCTTTTCCCGTGTTCCTCTTCTTTCTTTGTTTACTCTCTGCTTTGTTGTGTTGCTCCCTCAGTTGATTTACCCACCCAACCCAATTTACATTCAAATTCAACCAGAGGTGGGATGGATCATATGTAATTAACTTTTGATCTTGATCGATCAGGGTCTGAAACAAACCTGCTTTGCTTTCTCTGAAACCAGAGGCCTCAAATAACTCAAACCTTCACCTGATAACTCAAAGAGCTGTGTGAGATGTGTGGAGCAGCTTGGGATGTTTGCTGATTCTCTTTTTTCTGTTAAAGCTATAAAAGGGTTCAAGCTAACCCTATCTTGATGCACACCCAAGACTCTGGCCTCGTCTTTGGAAGCAGTAAGCAAAAGCTTTGGCTCAACAACAAAACTCCCAGAGTCGCAGAGATAAGTACATGAGAGGATTTTGATTTGCTAATGCAGTGTTAAATCTTTATAAAGTAACTTCCCTGTGGTCTTGCTTCAAAAGTTAAACAATAGCATTCTGCCCGAGAGGACGTAATTAGATGACAAACCTCTCCTGTGCAGGTGCGACAAAGCTTTCTAAAAGCCAGACCTCTCTGACGATGCTTGTGTCAAGTGGATGTGAAGCAAGAGACATTAATGGAGAGTTAACAAGCAGGAAATGACATTCAAGCAGGTGGGAAAAAAAAACAAAACAAGCTTTAATCTGTAAGATTCCCAGTAGAGCCTGTAGGTGGCCACGTGTCACTGTGCACCAAGTGGAAGGATGAAGCTTCAATATACACACGAGAATTCATGTCTTTGTTTATGTATGTTGATTCAAAGTATAGTAAAAAAAAAAAAAAAAATCTTAGCCTCTTCTCCATCTTCTCTTTTAGTCTTTCACACAGTCAAAGAAAGTAAAAATCAAGTGACTTTTCCCTTTCTGTCTCCATCTGTTGATGAATTGTCTTGAATCATGAAGCTCACAATTCTTTCTGACCTTTAGATACTGCTTCATAGAAATTATGTTCATACTGATTTACAGCAAATTGTCTTCAGCAAAGCAGGAATGTCATTTTAAGGTGCCCTCTATCCAGTTGCCCTCCACTTCTTTAGAAAATGCTGGGAGATCTGTCCATTGATATTCCAGATACTTTGCAATGGCAGCCTCCACACCATCTGTGAAAAATGACAGTGTCACATTCGACCTCTGCCGCTCTGCGAGGCAGCCCAGCCAGCCGTTCGCTGGTTCCCGCCACTTTCAACCCCAAAATATCCGCTAGATAAACATGTCTTGAAGTGTGTTTGTGGCTGTCGGTGGAGAGCAAGCCAGCCAAGTTAGTTTTGAACAGATGCAGGTCAATGGAAAGATCATATAGAGTTTTAACTGCAGGAGACAGTTCAGAAGCCGCCCTGTCTGGAAAATACCAGGAGCCTTCTGGGATGCAGAAAAAGAAGAAGAAGAAATAAGAGCTCAGCTTATAATGAATGAGCAATGTCCTCAAGCAGGCTGGGAAGGTAAGAGGGACGAGTCAATTTTCTCCTGTCATCCAGAGAGCCTGCAGCAGCTTTATGACTTGACAAACACCGTCACGCTACCTACTCAAACGTTTGCTATCTAGCCTCCCACCTCAAATTTAACATTTTATTTTATACACATCATTTTCCCCAACCCTGCGCCGGATATTCTCTGTTGATTTTGGCTTTAATTAGCAGTTCTTCATATTCTAATCTCAACTGCAGGAAAGCTGAAAGCTGTGACCCAACAAAGAGTTTAATTAGCTTGACTTAGCGTAAATTCCATCACATATATTTCTAGTTTCATCAGAAATATCCGCCGCTATATCTGCAACCTTGACCGAAAACATATCACCGTCACATCACAGCTGCTTTTTTCCCCCCTCATGGAAATTTTCCCAGTCTGTCTGTTAGAAGATACATGACTAATGTTTTTCACTGGGCACCAAGGACGTTTGCAGCAGCCGTGAAACACGCCATAATCAACAGGCAGATGTGTTAACCAACATCTAGCAGGCGAGTCATCTCTCTAATGACATCCTTCAGAACAATGCCATGTTTTCAGCCATGCAAACAATGGAATAATCTAGGAATAGTGTCCAGCCATCTCACTGTGCATTATTCTTTCCACGCTGTACACAGAAAAATCCTTTGAGCTTGAATAAGTGTATTGACATTTCCATTTCTTCTCCCATAAAAATGTGCCCACTTTTGATTATCTAATCTGTGTCTCATGCTGGCAAAAATAGAACATCAATGACTGTTCTTGGACATTGCAGTGCAAGCCTTCCTCTATGGCTCTGATTCACATTACTCCAGGAAAATGGAGCCACGGATAATCTTTGCTTGTCCAAAAATGCCATTATGCACAACATTATGTGGCAATATTGTGTCTCACTTTATTGTTTCTGTCTGGTAAGATTTTCTCTCAAGTCGTGCAATCCCTAAGAGAATGAAAAAAATTGCCTCTGGGACCCCCCCTTTCTATTCCTGCGTCTTCAAGTTATGCCTAACAATGAGTTGACCTGCGACTCTTCTGGCAGTTTCTGGTTCATTACTGATTTCACATAGAGTGTAGACATGAATGCACTCTTCACAGTCTTTGCATTTATGTCTAGGCTCAGTGATGGTCTCATACAGGTCAAGGAGAGCCCTTTCCATGCTACGTAAGGGCTTGCTTTTCCACATTTCATTTGATTAAACTCTGCTCTGAGGAATAGGGGTCTGCAACTCACAGCTCTTGACTTCTGCACAGGCTCTAAAGGAAAAGTGAGTGTAATTCTGCATGGACAGATAATTTACCCTCACTGACAACTTTAGAAACAAACACACAGCATTTGTACTTTGCTGAAAAGTACCAAACTGGAGAGGGGTGACAAAAAGCAATTTCAGAACTCCTGTGGAAAGCTGAGCAGTGCATTCTTTAAAAAAAGGGCATCAAGTCCCCAAAGTCAACTACTGCCGCAGGTATTCTGGCAGCATAGAGATGGTAAGGCAGGGAAATGGAGAATCATTCATTTACATTTCATTGCATCTATACCTGGACTTAAGAAGCAATGTGAAAGAGTGAAACAAACTGATTCAGCTCCTCCAGATCCAATTCCCTGTGGAGAGTCGAGCGATACAGACCATATTGAGCAGACAGGCCTGTTGAGTAAATATGAGCGCTGATGGTTCACAGCTTTTATTCATTTTAAGTTATTCAGCTTTAGTTTAATGGCTGCTACTTCGTTAACTGTAGTTAAAACCATGTCAGTGGCAGAAGGAGTTATCCGTTCCTCTGTTCCACCATTAACCACCATTGACCATTCCCATTACTTGGCCATTAGCTGGTCAAGCCTTGGGCAAGATATGCGTCATCATATTTTCTTGTCTTCTTCTTTGGTAGTTGACATCTTTGTTGTTGATTCATCATTATTTGCCCATCGGTACTTTCACAAATTTATCCATGTTTTGCAAGCAGTGCAAAAACTTTCAGTTTTATCCTCCCTGGGCTGCTCACCGTCCAGTTTGGGAAACATTGATTTAGTGGGACAGGTGGTAAAAATGACTGTTTTATTTGTCAATGTTGCAAACCTCTGGTATAAACTGTAGTATGGTGTGTGTACTTTGAGCATTTAATTTTTTTTGTAATCTATCTATCTAATTTTTAATGTTGGATTTTGCTTTTGTGATTTCAAGCTATTCCTTTCTCCATCCCAGGTTTCAATTACCATCACCTCACCTTTACATTTACTCACCCAATCACTCATCTCCCATGTGCTGGTATGCAGGAGATGCCGGATCCACCTCATCAGTTGTGTGTAGCATGAAGTGGTGGTTAGCCTAGCTCTTTATAGCCCAGAGCTGTGTGTGATGAAAATGTTCTTGATCGCGGGAAAATGTCAGACTTTTTTTTTTATGTTCCTATTGTAATAATTGTGAAACTGATTGAGGTAACTTCAGAGCTCTTTGTGAAGCCATAAAGAAGCGAGTGCGAGCAAAACATTTTGTAGAAAGAAGTTAAGAAAAGTGGCTTTCTAACCTTTTGTCGGGATCAAAAGGATGTGACTCAAATCATGTCAGTTAGCCGTATCACTTTACTTCAGTTGGGTAGGGTCCATCTCTGTTAGCTTCAGATATGTTGTGGCTAAATTAAAGGTCATGGTGGGATAAAAGCAGTAGCTTCTTGTTGGGCTGCATTGTGGTATGATGCTTAGCAATGTAGCCTTGCAGCAAGATGGTTCCTGGTTTGGACATGGGCTGGGGCATTTTGTGTGTTTCATGTTCTTCCCGTGTATGCAGAGGTTCTGTCCGGGTACTCTGGCTTCATCCCGCAGCCCACAAACATGCTTGTTAGGTTGATTGGTGTTTCTAAACTCTCCCTGTGAGTGAGTGTGAGTGGTTTTGTGTCTCTCTGTGTTGGTCCTGGTGATTCATCCAGGGTGTACCCTGTCTCTCACCTTGTAGCAGCTGGGATAGGCCCCTAGCTCCCCTGTGACCCTGTGTTGGAATAAGCCAGTATAGACAATGGATGGGTTTTCATTGTTCACTTTGTGTAGGTGGCATCTAGTAACACTGTTTGTTTCCTAGTGTCCTCTGTTTGACCACACTGTCCCTTAACTCTATGTGGGATCTATTTATCTGTATCACTTTTTTTTTGTTCTTTAAATAATCTTAAATAAATGTATCTTTTTCAGATTTTCCGTAATCCTAAATTGGAATAAGCGGTGTAGAAAATGGATTTCAGTTATCAGCTTCATTAAATGGTGATTTGTTTCTCTTTTCATGTGGTTTAAATCCAGTGGCTGGTCCAGTATCACATCAACAATCTAAAACACAAATTTGTTAATGAATCCTACTTTTCTTCTTTTGTCAGGATAAACTCAGGGCTACTTGGCAAAACTAAATTACTCAAAGTAAATCGACCACTATCTATCCATACATGCCATATAGAGTATGATAACATATCAATGACAGTGATCACTCCAGTACCTTTAATAACACTGAAACTACTTTTTCCTCAAGGATTTTTTATGCCACACAGTTGCTTGTAATAAAATGTTCCTAATCTGTTATTTTTTAATTTAAGTAAAGTATTTCCAATGCCGTGGTAATTTAAAGTAAAAGACAAGTGGGCAAGTAAAAATCTACTTTAATTTTGATCTGTTGAAGAGTTTAAGACAGCATGTGAATAGATTAGAAATAAATTAGAGCGGGCAAAATGAGCTGCAAACAAACGGAAAGGTCATCTCCCATTAATGTGGTGCGAAGGCCCTTCTGAATAATAAGATCTTCTTATGCAAGTGAGCTCTCAGACTCTGCAGTGAGTGGTTCTGAAGGTGCCACTGTCTCTCAGTGTTGACTGACTTTATGACCAGACATTTTAACTCAGGACGATGAGCAATTATAATTAACTGTCACTAAACTGCGCTTAGCCAGAGGAACATAATGCCACTAATGTCACTCTCAAAAGTTTAACTGCTACTCAGAGGGTGAAAGAACATAAACTGTAGATAGAATTCAGCTGCTGAGGACAAGTTGAGGAAAACGTGAAGTTACATAAATCCAAGTTGGAATTTTATACAAAGATATCTTTTTTCAACATGCATTCTGTTTGTAAAGTTTTGCTTCTAGATAATGAGCACATCAGAATACTTTGTCTGTTTAGTAATACTGTTGCTGGACGTGTCTGATAGGTATGCTCACTGGTAACTTTATTAGTCCCGAGTTGGACCCCCCTTTTTTGCCTCCATGGCTGCCTCCATATTGACATGATAGCATCACACAATTGCTGCACATCCATGATGAGAATCTCCCGTTCCACCACATCCCAAAGGTGGAATACTGCATTGAGATGTGGTGACTGTGGAGGCCGTTGGAGTACAGTGAACTCATTGTCATGTTGGAGATGATCTGAGCTTTGTG
>JAOXYM010000025.1:20173650-20194255 GCA_028567055.1 Leptatherina wallacei | reverse complement strand
CGGGACAATAAAACCCCTTTGACTCCATTTTACATCTGGATATTTTCTTTATGTTGCGTCCCTTACATCCTAGCCGAGCCAGGGTCGTAACAGTATTCCCATTTGAAAGAATGACGCCACACTGCAGAAAAGAGAGAATAGTTCCACCAAATTAAAATATTTGCTTGAAGTGGTAAAAAGTGATTGAATTAAGTTTATCAAAGATCAGTCATCCAGCATCATTGCTACTCCCAGTGAAACATTATGAATTGGTGCATTACTGCCACCGACTGGTCTTGAGTGTGGACCAGAATTAGCTCCGTTTCGACATTTTTCCAATCCCATGGAAATTGTAACACTGCTGTCATTTTGCAGCACTCCCCAGTTTGAGAACCACCAGATTAGAGGTGGTGGTGTTTGTGGTTGTCATTTCTAAACTGTTCACTACATGCATGCTGCCAACTTTAAAATTCAACAGAACTGAACATCCCAGCAACATTGTCTAAATGTAAACACAACACAGGCAGTAAAGCACATGGCTTTAGAGTAACAATCACAAAAGCCACATTCCCATTGAATATGGATTTCCCACAAGGCTTTGGGGTCTTTGCACATGTACTACTGTAGATCTGAAGATTTTTATGGTACACCTGGACCTTTTTTTATAGACTTATCTTAGAGTGCGTAAGCTACCAATATATTTATTTTCCACAATTCCAACTCACTGCTTGCTGACATCTGATCAAGAGGCCTTCATAAGAGTTTAAACATACTGCAAACCATTATCTTCAAGTTTAGACGCACAGGGAGGTACATATTGTTTTTCTTCTGTATCAGTGAACCTGTTTACACTAAAAATCTGATCATCATCCCATTTATGGAGTTATCAGATTATTCAAGTGACCATGTAAAGTGATTTGCTTTATCAGATAATGGCAGATATCTGATTATGAGCAAGATTAACACATGTAAATTTCTTCTCAATGCTGCGATGTCTGCATGCACGTACACCCGTAAATCTAGTGCATTTTGTACTTTTACATCGGCTAAAAGATTGGAGAAAAATAGTAAAAGCTCTATTATATGATATAAATTATATAATAATTGATAGAGCAACAGCAGCAGTGTGTTGCCTGTTTCACAGACCTTAGCTCAGAACATGGGTGTTAGCATGTTCAACAAAACAACAGGAAGCTTGAGTCTTAATGTCACTTCATACATATGTAGTTAGAAAAGAAGTCTGAACAGACTGAACAATGATTATCCCATTTCTGCAGTGCATGTAAACACATCAGATCAGGTTAATGAAATGATCTAATTACTCTTAATTATCAGATTTTCATCAGATTTTTGTTGGGCCCAGTAAGTGACCCGCAGGCTGTTTTAATGGCAGAAAAACAGTCTATCTTACTATCAGTAGGCAACACATATTTATATGTTGAGGTTCTTTTTAGTGACTTCAGGCTGACTTCAGCGTTGACACAGCTGTTTTTTTATTCCCATTTTATCTCTATTTTCTTTGACTTCCTTCATTTTAGACTCCACTACTGTTTTAGGGGTGCTTAGTAATGGGTTAGGCATTAAACTATATACAATTAAACACATTTTAATGCAGAAAGCTTTGCTGACATTTTCTATTTTGCAGCGGTGATTAGAGATGGGCGTATCAATACTTTGGAGTTGATACTTCGTTAACATGCCATTTGTTTTCAATTCTGAGCGTTTTAAGCAATAAAACTGCATAAAGTGTATTCTTTCTGTGTCACATGATAATGGCAGCCTATCAGATGTCATAATGCTGCTACTGCTAGTGATGATATTTTGTTCTGATATTTTATGGCTTATTATGATTTATTATATTTATCATATTACTATTATGTGTTTTAGTTTCCGTTAAAATTGCGAATAGATAAAAAAGTATCAGTATCGGTATCATTGGAAATGTACCATAACCTAATGGTATCGTTTCGAAAGGGAAAAATGTAGGTATTGCCCATCCGTAGTGGTGATGTGTCCTTGTGACCATTACATTACCATCTGGAGAAACCCTGCACATCTGAAAGTGACACTTAGGTGTACAGTCTGCTTAACTAACAGCAGATTCCCCACCGGGTAGCTATGGTATGCAGCAATGTAACAAGTAGTTGATATTACAGACCCATTTTTAAAATAGTTTATAGTATAAGTGTTTAAAATGAGTCCTTGCTAACTAGAAGATGCTGTTTGGCCAATTATGGGAGTTGTGGAAAGTCACATTTACTACCTAACTGGCTGATAGCTTGAAATGAGACTGAATTACAGATTGATTTAAACCTGGTAGGATTCCAGTTTGTTCATTTGTAAGAACACATGGACTGGCAACAATTTCTCATTATTGTAGTTATAATGTCCTGATGGTAATGTCAAAGATAATGCACTGGTTTTTATTATGTATGAACTAAAATGCTTCAATTTGAGGACTATAATCTATGATGATACAATAGTAATTATTATGTTTCACATAAAGTGAATCTGATGCATTTTTAATAAATATTTGCCCCTTTCACTTTTTAGAGCAGGCCTTTTGTATTAATATCTTAGTACCTGCTGTTTCTGTAAGCCTTTAAATTTTAGATTTTATTCCTGGCCCTCTGAGCCACAGTAGGTGTATTTATGGTGGAGTATCTGTTACACTGAGTTTTGACCTCAGTCAGAAGCAACTTTAAACCATTAGCACCAGCAGTTAAAATCGTGAGATTTGTTGGCAGCAGTGTAATTACCAGCATGCACTTTCTCTTTCACACAATTGAATTCCTGAAGAGCAGGAATTCATGCAGAAAATTGTATTTTTCATGTTACGTCACACACTGGCTGCAAAGTGCATGCATGCAAATTCTAGCAAAGAATCAGTTTAGCACTAATTCAGAGGAAATGTCAAATAATTTGTAGTAAAAGATTGTTTGATTGTGTGACATATGTGGAGTATAGAAAATAACGTGTATGCTAAGGCTGAGTATCTCTTCAGGAGTTTATCCGTTGGAATAATAATAGCCACAATGAATGGTAATGATTTGAGGCAGCAACTTATTGTGTTCCTGCTGCTAATGCTTAAACATGCAGTCACACATTATGATGGCTTTTTACCCCCTGAAGCTAAAGGTGTAAGAGCAAAATACCTTGTGCTATTACAGAAACAGTATGCGGTGCAGATTGATAGGCTGCCCAGGCTGTTAATGTCTTTTATAGGCTACTCTTTGGCAATATCCTTTATACACAACATACATTGTATATATATATTACACAAGATTTTTCTTTTAAAAAAGTACTTTAGTCCAGAGGATGTACAACTAAACTTATACAGGAAACAAAAGGCTAATATTTTAGGTCAATTTTTAGTGGTAACACTTGTTTTATTACACTAACTAGTGCACCCTTGTACATAAAATCATCTTGTGATCTGAAAAGCATTTTCCCCTCGGACATCATCAAAATATTCTTATCTCAATATGACCATTGAGGAAATGGGAAGCAAGGAGAGAAGATGCTTCCAGAGGAGGAAACACAGGTTCAGCTTGCGTGGAGGTCTTTTCTATTTCAGAGATGTGAAATATAAATGCACAGCCTCCTCATGCAGCATTCATTTTGACATTGCTTCAGCTTTTACATTAAACCAGCCAACTCTTATTATTTCAACAAAGTCCCATTCCCAACTCACTGCATACTGCCAGCTGGTCAAGAGCCCCTTGCATCAGCTTGCAATGCACACAGGAAAGTTCTTCTGCAGCAGTTCGTGATGCCCTGGATGCTCTATTTTCTATGTAACTGCTCTTTTTCACTTGCTTGTATTTTCTTTTCTTTTTCCAGTGAACCTGCGTGTCCATAAGAGACACTTGAAGATAACTTCTGTGTTCAAAGATGATGCAATGGCCTCCTGACCAAGTAGCCTGATGACTTAAGAGTAAGAATGGGTTATTTCTGATTTTCTATTTCTTGTAACTGTTCCTTTCATCTTTCTTACAGAACTGCAATGGAAGAAATTAAGATACCAGTAAGTGGCACAAAAGATGGAAGCAAGGATGCACAAGCTTCATAAAAAAGATTGTATGTCTTCCTAATGCAACCTAAATGAATCCTTCTTTAATTGGCTATGTAATTCAAGGCCAGAGTTAAGTAACAAGAAGTGTCCTATACCAAACACAGTGTTGGTGCAGTTTGTGTTTGAAATGAAATATTTTATTTATTCCAGAAAGGAAATTATAAAACCTAACTAGCTCTTATCAACTATAACGTTTACCGAGAAGCTTTCCCCCGCCTTCCCTTAGTCATACCTGAGCCATGCATTTGCACCTACCATGATATTTCTCGGCTCTCTTTAATGAGCTGTTATTACAGAAAGGGATGTTTGGCTTAATGGTTGCACTTAGCGTATTTAGGCTGTAGGGATAGTCTTAACCCTTTAGTTAAAGCCACAGAGTTTTTCAAAGGAAATGTTGAATTTCAATATCAAGAATTTAAATGGCCGTGGCTTTCAAAATGAAGGCATACAGGAAATGAGGAAAAATCTTGAATATGAACCTGAGATTTTAATTGGAGCAAATTTACTTGTCTCTTTTTTCATATTGAATGAGAATCGCTGAGAAAGTACTTAAATGTGTTTGCTGTGGGCTTGCTGTGTAATCTGCTATCACTGACAATGAGCACATCCTCATCATCTTAGTAGGGTGTCTTCCATCCTCGATCTTCCACATTAACTTTAAAGAGATGCTACTCAACTTATGCCATTTTCTGAGTGATGGCGCGACAGCTCAAGAAATGCATAATAGATGTCAGTCACTGTACCATCAAACAAGCCTGGAAAGCAGAGTTTTAAGGTCAAAAAGTTAAATAATGGGCCTTTAAATAACCCCCCCCCCAAAAAAAAAAAGTGTTAGGATTGAAGATACACGCGTCTATCATCTGGTGGTAACAGGTTTTGGCTCTTTTTCTGGAGCTATGGCCTCTTTCATTCAGTTATGTTGATTGGTGCAATGTTGATATCTTGGTGCAGAAGTTTTTTATTTATTTATTTATTTTTAATCTGCCAATGAAACTTTGATTTCTCAGTCTTGGAAAAAAATAAATAAAACCATTTAAGAGTTCAACATTTATTGGTACTCAGGCAGAAACAGTCTAAATGTAGCTGGTTTGCACTTTGCTAACAGCTATAATACTGTACAGTTTTTTTTTTTTTCATCTACACAATCAGACCAGCAATCGAACTGTACCCATTCCCAGTGTGCTAGATAAAAGATAACCCACGTAGCAGGGAGGTCTGCCTGGACATAGATTATGGCAAATCCTTTGATGATATTATACACTGTAGATTGTAGGATCTTTAAAAAAAAGAATAAAAAAAATTCTGAAAATTCTTCCACAATTTTTAGATGCAGTTTTTCCATCTTTCCACCTGAGAGACTCCGCCTCTCTGAAATGTTCCATTTATACCCAGTCATGTTACTGACCTGTTGCCAATTAACATAATCAGTTGTTGAATGCTCGTTCAGATTTCTTTTTATTCATGCCACTTCTTTTGCCATCCTTTTGTTGCCTCTGACCAAAGGCAAATTTATTTATAGAGCACATTTCATGTACAGGACGATTCAAGGTGCAAATTCCTACTTTTTTTTTACAAAGTAATTAGTGTTATATCAAATATCCATTAGACATTAAAGGATTATAAGTGGTGAGGTGCGGGTTGTAATTTGCATTTGATACCTCTTAAGGTCACTAAACCTTACACACTGCACCTTTAAATTATATTCCAGGTACTGTATGAATAATATACATCCATTGGCTACTTTTGTGTCTTTTCATTTCTTCATGCTGTGAAAGCAGCTTCTTCTATTTCTTCTTCTTCTTTAAACTATATGATCTGAAAAATTCTGACCCTACTTAAGTGGATGTAAGTGAATACAGTAAGTTTCGTAGCGCGGAGGCATCATCAATCACTGCGGTCGAATACAGCAGGATTAGACAACGTGTGTGCAGCTGAATGCACAATGGATAATGCCTGATGGAAGTTTGAAATTGGATGGATTCCATTGCAACAACATCACATGCCAGTGTTGTATCAAGCAGATATTTAGAGGTATTACCTCTCTAAGAAATCCCCACACAGCCAGTGAGAGAAGGAACTATAATCAACAGTAATTGCAGTTTTTGACAGCTAATTATATACAGAGCTTTGATTAAGCAATCACCTTTATGTTGAGGATATGTTGTAATTGGTGGTTGCCAGGACATGTTTCACCCCTTCTGTTAAGATGCATGTTCGGAGCCATGGAGGTTGGGAAATAAGAAACGCCTCAGGTAGCTATTTCCGTCCCTGCCTTTCAGCCATCGGCGTTCTCTAATTGTCCCGAGTCAACATGTGACAAGAGATGAACAGCAGTCCGTCGGCCAGCGAGGCAGCCAGCAGACACTGCCCACATGTTTCACGCGGCGGAAGAGAATGGTTCATATGTTGACATTTATAACCTAATTAAAGGCAAGAAGGGAAATGATCCACACAGGGTCAGATGCTCATTACACAGTAACATAAACACAAGCACACGCACACACAATCTTACACAGCAGTTAGCCACTCTGCACACATTTAGCCAAGCATCACTAATCCCACCCAGCTGGAAAACCTGCTCATTTGATTCACTACAATCCCTTGATGATTAAAATATATTTCCATGTCAGAGAAATTCATACCTGTGATATCAAAGAGCTATGCACATACCGTAAATTCCCTTCTGAATTTATACCTGAGAAGGATATACATAGGTAAGAAAATGTATCAGAGATGAAACTCTAACCAGAGCAAAGATATTATACAAATATATTTGCATTATTGCATTGCATTATTTGTTGACCAGCACCCAGGGCTGAATGGTCTGCTGTCACATCTAATTCATCAGATTTGGGTGTGCCTCCGAGCCACTTAGTTTCAGTTTGCTGACAACACTGGACATAAGCTGAGCCTTCTGAGGTGAAGGACTTTTAAATGCAAAGAGGATTAATTACACTGAATAATTGCCCAAACAGATAGAAATTACTTCAGAGAAGTTGCCTGATGTTTTATAAGGTTTCTATTTATATTACATAATGCTGTTTTTTTCCCCACGTGTTGTAAAGCTGAAAATCCAAAACAAGGGGAGTTATTCTCTCCCACAGTTCCCCCGAATTTCTGACTCTGGCTTTACTTTACTGATCCAGAATGTGGCGAGGTATCTGTAAGTTTGTCAACCATAAAGAGCAAATGTCACTCCACTACTCATTGAAATCGAGTGGCTACCCATGGCTGCCGGCATCAAATTCAAGTCACTAATGCATGCCAACAGAGACAGCATCCAGCTATCTGAACTCATGACACAGGATTAAGTTCCTTATTGACTGTATTTCTTTCAGGAATGTCGACTACAACTGACGATATATACAAGGCAGTCACAATCCCAACTCCTTTTTATCACGATTCAGTTAGTTAGCTATCTTTTAATTATGTTGGTTTGGATATACAGTAACTTACAATACAACCTACTTTACAGTGTGCCAATCTGGATTAATCAGCTGAACTGTTGGAGCAAACTCAAATATTCATAAAGAAAGAAAAAGAAAAACTAGATACATGTATGGACTCACACATATAGTATTGCCTAATAATTGGGTTTTATGACCCACTCATATGTGTGCTGTGTGTATTTCTTAAGCACCAGCCAAAAACAGCACACAGGAAACAATCAGTTTAATTCAGATTCACACTTCATCAGCAAAACAGGAACTATTACTTAAAATCAGGCAATATGGCGCCTTCCCATAGGGTCCCACAGGGTTGTGAAGGTGTTTGGACATGCTATTTGTACTGTAGCTTCTAAAAAACAATTGGAAAATGACCATTTATTCCTGATTTACTCCTTTACTCTGCAACTGGCCATAGCTTAGCTTATTTTTGTCAGCAATACACCACTCACTTGAAACGCAGATAGCAGACACATTTGGGCCTAATCCAGGCTACCTTTGGCACTTATGGCTCAGTTATGCTCTGGTAAGTGTTGTGTTAGCCAGGTGTAGTCCAGATGTCAGTTGCCAGCCTGAACATGGGTCATGGAAAGTGTTATTTGGGCCAGAAGTGGTCCAAATGGCAGCCACTCTCACATGAACACAATAGTTTCCTGGGCCAAGCACCTACATCCACACATCAAGCCTCTCTTATCAACACCGTAAGTCAAACATGCAAGTCTGAACCACATTAAAATATTTAAAACCTTTTTTTTGTAGCAGCTGTTAGAGTATAACATGGTCTCAGTTTCCATAAGATAAATACAGTATATGCTTCCCTCTGCTGAGAGTGCCCATGCATTTTACAAGCTACAATCATAAAAGAAATGTCCTTTGAGTCCTTGCCTGCAAACATTTAAACCTCTTAATATAGTCAGTCCCCCATAGCCACATGTGCAAGCAGTGCATCTGATATGATAAGCCATGCCGTGTTAGCATGCACAGCCCTCTGTTTTAGCAATCTGTGTGTTCACTAAAGAGAAAATACCATTTATCAAAGCTTTTTCTTTGGTTAGTGTTGCTCTTGCATTCCCTTCACCCATTCACTGTAATGAAAATTCATTTACTACTTGTATAGATTCAGCGATATTTGTTTTTTAACGTGCACCCACATTTCTGTGACCAAGGTGCTTGTTTTGTGAGTGTCTATCATTTGCAACTGGTTTTCCCGATCTTATTTTCATGGGTAATTGGCTGTGCAGCACATGGAACCAGAGACCTGCAGGCGACACAGAAAAAGGGCAACAAAGAGATGGAAGGAGCTGCAATCACTGAAGCATGTCAAACATTTTCCTCCATTCGATTAAAGTATTTTGTTAACTCATTAATTTTATTTTCTATCCTCTCTCCTCAAATAATCTCCTTATATTTATACACATATGTATATATTTGAGCTCCTTGGATCTCTGCAAGTCTTTTCACCATCTAATTCCTCCACTTATTCAAACTCCTCCTCAGCCTGAGAGAGCACCCACATCTCGATTACACCTCTGGAAATGCCTGTGCAATTTCCTGGAAGATTATAGTGATGGATTTATCCAATATCAATCAGAGCAAATGTGAGTCTCAAAATAGCCCTCCACTGCAGACGAAAGATGTTTATGAGTAGTGGTCCAAGAGCCCATCGCCTTCCCCCTCTCGTTTCTTTTGCTTTCTTAAATGACTTTCTTCGCTAAGATCACGACCAAAGCTGCATGTTTAGAATTAACTGAGACATGCATGGTTAAAAACAAAAAATGGAAGCACGATTGGCAGCTATCACCTTAGATGAAGTATTTTTCTTGCTTCTCTTTACATACTGTTCGGGTTAAATTTGACAGTAGTAAGAATACCCTAAATATCAATCTTTTAGCTTGAAATTCAATGACTTTGTTTAAAATGACCCAAAATAAACAAGTGAAAATGTTTCAAAATCTCATACTTATGTATTGGTGCTACAAATCTTTGTTCACTGAGGTTGTTTCAAGTTAAACTTGACCCGTATCTATAGAAATGGATTTTATCTAGTGTGGCTCGAAGCAAGGAAAACTGTGGTTTTAGGGAGTCTGGAAACTGTAACAGTAACGGGTCACGTTAGTGTGTATGTTTTATGGGACAGTGGTGAGTTCAAGAGGGATGTCAACACAGTGACAAGAACTGTCTGGGGGGGGGGGGATGTTAGAAGCAGCCGAAGTCTGATCATATATATGGGAGGTTGCCGTGACGTATACACAAGATCTGTATCTGCAATGCAATAAATTAATTCACAAATGAATAAATTTGAATTAGTTTGGGTCAGGAGGGCGATGGTGGGGGGTTCATAACGTTAAGGTACATGAGCAGTCTTTTGTGTCTGATATTGTGGTAGCAAAACATAATATGCAACAGGCCCACGGTCTGACCTTCCAAGATGAGGAGGTTGAAGTTTTGGAGGAGGATGTGCCAGTAGGAAGACACCATGGATGTAAACTCTGATTTCAGCCCGTCTGATGAAGATGAGAACATAAACAGTGCTATCACAAGGGGAAATGAAACTTCTGTCCCTCAACGGACGGAGACTAGTTTATAATAATTATTTTATGCATGTCTTGACCAAAGACATGCATGGTAGGTTAATTGGTCACTCTGAATAGGAGTAAGTGTGTGCATGAATGGTTGTCTGTCTCTCTGTGAAGCCCTGTGATGCACTGGCGACCTGTCCAGGGTGTACCCTGCCTCTCGCCTGATATTTGCTGGGATAGGCTCCAGCCCACCCGCGACCCTTAATTGGATTAAGCGGTACAGAAAATGGATGGATGGATCTTATCATTTAAATGTTTTGTCTTGTGATAAATGTTGAATTCAAATGGATAATTAAAGGATGGTGTTTAGTTCATGAACAGAGGCTACAGTTCTTTGATGAGGTGCATGGCCACACCTAGGGTCTATTACTGCATGTCTAACCCTCTCTCTCTCTCTCTCTCTCTCTCTCTCTCTCTCTCTCTCTCTGACCCCCTTTTCTGTCTGTAACAGTATGATAAAAGCCTTGAGAGACTAAAAAATCCTTCTTTTAAAAAAGGGATAACTATAATTTCTGATGATATAGCAATGACAACAGTCTTTAATAGTTGCAATGTTTAAATTTAGCCAAATATATCTAAATTACAACAGCGTTTATATTGAATGTAAAACAGGAAATGATATTGTGTAATAGTTTGTTTTTTCTCCAGAACCCCCCTATTGTTAAACCTAAAGGAAAATACACTCCCTGGTTTCATTTATTAATCTGGCAAAAGCTCATTAGACATTCTCAATACATCAGTGCTCACTATGAAGGAATTCTTGGTCCGGGTCAAAATTGATCTGAACCATACTATTTAGGCACAACACATGAACATTATGTAAGGGTTAAACAAGCTGCTTTGAAAGAGGTCGCAGTCCTCTGACCTCGGGCCATTATTACCCTGTAATCATGTGTTGCTCTGCATGGCTACATTTGTTATTCCTTTTTGACAGCCTAATGTTAGAAAAAAGCAATTTTACCTGATGGATGATCATAAGACTGGGAGAGGCTATATCAGCTTCATGCCTCACCGGTGAATTATGCACAACAAAACCTCATAGATGCCTGAACTAGCTGCCTGCAAATATACTGCCGCTCCTCGTGCTTTACATGCTGGGTATAATGGCCAGAGCTGTGAAGACTTTGGAGCTTGTCAGAATGTGCATGAGACCTATTCATTACCAAAGTATTTACTTGTCCTTTTAAATCAAATAGGCTGTCATTCCTTACCACAGCACCATGAAATGTGGTTGTCTTATTTTCAAGCAGCGCAGCTTGGACTTGATTCATGGGTCTCAGACCATTCGTGATCATAGAAATCAATCGGAGCTGCTCCTCCGGTCCGCACTTTGTCTGTTGGCGGCAATAGGGATAACGTGTCAAAGTGGGCCTCCTCAATCTTGTCACTTGAAGTGCAATCAATACTGCTTCCCCACCAACCGAACGCTCCTGAATATCAGCCCCTCCAACCCCCCCCCCTTCCTCCTCAAGCTGGGGCTGAACATTTCGATCAATATCTGACTGTAGGCCAAAAAACATCTGCAGAGGCAACAACATAAAAGCGAGGGAGAATTAAATGCTTTACAATATACCGAGGAGGACAACGCTCTGCAGGAACGCCAACAGGACTTTTCTCCAACAATCAAGTCTACGAATTCTTGTGTGGTGTACATTTTACATGCTCCGAGTCTCAGGTAATCAGTTCTCCTTGGTATTAAGCAAGTCAAGCAACACATTACAGCTCAGTTACAACTACAACACAATATAAAGATGTATCTTGTGAGAGCGTTTTCTGCTGTATTTTCTATGTTGTCCCAAAGCTTCATACATCACTGTGAAGAAACCTCAATGTATGGCCTGCTGTCTACTCCCAGACAGATCCAATCCATAAAAGCAAGCCTCTGGCCAATGTATCTGTAAATTAGTCCATCTAAAAAATTCAAGAAGCTCACAGAGAGAGGCTTGATGTGTGGATCTAGGTGCTTGGCCCAGGAAACTATTGTATTAATTGCCATGGGGATTAAAAAGCATGGATCTCTACTTCCTCATGAATATTTGACACTTGGAGCCGTGCACTCGAGCTTCTGTTGCTGCAAATTGTTGATGTTTGGAGCTGCGATGCATATGTATTAGATATGGAGTTATGAGAGGGAGTGCAGTGAGCACATCCCCATGCATCTGTATAAGCTAGTGTGTCCCCCTCTGTTCTTTTGAACCAGCCAGAGTGACTGTAGGGCTGTGTGGTCAGATGTGACTGCTCCCCCCTACTTTATGCCCTCAAAGGCTACCGCTGCCCTCTCGTGTTAGTCTGTGCCAGAGATTTTGGCTCGCTTGATACAGACCTGACCTGACAGACCTTTTGGCTGCTGCGAACAAACACACTAGCAGACAAATATCTATTCACTGAAACACAGGGACACATAAACCGAAAGACATTCGGCTCTAATGCAAGCAAGACATGGATATGCAATCAGAAAGCGCAAGCACACACACACATCTACACCAATTCTCTGTTCAAAGAGCTGCAACTCCATTTGAGATATGATTCTGGACAGCATCAGGATGATGAAGAGGGGGAGCTCTTGACAATGTTGTTGGTGGAACAGCATCAAACAGTGTGTGTCTGTGTGTGTGTATGTGCATACGTGCAGATGCCACATCTGCTGATAATGTCCACACGGAGTCCTTGAGTGAGAATTGAGGCGGTTGATATCAAGTGCTCGCACATAGCTATACATGGTGTTCTTTTTGTCTGGCACCACAAACTGACACCTGATCTGACAGCTTTTCGGTGATGCAGGACCTCAAAAATGTATTCCTGATTCATCAAATATTTGAATAAGTTTGAAGAAGACTGACAGGAAGAATTTGCGGCAAAATAACAGTTCTCAAAGATGGCGTGCCGAATTAACAGAGACATTGACAAGCAATAGCTGTTAGTGTCAGCTCCCCCAACACATCTTGATGGTGTAGAGTAAAAACAATTCAAAAAGACTATAGTTGGTAATGAATTAAATTGAGTTAAAGAACAGACTTAATGCAATTTAAGACAGAAATGGAGACAATCAGAAGCAGACATATGTAACCAGAGATTGAAAATGCTCTAAATGTTCTTCATGAGCATTTAAAAGTATAATATTGCACTTTTAAGATTTTTCCATCTGTTTAAATGTTAAAGACGCACTATGTAACTTTCCGACCTTAAAACTCCTTGTTCCGTTCTCATGTGATGACCAAGCGGCAACCTCCGGTGGAGAAATGTGAAGCCTATGCGGACATGCCAAAAATTGCAGTTCCCCCCCTCATCCACTAGGTGCTGGCTCCAAAAGGGAATTAGTCCCCATAGACTCCCATGTTAAAAAAGGCCAACTTCACAGCAAAATTAAACATGTTTACAGCCTTGTACAAAAAACCATTTTAGGTTAAATAGTTGAAGTTTACCTTCATGACAACTGTGGGGGGAGTTAATTTATTCATAACTCATCCGTTTACATGTTATTTAATCTTGAAATTCTTCATAATTAGAGGCGTGTCCTTTTGATTGACATGTGCCAGATATCCGGCAGCAAGGAGGCAGAGGGTAGCACAACCGTGGTTTTTAGCCGGCTAACAGCGCGCCTTAGCTTTAGCCCACCTACCACCGTAAGCTGGTTTGCTCGTGGTTAGCTTTGTTAGCTCGCGGCTACAGGCAGCTCAGAGTTTGATGAGTGTCAATCATCCCTTCCCACGCCCTCCTCGCAGCGCCTCTTCGTCGCCAATTTCTCTATTTTCTGGGAGTGACGAGACTCGTGACGCTGCCAAATGGCGACAGTTGGAACCTCCCAAAAATTCTCAATTCAGCTCTTCAGGAACCTATGGGTCACATGGCGGAAGGTCTGTCCATGTTTCTTACAGTCATTTGTGATGACACAATGACAACGGTCATTTTGAACGTGCATCGTAGCTGATTTAGCAAAGAAACGCAAGAAGACATTGAGCAAGAGATAAGACAAGAGTCTAGATGAGACTGTCTTTTACCGGCAGGTAGGATGTAAGATGGATTATCCATCGATAAGGGGTGGATCACTGAGAAAATCTGCGAAAGTTATGCAGTGTGTCCTTTAAATAGCTCTTTGTGCATGCTAAATGTCAAAAAACTGTTTTTTTCTCTGCAGTAGAAGAAACTGCACCTGAGTGGCCTAAAATTCATCATCTGTTGTCCTTTATAACATCACATCAGCAGGAAACACCATTCAAAAATGCCTTTATAGTGGGTAGTTTGGCACTTTTTATACAAAGATCAGCAACAAAAGTTTAAATCTGTCATTTTTTACTATCAGAATGAACTAAAGCCAGATTTCCAGTGCTTATGTAGGATAGTTTTCTTGTAATGTGTTTGCTCTATATAATCGATATGCATTAGGGGTAAAACGGTTGTTTGTTTTTTTTACCATATTTACCCCCTAATTCATCTCACTAATCTATCATGCAGTTTTAGCTGTAAAGCGAACTTCTCTCTCTGTGTTGATGTCACACAATGGAAACTCTTTGGTTTCCTGAGTGGACTGTAGTTGTGCCCTCTGACCCCATCCTTGCCATTAGCTGTCTCAGAGATGCAGGTACAACAATGAGTTTCAGATAGAAGCAGGAAGAGGATGGTGCAGCCATGTAAAATTTCAGAAAAAGACTGACATGTTCATGTTTTCTAATTTAAACATTTAAACCTACTGAATAAAAATTTGTGGAGTTAAACCCAACAATCGCTCACTTTAGTGTTAGGAGTTTTATTCTATCCATCATTTCCTTCTAGATTGGTTGTCTTGGTTACAGTTGGTTATTGATGTCATTGCACCATGAACATGAAAATGCACTAATATCATCAGTAGTGAAACATGAGCTTTATTATAGTAAAGAACTACAGAGGTTAAACACAGGTACAGGATTATTTTTCAGCCTTTTTTGTGATACAAATATGTGTATTTCCATGTACAAATGAAAGTATTTTATATTTTGACTTGAGGTCATATCGTGTTAGTTTGGGATATTATTTAAATTGGGAATTTTGCTTGCTTATCATCCTCGATATATTGTAAATTAATCTGTTTACTTCAGAAGTTGTTATGCTGGGTTTAACAAGAATGCTTTATAGCTTTGATATGATATATAATCCACAACAGTTTGTTAAAGTTAATGGATTTGCATCTGACTCAGACATTTTAAGTTGTGGGATCCCACAGGGATCTATTCTGGGACCAGTTTATTTCTTACACATATATCTGACTTGGCCACTGATGAGACCAATTTTTTCTTCCCCATAGTGATATTTTTCTAATGACTATGAAAGAAAACTCAAATCAAAGAAAACTTTGCAAATAGTTTAGATTAAACATATCTATGAATAATAATTCTAACTGATTACAATTATGTAGAAATAAATAATGAAATAAATAATTGCACGTTATTAGTATTTCTATTTTTATTGGGAACATTCTAGGCCATTAAAAAATATTCCAGATGATGTCTAAGATGAAAGAATTCTGTTGCCATGTTGTTTATCATGGTATAAATTGTATTGGACCTTTATTAATGCATAAATATTCCAGCATGTTCAGGGAGCTAAAGATCCCTCTCACATTCACAGGCTTCATGTTTTGCAAAATAAGTTCTGCAAATTATTTAATTAACTTCAAATTTAATCTGTTAGTCTTTTTTTTTGCATAATTTTGGCACATTTGATAAAGCCCTTTTGTTTAATTTTGATTGTTTTTTTTCTTATAATAGATTTATTCATAAGAGTTCTCTAACTTCCCTATTTAGCTCATTATTTGAAGTTGTTGTGCTTTTATGGCTATTTTATGGTACAAATAAACAAACAAAAACAACGTAATTACATCTCCACATTAGGTAAAGTTTAAGTTGTTTCTATGTGTTTTCTCGACAGGGAAGTTTGGCTCTTTATCTATTTAATGACCCATTATATTCACTGGCTCATTGCTATGTCTGTCAGCTGTGTAGTGTTTGTAATGTACGGAGGGTTAAATTGGTAAAAACAAGGAAATTGCACCAACACAGCAAAGTTAAAGGTCATAAAACTAAAACAGTGAATTGAGATGGTTAAATGTTCCTTAGATTGTAAACAGGGCTAAATTACCATTAGTAAAGCTGACTACTGCAAATTGTCTAATTAAAATGAAGAATGTGTAAGGAGAAGATGAGACACTCCCCATGATAGTTTGTTGAGTTACATAATTGTGTTCCTTAGTAATGTTCTTTTTTAATTAAAACTGTGTTCCCATGCAGGGCCGTACACAGGATTTTAGAGAGGCTGAGGTCCACCACCCCTTACCACCATACATCTCAAGAGACCAAAATAAATTTAAAATGGAAGCAACTTGTGTTTCACACAAACTACTCCATCTTTCTCATGTCCTCTTGTTTCTGTCCTCCATCTATTCCGTCCACTTCTTTTTGCTGTCATCCTCTGTCTCTCCTGTCAAATTCTATAAAAAAAAACATTGATAGTAAAGGTATATCCACTTTATTTAGTGATTAGGTTAATTATGATTTCAACCCACTGCAAATTTATCCTATAAGTACACTATAAAGAAAATATATTAAAATATAATGCCACCTGGTCTTTGTAACAATCTACTCTGCAGGGAACCTTACCTGACTATATGTAGCCTTGTTGAATTGATGTAAAATGATCTCAGGGACACATAGCGCTCATGCTGGACTGAATAAGGCTTGGTTTTAAGACTGCAGGGAATTCCTGTTGTTTGAACATCGGCACAAAAACCTAGCAGACAGATGTTAAATCACTTCCCCAAAATTCAGCGACTGTGTTAAATGTCTCCAACACCTGCACATTTTCTCCCTCTGCAACTGGATAGTACCTGCCTGCACAAAAGGACTCGAGAGTGACGTCAGTCCTGTTCTATAGCAGCACCTCTCCTCCTTTGTCCTCCTCTTCAGATCACGTCATCATAACCTCATCACTTCTGTTTCTGTGTTATGATGGATTCTCAAATGTTTGAGGAGGTTTGATGTCTTCCAAGACACACCACCCAGCAAGCTGCTGCTGTTTGTGGAGCTGAAGCTGCTCCCCATGACTGCATCTTGGATTGGCTGTGAGTAGGAGACGTGCTGCGGCGACGGCACTCTGCCTTATTTCAATGGTACTAAAACGGGGGTACATGTACCAGTTGTGGTACTTGGAAACACTGAAGGAGGTACATGAGATGATCTGTTCTATCTTTTTATATCTTCCTTACTTAATAAATCTTTCAGTCTGTATGGTGAGGTGAGTCAGTTCAGGTGGTCAGGATTACTACACACATGTGGGAATGTACATGTATGAACATTTACAAGAACTTCTAGATATGGAAAAAGATATCTGGGATTAAATGATTTGTCATTTTGTAGATCCATTGTAATCTTGAAGTTGTAATGATTATGTAAATTAGTATTTAAATTGGGATATATGTAAAATAAATCATATATATATATGAAAATGAAATAAAATAAGTAAAAAATTAATGTAAATAAAAATATAGAATATAAACAGAATAAAATTTGTTTAGACCTGTCCAGGGTATACCCTGCCTCTCGCCTGTTAATTGCTGGGATAGGCTCCAGCTTCCCCTTGACCCTGAATTGGACTAAGCACAGAAAATGTGTAACTGTGTCTGTGTCACTAAAAAACAAGTAAAAATCTACACTAGTCGGGTAGTCCTTCTCAAGTGTGCAACACATAAAATACATTTTCTGGTCGATTCTGCTTATGAAACGTCTTCACCATTTAGTTTAGCATGCATTGCAATACAATAAAATAACCACTTACCTTAAAAAATCAAAATATTTTCTATGCAATTAAGCCTGCCTCTTTTATAGGGATACCGTATAACTTTTGGCCACTAGGGGTAACCTGTAACTTCCCACAGGCCACATGACACTGTTGCAAAATTAAACAGTTTCCATCCATGTTTTGGAATCGTGTTTGCAGACCACTTTGACCAGAGTTTTTGAAAGGATTCTTCGCCATTGAAGGATATGGCCCTGGTGGAGGTATGTGCCTCTGAGTGCTTCTAGTAGGCCCTATTGAATGAAGCAGTAAATAACTCATGTCAATAACTTTTTGTTATGAAAACGTCAGCGTTAGCCCTTATGGGACATTACAGTAGTACTGCTTCCTATTTAACAGTATTTGAAAACCATAAAACTTAACCAGGCCAATTTCTAATCGTTCTGTTACTTCTTTGATATTCACACGAATTATAGGAAATGCATTTATTGCATGCAAACCAGCCCCACCTGCGTGATAAAATTTGCTTTGATCTGTAGCCGATTAGCTTCAACTAGCCGCATTTAGCTTCTACTAAACAGCAAAATAAGCAACGTTCTGCAGCTCATCAGGCACTTACTGCCGTTGTTTTGAAATGCTGGCTGAAAGATTTTTTAAAAAGTTCTGCACATTTTGGTACGTTTGCACAACAGGCAAAGAGCTAACTTACCAGCCTAATAATACTGAGGCAAACAGAGTGTGGGGTTTCCATCCACGCTGCTCTTTCATCAGACTCCAACAAGCAAATTCTTTGCCATGGTCTATTCGTGTCTTTCCTCTGGAATGATCCCTTTCCCAGTTGCTCTTTCTGGCCTCCTCGGAAACCATTTTCACCTTCAGACTTTGTTCAGCCATGACAAACTTTAGATGGAAGAGGAGGAAACAGTAGCACAAAGTAGAGCCCTCTGTGTTTGGGGGAGCGTAAAGCAAAACGCTCCAGGTCACATTATCCCATGAGTGACGGATCCGCTCCTGCAAAGTTACAATGTCTGGTTTCTGAAGAGGGCAGCCCCCTCGGACCACCGACATACATCAAGCACTGTATATTGACCCCAGAAATCATCCATCATTACTCACTTTAGGCTAATATTTGGGTCAAAAGTTACACGGTATCCCTTTAAAGTCACTGCGTGCTGGGGCGGATTAATGCACAGGCTAACCTAGGCTGCAACCTAGGAGCCCCATGTGTGTGTAGGGGGCCCCTATTGGCCAGAAGATCTCTAACCTTAACCTCTATTAGCCTATAACAAAAATAGCAAACACAAAGCAGCTGATTGGCTGAATGCAGCCGGATACCTTTTACTCAATCTAAAAAATATATCAGTGATGGGGACAGTGATCATCAGAATGGGAAATGCAGATGGTATTTTTTGGGGTAATGGTTTTATGGTACAGTGAAGTTCTGTCTGCCTGCAATTTATTCTGTCAGATATTCTAATGCATACGTTTTCAAAACTGAGATTGAGACCCCAATGGAGGTCGTGAGATAATTTGAGGGGTTCGCTAGATTATTTAAAAAAATATATAAATATAGCCTACATTTATTAAATACATTTTGGTACTGTATCATGGCTGTCAGAATGAAACCATTAATGCAGAGATGAATCTGTGAAATTAGAATCTTAATTTTTAACACATTATTGCATAAACAAAGCATTATCTCAGTTAGAAAAGCTGATTTTGGGCATGTAGGTGAACCGGATCCACTTAAAACCACTTTATCCTCCTTCATTCTGTTTTGAAGTCTTTGATCCAGAGGATGCAGCAGGATGACCTGTTTAATATGTCACATAATTGGGGGTTGTGAACATATTATCTTGGAGCTCGTAGCTAAAAAATAGTTTTTGAACTTCTGTGACTAACATAGTACATGCAACATGTCAGGGTTTGCTGCTCTAACTGCTGGTGAAGAGCTCATTTGTATCTGCTGATGCAGGGTGAGCGCTTGTAGCACCTTTGAAGTGTTTGAAAAATGTCACACATGCACGCTGTAGTAAAGGTTCAAGGATTCCATTAACTATCAAGAGCTTCAGCGCAAAAATAAAGCAGGTTGACAAAGAATTGAATGCATGTAAAGGTCTACAGCAGACTTCTGTACGATGTATAAGTTACCTGAGAGGCTTGAGTTGATTCAGCTTGAGATGAGTTATATGTAAATACTTTGTCAAGATTTCAACCAGCAGCAGAGATCATAAATCAAAAGGAACATACAGTCACCATTAAAGAAAATAAATGTGCAGTCAGTGTGTACACGGTGGATGTTGTGTCTTTTCTTGACAATTTTTCAAGGGATGGACAGAATTTGGAAATGATTTCTTTAGCAATCAAAGCTGAGGATGAGTTTGTCTCTCGTGTGGTTTATCATGAGTAAACCATTACTGCAGTGTCTGTACTTACAGAGAGTGTAAAGCAGTCCGTCGGGCTTTCTCGTGCTTGGTTGGCACATTCAAAGAGTGTGCGCTCAGTGTAGCACCAGAGACTTTCTTTGACAGAGGGAAGCGATGGGCGGATCGGGCTCCAGATCATGGTTAGTAGCCATGACCACTGTGCAAAAAGAACAGAGATAAAAGAGAATAAGGAATGGACACAAGTCCTAAAGTGCTTTCTTTATATCAGTTCTTGCTCCGATTTAGATGAGAAGACCACTCTTTAGATAGATAGATAGATAGATAGATAGATAGATAGATAGATAGATAGATAGATAGATAGATAGATAGATAGAT
>JAOXYM010000025.1:20160766-20173550 GCA_028567055.1 Leptatherina wallacei | reverse complement strand
GTCAGCTGTGTACAGGGTGAAGAGGAGGGGGGGCAGGACAGTACCCTGTGGTGCTCCTGTGCTGCTGGTCACAGTGTGCGATGTGCCGTCCTTCAGTCAGTGAGGTAGTCCGTGACCCAGTGCACGAGGTGGGCGTTGACCTGCATTCTGGTCAGCTTGTCCCACAGGAGGAGGGGCTGGATGGTGTTGAAGGCACTTAGAAAAGTCAAAGAAAAGAATTCTCACAGTGCCGCTCCTGGTCCAGGTGTGTGTGGACTCTATGAAGGAGGAAGAGGGTGGCGTCCTCAACCCCCACTTTCTCCCTGTATGCAAACTGGAGAGGGTCCTCAGCCGGCTGAACTTGTGGTCTGATGGAACGGGCGACCAGCCGCTCCATCGTCTTCATAATGTGGGAGGTGACTGAAATCACTGAGTCTGAGATGGTTCACCAGCAGCTTCAGATACATGCTGCTGCTCATCAGCGGCTTTATACCAGTTGTTCTTAAAGCTAGAGTTGGTAATGTTCAGAGCTAGCATGATTTGAAAGTGGCACTTCCTCTAAGCTCCTCCCCCTCCCGTCAATGCTCCGTTCGAGCCACGCGGCTCGAACTCAGCTGGGCAGCGGAGAGTGACACAGCTGTTTCAGCAATTAGCACGTGAGCACATTTCACACAGAGGGAGCGTGGACAGGACGAAACATGAAGGCATCTGATTGGTTCTTTTCATTCTGACCAAATGGCAGGGATTGGTCAAAGTTTTTGTAAACCTGCAGCTCTCACAGAGGTCTGACTTTTTTCGTTCCTTTTTATGAATACATAATGTATTGACTACTCCCAGGGGGAAAGGAACATTTCACCCAATATAACAAAAAGTCTTTCTGAACAGGATTACCAACTATGGGTTTAAAGTAACACTACATAACTTTCTAACCTTAAAACTCTTGTTTGCTTCTGACTCATTTTGATGGTTCACTGACATTTATGTACATTTCTTGAGCCGTTGTTACAGCTTCCCAACGCTGAGGAAACTTCACAACTTTTTTCCCCTCTCATCGCATCATGTTACGCATTGTATTTCGATTTACGGCGAGTAACTGGATAAGAGACAAAGTGACAAAGCAAAAGATAAGAAAAGAGTCAACATCAGACTTTCCTGAATGAACCAGCTTGCTCTCTGAATCAAACTATTTAACAACTCGATCTTGCTGAAATTTTCCAGAAATATTCAATGATTGCTTTTCAATGCAGAGGATTTTCTTTTCCATCCATACTGTACGAAATCAAACCTGTCTGAGATCATGAATGATCTGAACAAATAGGAGAAACAGCACAGGATAAATGTAACACAGAAAAACTGAAACCCAAATGTTTCCATCACTGATATCCTACATGAGGAATCATCAGGAACACAATTGTGGAGACGGAGACAAAGTTTGACCAATCAGCTGCTGATGACAGGAAATACTCTAACTAAAGTTAGATATGTGTTGGATTGAAGAACTAATGAACAAATGCTAGAAAGATTCTCAAGTCCCATAAAGGCATAAAACAGTTTCCATGTCCACATCAATGCATGGATTTAATTATCAACAATCCAACTGCATTGATCCAAACTGAAAACAGATCAAAGACTTATTTTAGTTGCTTTGTGTGATCTCATATGAATGAAGTGATTTGTATAGCACTTTACAACAAGAGGTTATCTTGACCCAAGTGCTTCACATAAAACACAACTGCGGATAAAGCATGTAATATTGTCTCATATCAATAATTGGACTGAGCAGTTGTGTGATGTAGCGTATATAAGTGTGCTTGAATCAGTAAATAAAAAAGAGAAGTAAACCAAACATCCGAGGCAAAGACAAGTGAAAGAAGATTAACATGGATGCTTGCTGTACTGTGGCCAGATTTCATGCTCCTGCATGAGAAGCTTCAGCACAACTGAACCAAAGGTTAGTGTGAAAAGGACTTTGAAAAAATGTACTCAGCCTTGGGCATAAACCGTGCAGCTTAATTATGCTTACATAATTTTCATATGCTGACTTTATGGCTCCCTCCAAATATTTCGTGTCATCTCCTTATTCCCATTGATTCTGACAATAATGTGATCCATTCATGGCAAAAATATTTCTAGAACTGCTCCCGTGGCCATCGGTGCTCCAGAGATTGACTGGAGTAGAAAAGTGTCATGGAATTGGCCTTGGTTTTTAAAATTCATTTCCTATTACTCCTGACGTACTCCTCCAGAGAAATTCGAAGAAAATGATGATGGCTTTGGCCGCCTGTGATGTAAATGACTGTGGCCTGAATTCACTATATGTGCACACCCTGTATGGCAGCCATTGGCCCTCTGAGGCCATTATCCCAGAGTGCTGCAGCGTTCTGTCATATTGCCATGCGAGCCACTAACAGGCACACCTCAGGTTTTAATGGAAATTTCAGTCAAAGAGGCTTGCAGGAACTAGAGGAAACTCTTAAGCTAAGCCTCACTCACTTATTAAAAACAATTCCTAACAAGCGGCTGCTTGTGTCTATAGCATAGCAGGGAGCGAGAACAAAACAGTGTTGCACCTGCCTTTGAGCTGAGGCTGAGAAATAATTTGAGCTGAAGCAGTTGAGGGACAGGCAGAAGCAAGTGATAATGGGATAAATCCTGAACCCCGAGGCCACAGGAAGCCAGTGTACGCTGGTAAAAAAAGAGGGGTCATGATAGCAATTTGTTTTATAGCATGTTGCTGCATGGATACACATACAGACACCTATTACAGCTTGCAGAATGTCATTCACTGTTAATAAAACCTTTTTTCAAACAAAAACAAAAGACGCCTTGAAGGAATGGAGGTTGTTGCGGCAGAAAGCAATCACCAGCAAGACTTTATCAAGAGAAAGATTTGAGGGAAAGCTGGAGGGTGAAACATGCTCAGGCTGTGAGTTGCATCGCTTTAGTCTCACGTCGTGAGACAATACACTGTCCAAATGATTTCCCCATGGAGAAATTCTGCCTAATGATCTTTGTCTCTGGTGCCCCAATTCATTTATTATGCAAATAGGGAAAGCCGCCAGTCTGATCAGACGTTGCATAAACCTAAGTATACTTCAGTGTTCTAATCATGTAGGAGGATGCTTTGAAAGCTGCTAGCAATCCTGCTGCAAGATGATGAAAATTATTCAGAAAATTGTCAGATGATGATAAGGGCTTAAAATATCTAATAGGCAGCTTTGGGTGGAAATTGCCCTTGCTAACTAACTGTTAATTCCCTCATGAACAAGTGCAAGAATTCCAGATAAATGCACTGTAAAGCTTAAAATGTACAGCAGAGACACATCGGCCTGATTGACTGTGATGTAGCACGACCTCGTAAGTTTCTTCACTCCTGAAATCAGTGGATTCATTGAATGAGCTGTGAAATAAATAAAGAAATCCATCAAGGTTAATGAAAACCCGAGTCTAGCCCATGTGTCTGCCTTAATTCAAAGACTTATCACCTTAATCTCAAACGAGGAGAGCTACTGGGGGAGGGGAAACTCTTTTTCATAAATAGGCCAATCTGTGCTGAAGATTCACTTCCCTCTGGAGCATTAAATGTTTGGAAAAGAGCTTCAAACCAAACTTGATGGTTATGGATGTTACAAAGCTTGACCTTTATAAACTTAACTGATGATAGCGGAAAAAAGTCTTCAAGCCAGTCTTTGAATGGCTTGAAGGGAGGATAGAGGGAATAAAATATAAGGCACCACAGTGTTACATGGACAGTGATCAAATATCCAAATGTCACTTGGTTTAGATTTTTGTTAAATGTTGATTTTTAACTATATGATCAAATGATTGTAAATGTCATTCAGAGGGATCCGATAAACCAACAATGTTGAGTTTGCCAATACATAATTTCCTCTGTGGGGGATATGTGATGCTTAAAACTCCCATTCCATCTTTCATAGAGCATTTTTTAACTGTTATGTTGAATGTTTTTGCCTCCCGTGGGCTAAGTTTTCAGCTCTTTCTACAGCTGAAAGCTATTATTATTGTGCTATCTATTGTCATGACTATCTTCTTTAACTGCATAAGTATCACACTCCTTATATATGCAATCTTCAAACTGAATTAATTTATCTCAGTTATTGTGGAAACTGATACTAGATACGTATCACCAAGACACATATCAAATGAGAGGGCTTAGTGCTGGCTGTGCTGGTAACTAAATCTCATTTATGTCCAATAACATGACTAAAAACACATTTTTTGAGTGCATATTTGAATTACTATTTAGACAGATACTACTAGATGTGCTGGTTTGCATGCAGCCAAGAGAAAGTTAAGGAAAGTTCTTTAAGCAAATATTTTAAAACTACTTGTATTCTCATGGCTCCAGATGCAACAAACAGTGAATCTGAATGTAAAACGTGGAGTTCAACCTGCAAATAAATGCACATTATTTCTTTATGCAAAGCCCAAATGTTAAAGTTCATTTTCACATGTGTGATCAGCTAAATCCAAACCGATTTATAAATCATTATATGCATTACTACAATACACCACCAGGTAACAGGTGTTTGCAGCAGTTCAGTGCATACTTTAAACTACTGTTAAACACATTTATAAAGCAATGTTCACGCTAGTTTGGAGCCTGTACTGCTCAAGTAGTTTCTCATTGTACATTGGACTCTTATGCCATTTTCTCAGTGATGCGCCCCCTACTGACAGCTAATTCGGCATCCATCTTGCATCGTACCTGTACTGTAAGCTCTCTCCAGACAGTAAAAGACAGTCTTATCTTGACTCTTGTTTTATCTCTTGCTCTGTCTCTGACTATCTCTTGTTTCATCCCCTCCTCCGATAATGTCTTCTAACGTTTCTTTGCTGAATCCGTCACGGTGCACTTTCAAAACGGTCAGTTTGTTTACATCCGCTTGCTAGCATGTAACGCATGCACTAAGAGAAACTCAGCATGCAAGTGTCATGGATGAGAAAGTTGGTGCGGTTTCTCAGCCACGGGACGCTGCAAGGCTGCGATGGCTCTAGAAATGCACATAATAGATGTCACTGTGCCATCAAACAAGTCAGGAAAGCCGAGTTTTAAGGTCGAAAAGTTAAGTAATGGGCCTTTAACCTGTAGGCCCGCCAAATGCATTGATCTTAAATGAGACGCATGGACCTTGGACAAAGTTCAAGGACTGTTTAGTCAAAACTTAACAGTGATGTCCAAACCACCTATAAATGTGGTCTAAGGGAACAAATCTCAATGAGTTGAGGTCCATACTTCTACTAAAAGCTGTCTAAGATCAGATTACCCAAGGTGTATATGAACAGGGCTTGTGAGGACAATCAGAGCTCATGGGTACCAACTCATAAAACCACTGTCGTTTGCACTACCAGTAAAGAGTAAGGAAGTTTTCATACCTTTTCATCCCTGTTAGAAAAGATCTATTGATAAAAAATTATGACTTTATGGGGACATTAAGGTGGATTTTATCTTGCTTTTAAAACTAAACCAAACATTTAACCCTTTAAAATCCTGCAATTTTCACCCACAATCGGTATATATGGATAGAAGACTTGTTGGACAAATTGTTTAAAGGTAGGGGCTGAGTAGATTTATTATTCACTTAAAACTCAGTGTTGCTTTTAACGAATAGAAATAACACTGTTAATGCATTGAATCAATTTGGCTTGAATCTGTTTTACTTCTTCTCTTAACCCATATTTAATTTTGTGTCAAATTAATCAAGCTGGAGTCAGAGTTGGTTCATTTCACTTGGATCATTCTTATGTCATCATCACATGATTAAAAAGACAAGAGCCAGAAATTTCAGCCATTTTCACAGTTTTTGTAGTCGTGGCTCTTCTTGATTCTTATGAATATGGCACACCAATGCATAACAATGCAATAAAACTCCATTAAGTACAGCACTGAGCATAGAGGAAGCATGTGACAAACAGTTAATGGGAATGAGAAGCTAGATCTGATGTCCACAGAGATGAAAGCCAGTCATATCATATTTTCACTTATCACAACTTCACCTGAGAATACCCCTCTATGAAATAGCTGTTTTATGTCTGAGGGCTTTGGCATCTCTAAAAGATCCCCCAAAGAGTATGATTTTA
Organism: Leptatherina wallacei; assembly: GCA_028567055.1. Lineage (NCBI taxonomy): Eukaryota > Metazoa > Chordata > Actinopteri > Atheriniformes > Atherinidae > Leptatherina > Leptatherina wallacei. The sequence continues at coordinate 20,167,469 of JAOXYM010000025.1, read as the reverse complement.
ACCATCTTATAACAAAAACATGTTCACACTGCTATGAACTGTCGGAGGCGCTTTGGAGAAACCTCATCGAAAGCATAAGCAAGAAAACCTTCCAGTCTTTCCATTTTTAAATACCCTAAAGGGAACTTCTGTAATGCATTTTTCTAGTACTTATGGTCTCCTGGCTGCATCTGTTCAGCACCCCCCTTCAAGTGTGGGTGGCTGTTTTACTGCAACATCAGCATTATGATGGTAGGAGGGAGGGGGTTGCTTGTTTAAGCCTCAGCCTGGTCATAGATCTCACTGGGCATCTTCACTGGCTCTCCATTATTTGCTTTCAGCCAATGTCCCAGAAAGAGGGGTGGGGGGGTGGGGGGGGGGGTATGTGTCTGGATAAAATGTCTTGATTATATAAGAGTCTGAAAGACTGGCCTTCAGCCTATTTACACATCAATGCATCAACGCTCCACAGCCCTGTACTTCCATGGAACGTCTGAGACTTATGGTTCCAGGACACATGATGGATCTATAGACATGCTCTGCTGGTATATGTCTTCCTCTAACAAGAAATCCAAATAGCAAGTTAGTAAACCATGCATAGACAAGCGGCAGCATTCATTAAATGTGCATCTTGACTAATGTGGCCATCACTCTTATTTTCAGTGGGTGGATGCTTCTGCACCTGTGCATTCAGCCAAATGTTTGGGCTTGAGGCGGCACATTGACTGCACACTGGTCTGAGAGCCGCCTGGGTGAATGCAAAACCCAAAACAAACAAAGAGAGAGATTAGTGGATCTGTTTAACCTCAGGGCAGAAAGATGCGGTATTAAACAACAGTTTGTTTAGCTATAAACAACGTCGCCTGGATTCCTTCTGCAGAACAGTATGTCTTCACGACTCAGAGCTTACACAGCTAGCTGTGTTTTCTTAATTCCCGACACAAGAGGTCCCCCCCCAATGTCTGTCTTCTTTCAGCCTTGAATTCATACACTTAATGAAATACTGAAGCTAAGTGCATGACGTTTAAGACGTTTATCCTTGATTATTTCAATTTTGCGATATTCCAGATGACAACTCCTCACCAATGTCTTTCTTTTGTCTCCTGAGAAGCAAAGATATTCTCATGTGTTTATATAAATGTGTAGGTATATGCTGATTTCTGGTTGATATTTATTTTCTATTTAATTTATAAAACACCAATTAATCTAAGCCGTCTCAGGGCACTTGACGGAAAAGGAAATTTAAGTCCAGGTAAATACAATCCTACACAAGCAATCCAGTTTCATAATATTTGGAATATTTTTATCTGTATAATGCCATTGGTGTGCACATCATTATTATTATTTTACCTTAATTCATAGAAGCCATGGATATGTTTAAGGCATATTCACAACCCTGCGTCGTATCAATCAACAAATAAGACCACATTTGGAGGTTGGAAGGGTTGTGGAGCAACAAATCACCATCATCATCCATTTTACCATGATAATGATAAAATGGAGTCCAAGTCTTTGTATGAGACTCTTGCTTGAATGTCTGCCACTGTGATGGTTACTGGGTCTTATTCTGGGAGAGTAATCTGTTATACCCACTAGCATTGGTGCTCTGGTGTTATGTGATGCTTCTCTTTACCATTAACTCTTCCAGTATAACCCAGTCTCCGCTATGGGCATGTTTGTTCTTATCTTATTACCATGCCACTGAATAAACACTTTGGATGGTTCTGTTTCTTTTTATTCTCCTGGCTTGTGCTTCTTTGGTGTATCCTCTCAGGCTCTAGCCAGAGCTTTGAGTCTTTGTTTGGCATTCACCTCAGTTATGGACATCTTGTACATTTCTAAAGAGGCCTTTCCATTTTGCACCTTTCTGCTGTTCTGACAGCTGGCTAACTTCGATGCAACTCTGTTGCTGCAGCTGATAGGGGTCTATGATGGTGGTTCAGGTTGGTATTATACTTTGTATATAGCAGAGCTTCAGAAGGTATTTTGTCTCTTAGCCTTGGCAAGAAGCTATGCTACAGCCGTATCCATGATCTTCCTTCTCAGGTCTGCTGTCATTGTATGCTGATCATCAATGCTTCAGATAGTGGGGATGATGATATATCCAGGGCTCTAAACTGACACCCACCAAATGCAGGTTAAACTTTAATTTAGCAATTATTAATGAAAACTTACAAGCCAATATGGCGCAGAAAGATCTCCAATCTCCAACTCTAAGAAGAACAAGCTTATACCATTGTGAGAAAGGAGGAAGGGGGGCTTGTATAGTGGTACAGGCCAGGTACAGTGTGGCAGAGATTTAAATACAAGCACATGGAAAATTATTAAATGAGTGAAAATGGAAAAAAGAAAAGCAGCATCAGGGTGGATTTCAATGACACCGGGAAAGGTTAGTGCAAGTTGTAAAATGATATGTTTCTGTATTTAAAGTGTTGTAATCTTCAGATTCTGGCCTTTATTTGATTAATTTGCTCTGGTCCTGTTCTCAGTTGTTCATTTAAATTAAATCAAACTTTATTTATAAAACATTATTTATACAAAAGCAGCTCAAAGTGCTTTACACGAGCTGGAAGAACTGACTCTTGTAAGGGAGCCAAATCTTTGAAAAGAGACAGACTTCCCATCACTATGATTAATGAAGCAAATCACTACATTTCCCATGAACACTATTCCATGAGGTACCATACATCCATTGGCTGCGTGCTTACGTTAGCATGTGTGCTAACATTTACATGCTACTGCCTGAACAACGTGCAGCTGAATGAAGAGTAAAAGTTAAATAAATTGACGGGCAGAGGAAGAAACAAAAATGGTAGCCGGACGATGTAAAAAATGAGGCTGATTAATTTTTTATGTTACTTTGTTCCTCGCTGGAAAATGTTGTTTAGCATTAGAATGAAAAACTGTCAATGGAAACCATTTAAAGTAACATGTTTGATTCACTTGCTTATTTTCCCCTAAAAAACGTGGAAATTCTGATTGGCTGGTAATCAGAAAAGTCCTGGACGTGTCCCCCTGACCTATTACCCTAGCTCCCGCTCGTCGTAGCATCTTTATTGTACTTAGATTATGTTTATTTGTGATAGAAGGTTCTGTTTCTGAACAACAGAAAACTGGGTCAAAAGACATCTAACAGCTTTTATAGACCTTCTCTGTTGTTATTCCAGCTTCCTGTTTCTCTCAGTAAAGATATATATCTTCATATTTCCCTGCATTTCCTTTTCTATGCAGTAATACCAACAGGATCATTTGTTTATGTTGCCCAGTCGTTGTAGTTTCACCTCCAGGAATACAGACCTGCTATTTCCACACCTTTCAAGGTGTCAACTTACTGTTTCACTTACTCTGCTCTTTAGTGGGACAGAATGTATAAACTCGGGGTTGTGTTCAAAGGCTAAGCTGGTACCATCACATTTTGAGACATCACGACATTGAATAGTACAGCACTCGACAAACTTGTCACTTTGGCTCCACTCAGACGCTCGAAGTGTCAGGCAGACTCAAAGTCAAAACAAACTCTCACTAAATTCACATAAAGGTGCTTTAAGTGATATTTAAAGGTATCTAAGCATGATCTGTGTGCAGATAATATCAGATACATTAATGTTGTGTTGATGGGTTTGATGCTTCAGTTATTTCAACATTTACCCCAATAAGCTTTATGGTGAGAAGTCTCTTTGATGTTGGTGCCAACATCACAATATGAGGTTGGCTTTTCATGCCCCCCCCTTCCCTCCTTTTTGAGCTGAACAAACATGTATACAGTCTGTTTGGGTTGGGATGCCACTGAATGTAAATGAAGAGCAAATACAGTGAATATTCCACAGTACATTTCTTCTTTAGACCTCTTGGGCTGTGAGGAAAATGGCGAGATAAGCTTAAAATCTGGGGATAGAAAGGTCTGTTTGAGATTGTTTAGGGTCTATGGTGTCCAAATAAGTTAGATATAAAGATATAAATGATCTAAAACCTCATTTAGCCTTTCCCCATTTGACAAAACCCCCATTTGTATGTTTATAGTAATCCATCCCATCAGCATTTCAAATTCATGCTATAGAAAAATGTGCTTTTATACCCTTCACCCCTTCTTTCAGGGGAAATTACCTTCTTAGCCAAGCTCAAATTTTTACAAAAGGATGAGGAAAATATTTGGTTTAATGTACATGACAAGGATATAAAGAAAACAGAAAGAGTTATCCAGGGACAGACTGCGAGGTAATAGATCATAGAAAGTTTAGCTTTGCACATTTTAGCCAAGAAGCCAAAGAAAATGGGGATTATATGAAATTCCACTGTGCTTTAATTTAACAGTAATCCTGAAGATGAGTCACTGGACCTTTCAGAAAGTGCCACTGGGTGTTTCAGTCATAAACGTCTCCAACTGTATTTGGAAACTTCAGTGAAGAGATAAAACTGAGAGAATCACTTGCTGGCTTGGTGAGATACTTGTTTTTTTTCCCCTGTATGAAGGAAAAGAAATCTGAATAGAGTGGCACAATACGCATTATAATTAAATACATGGCTTTTTACAAGAACTGCAGGGAATATTTCAGGAGGGAAGCGGACATTTAAAACTGAGGTTATTTGTTTTATCTAAAATTATTTTAGTGGATCACAGAAGTAGGGATTTAATTAGTCCTTTTCTTTTCTTTGCCATCCTACTTTCACATGTTTTCATTACTCTGTCGTTTGCTTTACGAACAGCTGAAAGATTCTACTTGATCACCGTAATCCAATTTAAGGATTATGGGAAATACTCTTTAAGAAGTATTAAATCTATGTCATTTAAGCAGCTTCTCAAATCAAATCTTTAAATCCCCCATCAAATGCTACTGGAACTGGACATACTTTAGTTATCTTTTCAAGTTCTGCATGCTAGGAAAGCTAATAGGAGTTATGAAAGACAGAGATGCACATGCAAAGAAGCTAAAAGGATCACTACAGTCTTATCTAAAAAATGTTAAGCTACCTTTGATGCAGTGAAACAAAGACTGCAGAGACAGCTGAATACATGAGAAATAAATGATAAATGCAATCTACCTCACATAAGTTTCGAATTAATGTTTTGCCCCTCCAGATTTTACAAAAGGGACATATTTAAGATTGTAGAGGGCTAAATTTATCATCTCTTCCAGTAATAAGCCTCTTTTTGATATTACAAACTTCAATCAGGATTTGAACTGTGACTTTGCATCCTTGTATGTATGTAAATTTTTGTATGTATATATGTGTAGGTGTGTATATTTATATATATTCTTATTAAATTTTTTTTGTTTATTCTATCTTTATCATTTACTCCCATGTTTTTATGGTTACACAGCACTTTGGTACAATGCTGTTTGTTTTAAATGTGCTTTATATTCCATATGTCTTTTTAAAAGGCAAACGTGAACTATTTGGAAAATCTATATAATTAAGAGGTATTTTGTTGGATTTCTGAATGAAGGATATCACCAATTGACCGTTTTACAATCTCTAGTGAATAAATCATTCAGTCTCTTAATTAACTGTTTATCTGGAAGAATAGGGATTTTATATTTGTTACTGGAACATGTTAACAGGGTGATGATTTTGTACAGTGTAATGATTGCTCCTTCATTGGTTCTCTATGTCTATCACTTCGTGGTGCAGGTCTTGCAGTGGTCTTTTGAAAATAGGGCGAGAGCATTCATCTGTTCTGAGGGGGAATGTGAGATTGATTATTCACAAAGTGGATGAGCTTGAAGCGCTAACAAGGACAGAAGGAATACAGAGAATGCAGTTTTATATGTTTTACTGATATATTGCTGCAGAAAGTGTAGAAAATTGAATTGATTTTTCCAACAACATTACAAATTAAAGGATTGTTTGTTTAATTTCAATCTCATCACTTGTGTCTTAATTTTCCAGCCACCTGGTTCATCTTGCTTTTTAGCTTCTACTCTCAAATTGGAGAAAGTTTTAATGATTGGTGATTTAACTTGCATTTTTACACCACTGCCTGAGCTTTTAACTATGACTGAATCTTTCAACTTTTAAATCTTTAACTATTTAAAAAAAAAAAAGCTGAAGCCTTTTTTTACCCTTTTAAAATGTAAAAACATAATTAACAAATTATTGTATTATTATTGAGTATCAGATTGAATACAACAGAGTTTTGAACCAAGTTTTTACCATGAAGTGATGTAAAAGATCTCAGAAACGCTATGTATCAAATATGATACATACAACATTAAAGGGTTAAAAAGTATGTTTCTGGGAAGTTCACAGGAATTTTTTTTGCATTTTCTACTTGTGAGACATTTTTATTAGAATTTTCTGTCCTGAGACTTTGACGTCTTCTACCTGTATGTCTCCCTTTCATAACCTCACATGTTGTTTGTACTTTCCTTTGTTTTAACTGATTTTTTTTATATATATATAAGCAGTTTTAAAAGTTTAAATTAATTTGATATGTTTTCCTCAACATAATAGCAAAAATGCAATTTAACTGGAAACATTTAGGATCTGTTTTACAAAATAGAGAATAAATAGATTGATATTATGTGGTATCTGTGTTTTGTTTTTATATTATTAACCTCTTGATGCCTGGTGTTGCAAATTTGCGACACACCCCTTCTTGTCATGAGACAGTTCACACCCTCTCACTCACTTATTACCTGAAGCTGCTTCTGAGATTGCAGCACACCTGTTCTCCATCGCCATCACCCATGCTTATAAAGCGTGGCTTCATCTTTGTCCAGTC
>JAOXYM010000025.1:20132092-20160666 GCA_028567055.1 Leptatherina wallacei | reverse complement strand
TTCCTCAACATAATAGCAAAAATGCAATTTAACTGGAAACATTTAGGATCTATTTTACAAAATAGAGAATAAATAGATTGATATTATGTGGTATCTGTGTTTTGTTTTTATATTATTAATATTATGTAACAACAACAACAAAAAGTTTTTGGGGGGGGTCATAACCATATGTTGCATTTCACAGGATACAAGTAAAGTCACTTTAATTATAGACATTTGGACTATTTGGGTAGGGAGGTATGCACAACCCCAAAGAAGGGTGGACAATACAATGTATAAGGCATTAAATAATAAAAGTATGACCTTTCAATATTTAATGGAATAATTTGTGGAAGCAACTTGTCTCAGAAACCGACCCAAGATGACAGAGAGCATATATCACAATAGCTCTAATTTTCATACAAATTAAAACATGGAATTCTTTCTGCTGCATATCGGAGATCGGCCATCCAGCTTGATAAAGGTGCTCAAATCAAAAGTATCTTGACCTTATATGGGTGCATTAGTGTCTATGGAACTTGCAACTTGTGCACCTGAAAAAGGCACCATAAATATTGAAGTTATATACAGGTTTTACCTCAACATCTGCACCCATCCAGACATCTTTTTCAGAGCAGATTGCATATTTTAACAACACAATGCAAAGCCACATACTGCATTTATTATACAACAACCTGTCCTAACAATAGAAGAGTCCTGGTGCAGTTATGCACGCAGTCTGGATTTTCATCAGTTGGAAATATTTGGTGTATCATAAAACATGAAGAACAATAAACAAGACCGAACGATGGTGGGCAGCGAGAAGCCTATGCCAAAAAAAGAAGAGGAGACAGGGTAGAGAGGAACAACTTTCCTTCCTTTTACACTTTAATTATGAAAAAACCCTCTCCAGGCTGCATATCAATGCCACACATTTATCAATTAATCTTTGGTAGAAAAAAGGAAAAGAAAACATTGATATATATCTCTTTCATATAGGCTTTGAATCATCTCATAAATTCCTCTGCAAATCATCTTGGAATCCCCTTGGAGGCACCATCCTGTGGCCTGCTCTAGATTATTACCGCAGCATTTCTTTGGAACTGATTATTTCACTTTTTTTTTTAGCGTTATGTTTTATCTCAGCCCGGCAGAATGGCTCTGCACTGTCATAGAGGGCTTTGCCAGGGAAGTGAAATCCTTCAGTGCAGGTATGAAAAGCAGAATGGTGAAGTGGCTCCTTCACTGCTGCACTCCACTGATAACTTCAACATTTGACCAGGTATTGTGTTCAGGCGGCGGGTTTTCTGAAAGCATGCGGTGATGCTTTCCTCCAAACACATTCACATATTTGTTCTCACACGACTTTGGGTTTTTAGAAAGGAGAGCAAACTCCTGCAAGGAAAATAAGATGGCACGCAGACTGATTAATGAGCTTTTCATATCAGCAATCTGCTTATTTTGTTGCAAGCTTCAGACAAATTGAACCATTCACGCTAACAGAATCCTTAACAACAGACATTTTTTCTATCTAACTTCAACTGTGAGCAATTTTTAAATTATCATCTTAAACAGTCAGCAGTTTGTACTTTCTTTTTTTTTTTTTTTATAAAATTTGAGTTGTAACAACAGAGTTCATGCACTCAAACGCTTTTGTAATGAATTAGTCATGCTTGGAAATGAAAGTTTCCGCTGTTGGCTGGATGGCACTCAGACCTGTTTGCGATGCTGCAACTTGAGGAGAAAGATGAAGTGCTTGCATGCTGATTTTCTAACTAGGTTATTGGTCACCCTGCACACCCTCATGCTCTCTTTTCTTCTATTTCCTTTTTCCTCTCAGCCTGAAGACTGTTTGTTCAGTGTCTTTTATATGAAGAGGTTAAAATGGAATAATAAGCAAATTTTTTTCCCTATCTGCACTCTTTTCCTTCTTCTGTTATTATTGGTTAAAACCAATGAACTATTTCCGCACAATCGCCCAACCCTGCCGACACCAGGTCCTGTCTTCACACTGCAGCCATTTTCCAGAGCGATGCCAGGGATTAATGGCGCTAACAAATCATCCACCGGGTAGTGAAGCCTATGAAATTGATGTGCCTTCGTTTTAAAACAATAGAGGTGCCTTATGAGAGGCCTCATGATGTTATAAGTTTAGTAGCTGACAGACTGGGCAGGTGTATTTTGGGACAACTTCATCAATCGCCACATCTAGGCATAGATGTGATACAAAAAGCCATGTTCAGTCATACTGAACAAACGGACAGCTTTCATTTGGAAAACCAGGCCTCCTTATCTCTGTAGAGTCAAGCAATGCTTCCAATCCTAAGTTCTCATCCTGAAATAAGACAACAAAGACTAAATTTGTCTGGAAAATGAAGAGTGTTGCACCAGTGTGAGTCGGTTGGTTTTTGTGTGTGAGATTGAGTCATGAATTATTAAAAGGAGCAAGTGAAAGGACATTATAAATCTTTGGAGAGTTTGAACTGTAAATGAGTGGGTTGGCTGTCAGTGGATCTGCCAGTCAGATTTGAACACACAAAAGCCTCTTTCAGACTTGCTCTGAAAAGCGGTAATGTTGCAGACTTTGTTTTTTAGACCGTTTGTTCCACACTTTTACCTCAAAGCTGCAGCGGACATTTACCGGCTTGCCCTCGTGTCATAAGATCGGAAATGTTGCGGCACGTCGTTTTGACTGAACGTACAAAAAATGTTCTGGAAAAGTCGCAACACAAAGACATCCTGTCCTGTTTCGACAATCGACTTATCCAGAACATTTCTCCATATCTGAACGTGGGCGGGATGTTAAAAAATCCACGAGGAAGCGATATGTTTGAAAAGACAACTTTCTGTACACATGAAAGAGGCTAAAGACAATTACTTTTATGGGGAAAATCCACATTTTCCATGTGACAGAAGGCCTGTTTTAATTAATTCCCCCTGCACCTGATCACATTTTACACAGACGGACCATAGGTTAAGCATCCGTCCTGTATGAAAAGATTGAAAAGCCAATCTCTAAAAAGAATTATGGATGACTGAGGAGCATGGCTTAATTGGAAATTGATTGACTTGGCCATGTTACTCCTGGTCTCATAACATTTCACATCCCTCCTGCATAGGGAGTTTGATACATTTTTCAATAAGTAGCTCCACAGGAGCAGAACCTTCTTCATACTCATTGCTTTTTGTGGGGAAAATTGTGTGGATGAAGCTGTGTTACCACAGCAGATCCAAGCCATTACTTCAAAGAGACAGGGTGGGAATGATCCTTGCATGACGGATGCAGCTTTCCTGGCTGCGGATACCAAGGAATGAACAGCACCTCTTATCTAGGTTTCATGCTCCATTGCCCTGCAATGGCTACGAACAAATGTGGCACTTTTTTCCAAGAATAAAGCTCAAATCAGCTGCTTCCTTTCCAAGATGGATCCCTAGTGTCACTCTTGTATCGCGACTCTGACTACATCTTATTTTCATCTCTTGCATGTCATATTAAAGGTCTAAGAAATGATCAGTATCACATGCAGGAATGAAGTGAATGTAATCATCAAATAATGGATACTCAACAAGGGGCCTATTTTATGATTTATTATTTTTGAGAGACAAGCAGGTTGAAAAAATATTGTAATATCTTATCTTATTATATCATGACAGTCACATCTGCATCGTAAAGGGCCAATAAGTAGAAATTCGTCATTTTATAGATTGAAGGAATTAAAAAAAAAAAATATGTGAAGAACAAGAGCTCCCTCTTCTCGGAGCCCTTGGCCCCCTCTCTCTAAAAAAATTACTACATGCTGCACTGGCAGCATGTATTTTCTAAACTTTCGTAAAGCGGAGCGAAACGTTCACCTGAAGACAACCAGGATCCAATCTTACCTCTAACGAAACAATGGTCGATGACGAAGAAGATGGATTAACATCCGCCTTTTATTTCTCCTAAAGAGGCTACAGTTTGACTCAGTTAGCTCTTCTTCTCATGGACAGGTAAATATAACATAAAGTCAAATGTCTGTTTTAACCATTTAAAACTGGATGCTACGGCTGGCGACATGGAAATGAAATACCGGAACTCTTCGGCTGTTTACGATATCGATGTAATTCCAACGGATTCAGCTTTGCACTGATATAAAAACTACTACCGGGGCAGTGGTGTCACCATCGTAATGTGCAGTATATCAGCATAATGTTTATGTTACAATCATATCGCTGGGGGGGTTGTGGGGGTAGAGGTACAGGAAGGTGTGGCTCATGACAGACTTTGTTTTGGTCAACAGGCTTTAACTGAAACGATTTCACTTTTTACCCCTTTAAGTTGTGCATAACCAGAATTGAGTTTCTTTGTAGTCTAGTTTCTGTCTTGTTTCCTGTTTTATTTGATAGATTTATTCCTTTCTATTTTCCTTTCAGCTTGCTTCCAGTTCTCTACACACCTGGTTTTATTTGCTAATTCACTTCACCTGCTCATCCTTTAGTCTGTTCCTCTCAGTGTATATTTACCTCTTGGTTTTTCTTTTGTTCATTGCCAGTTCATTGTGTGTGTTTGTTAAACATCAGTCGTGTCTTTGGCAACTTTAAATCTTCCCCATCCTCATCAGTCCAACTTCCGTAACAGAGCATTTGTGGAGAATGTGTTCTTATATGCTGGAAAATGTCTGATGTTTGACTTGTTTTTGGTTGTTCCAATTGTGCAAATTAAAAAAATGCCAAAGATTACTTCAAGGTTCCTCTTTAAGGTCTAATAAAGGGAAAATGAGTGAAGGATTTTACAGAAAGATATTTAGAAAAATGGCTTATAAAACTTTCGTTGTGATCAGAAGACAGTTGGTTAGTGTCCTTCTCTCTTAGCTTCTATGTTGTAGAAGCTAAGACTACATTTAAGTTCATGGGGTAACAAAAGTCATCGGTACTTTCTTGTTTTACTCATCATCATGAAAGCTGAGCTAATCTTAAGATGAGCTAATGTTTTAGCTTTACTCACTAGGGTGTTGTTGAAATCTCTATGATGAAGACGACACCCTGAGTTCCTACAAAGAATCTAGGCCACGAGAGAGTAAAACAGTTGGTCACGGTCTGTTTACACCAAACCCACGTAGCAATATTGCTATTAATATATTAATTATTAATAGGATTTGTCATGAAGAGTCTTAATCCTTGTTGCTTTCATCCATCCACTCACAAAGAAATGACAGACTTCCAAGATTTTTCATGTTTTAATCTGCTCGGCTGTGTAGAAACTCAGCTAAAGCACCAGATAGTTCCAGAGATCGTGGATATGATACAATGAATATTTCTCCAATTCAAAGCTTAAATCCTTGATGTCAGATAAGGATCTATGCCATCATATAACTCAACTTTTTCAAAGGTATATAGTACTTGAACTCACATCTACACTGTTGAACTATCTTCTAGGATGATAACGTTCTCCCCACAGTCAGGATCATCATAGAGGACCTCCAGCATTCAGGAGTTTAGATAATGAAATTACCTGCTTCTATAGGTCCTGTCAGTCTATGGGTTTTGTTGGGGCTTTTAGTCTTTTGAGTTCTCTCTTTCCTGTTTTATTTTGAAGTTATTTCCTCCTTAGTTTTTGCTTTTTGCTCGTTAGTTCACCTGGGTTCAATTAGCCAACTCCCTTCTTGTTGTTCTCAGTGTATTTACACACCTAGGTTTCAGTTTCTCAGTGTCAGATCGTCTGTTGTGGTTTCCCTTTGTCCGTCTCCAGTATTACCATAGTAAGTCTTTTGGTTCAGTTTTCATTCAACTTGGTTCCTGCACCCGTCTGCCTCCTGCCTTGTTTCGCCACAATTGGGTCCTCACATCTCGCCATGAAAGGTCCAGACCTCAACCCAACTGAACACTTGTGGGATTAGCCGCTCATGTTAGAGTGACCAACACAACCATGCCGGTTGCAGAATGGGATGCCATCTCACAGCCTAAATGTGACCAGACTGGTGACCAGTATGAGGAGGAGGAATCAAGCTGTTGTGGCTGTGTATGGATCTTCCAAATGATGCTGAGGTTCCTGACACGGTAAAACAAAGTGTGACCAATATGGTGTTTTTTCCTTCTTACTGCAGGAGACTGCAATAATCCAAATCACCAGGAAATTTGGAACACAAACAGGAGACTATTACAGGAGATTTTGGCACATTTTTGGGAGGCACTTCCCCACGTTTGGCAGTGCTGTTCATTCCACAGAAGCACCATCCATATAAGTTATAAAGTTTACTGTGATGTTGCACTTCTCGCTTATACAACATCAACCAATTTGGTTTGTTTGCCCCCTGCTTCATTTACCAGAAGAATTGTATGTGGGCTTGCAAAGGTCATGTGGTTGGAAGCCAATCACATGACAAAGAAAAGTTTTTTTTTTTCAAAATTTGCATCCAACAGATATACAATTGACCAATCAGAGAAGGCGTGTTGACAGCTGACCGTGTACCAGAGCCGAAGAGTTACTTTTTCACTTCATTCAAACTTTATATCACCACTCACAGCAGCACTCATCCTTTTGATCTCCGAGAGGATGTGTGGCGACTGGCGAAGAATCGCCAACGAGCTGAATTATGAAGATGGTATGTAGATATTGATTACAGTGTTTGTAGCAGCCTGTACTGTACAGCTGAACATGGCCGTGGTGCAGCTCAGAGTCCTGCAACGAGTCGGGCACTCACCTGCAAAAATGCGCTGCAGGTGAGGAGCAGAGAACAGCTGTGACCGGGACGTTGAATTACTTTTTGTTTACACACAGCAATCACCATATCAAATTAATCCCCCAAATGGCAAAATAAGGGACTATGGTGAGGTAGCGGTGGTTCAGTGGCAAGTTCAAAAGAATGATGCTTCAAATAGCCTGTTTACTGTGTTGTTGTCGTTTCCTATTTCTATTGCAAATGAAAACAGAGAATTTAAACAACATCATATCAAATAAGAATGAATAAAAGATAATAATGCAATGGTGAGGGACGGGGTGTATAATTAGCCTATTTAATGCGTTAAACGTGCAGGTCGGGTTGTGGGTTATATCATCGGGTCGGGTCTGCTCCAGATTTGACTTAAGATAACACAGATACCGGGTCAGCTTTGGCAAATGTCCTAACGGGTTCGGGCGGATACCGGTTTGTGAAATTGGACTCGTGCAGGTCTCTGGTGCAGCTTCAGCTCCCGGACTTAACAGAACTCCCCCAAGTTCTCCCCTCTTTTCTGGAAACAATGCACCCAGCTTTTTCTTTTTGTTCTCTTTTATTCTTTTCTTTTGCTGGATATCAGCACGATATCATCGTTACTAGATGCTGAATATGTGTTTGTTTTTGCCACATTACGAGTCTGTTTTTTGGAATCTTTATTTGCAATTTCGCATCGGACTCGGTGTGCATGGACAAAACATTAATTTTTCACCCCCGAATTATTCACAATTTCGTGTCGTATATTCACATTGGACCCAGTGTGTAATGGCCTTTACTCAGTTCCCTACATCATCATGTGGACATTCAACATCTATGTGATGAAATGAAAGCTTCCTGTCAGCCTCCATCTGCCGACCAACTGTCACACCGCATATTTACATCACACATGTTGCGAAATATAGATCTGAGCACAAAAACTCTTAGGAGGAGGAGGGAGGAGGACATGATCAAAGGTATTTAACTGTGCTTTCTACAGACTTTTTATTTTCCTATTTCACTTCCACTGGTTGTGTTTTTAATAAAAAAAAAAATGGTTAGGGCAAGAAAAATGTACATGTTGGGGCTTACACAGCTTACTATTCATGGGTTGTGATTCCTGTCACAGGAAACAACAGCCTTGGGAAACATTGCCATCTGAGGATTTATAACATCTAGGCCGAGTGTAATGTAGTTTCCCAATTCTCAGGCTGTACAGACTGATACCAACAACATATGCCACTACTTTAATTTTTCAACAAAACCCGAATATTGCATGACTTAATGGCTTGGCTGTTGTTTTGGGAATTATCTTCTAATCGGTACATTTTACATAGAAAACATCTACTGGACAGATTTTTTTCTGATTCAAAGTGCAGTCCTGCAAGTGAAAAGACATTTCAAAGATGAATGAGGAAAAAGAAAAAGTGGTTTAAAACAGCATCCATTCCCAAAATGGATGAAGCTTGTTTATTCTGCGGTCGGGCCAGGCTTTACTTTGCTTCCAAACATCATGGTGGAGCTCTATGTTAGGGTTTGCCTTATGAACATTTTAAAGAGGCCTAATTTAGTTTCAAGGCACTTAAACTGATTACGCATTTAGCTACAGGAACATGAGTGGGCATAGCAGACAGAGACTATCTCGGTGATGGAAGGAAGGCTGCTCCACACGCTCTCGACAGACAGTGACTGACGGGACAAACGTGGGAACAGAAGACATAGGAAATTCCTTTTTTCTGCCTATGTACGTCAGCCTGGGTCAGCGGGACACCGATCATCACATGTAAATGCAGCTGAGCACAATTCCAGACGGACAGATGCACACACCTTTTCCTGAACAGAGCACATCTCTGCCTGTCAGACTGGACCAAAGAGGTCAAAGGAGGTCAGAGTTGCAGAGCAGGAGAGAGCAGACAGCTTGTCAATGCTGCTGACAAGCAGATGGATGGGCTGATACTTCAGGGAGCCAAAGCTCTACTTTCCTGATTATTAACACATCGTACCACTACACTTGGACATGCCCCAAAAATGCTCATGCTGGTTAGAAATTTACAAGAAGCACATGTTAACAGCTCAGTCAGAAATCCCCTGATGAGAAAATTGGATTTCTTGTTTTCTTTCTTTCTCTTTTTTTTGTTTCGTTTTCACACATCTGTAATCCGTCTGCAAAACATTTCAGCTCTCAGTCAAAGCCTTGGATCCATATGCGTTATTTATTAGCCTCTGTTGGCTCAAGCTGACGTATTCATTTGTCACTGCTGTGTGTCTTGGAGCAGAATCTGATCCCACAGTCAACATTAACATGGCTTTTCTAGGGCAGCAGCTTCATTATTGAGCCTCGGCATGGTGAACCACACCATTACTGCTCTGGAGATGGAGATGGAAGGGAGATGGAAAGATGAGAGGAGCAAGGATATAGGATAAGCAGAATGATAAAGTAAGCAGAGGGACTGAGAGAGAGTGAATGAAGCATTCTGGCATGGAGACTGAGGGAGAAACGAGGTGACCAAATAAATCACTGGCCAACAGATAATTGGAAGAGCTGCACCCATGGGACTGTTGCAGCACCATGAAAAGTGACACCATGATTTGCAATTAACCGCAAGAGGAGGAATGGGGATTTAGTTCCCTTTGGATTAATTCCAGGAATTTGATATCTGACAAGATGGTTGCTGTAATGAATCTGCTGGGCTGCAGGAAACATTACCATCATTTAACTTATGTGATGGTGCTCTTCTCTTAGGAGGAAATCCCCCAATCTAAGAAACACAAAATTAGAAGGGAGGGTGGACAGAGCAGCCTTCTACCAAGACCGATGTCCTGTCTGACCAGCGCGTAATCACTGGATTGCATAACAAACACTAAAAACATAACTCTGCCCTCAATCTCATCTTTGAAGTGGAATTAGACCTGCAGGTAGACCTGGATGCCTAATGACACAGACCAGTTAACATTTATGACCAAAGCAGGCATGCTCCCAGAAGCTGAGTCATCTTAATGAATTCGCTGGAGCGTACTGCAACGTGCATCTTATCTCTTCTATACAATATTTGCATGATGTGGTGTTCACGGATTTGAATGACCTGCAAAATGTGGTGATTTCATCAGTTTTACATCCAGCTGGCTGGCTGCATTGTTCACTAAATATATGCATAATGTTAAGTGGGAATGTTATAAAAGGTTAATGCTCAGTTTAATACATTTTATAGGACATAAATGCAGAAATAGAAGTGAGTAATGAGTTTTTATTGGTCTCTTAGTTCTTTGTTTTTCAGTTTTTTTTATCAAGCTGAATTTCTTGTGTTTATGTTTCCTTTCCATTCACTGACTCCACAAGTCTTCGTGCCTGGGTGCATTTTGTGCAGCGAAGACAAGCTTTCCCTGTTCATCTGAGAAGGTAAACACCATTTTATGTGGTGTTCGTTTTAGACTGGAAGATTGTACATGTGGAGATTTGATGGAGTCCCAGATGGGATGTAGAAAACCAGCAGAACTATGTAAGATTAAAAGCTGATAGCAGTTGGTTTTGCTACCACCGTCTTCAGACAACTCCACCGGAGGCATCCAGTGGAAGCAGGTGACAGCGCTGGGAAAGACACCAAGGAGATAATGGTCATAGAATGCTGAGAAGATCAAGCTTGACAGGAATAATAGCCGACTTAACAGCAAAAAAGTCATTTCTCACCTAATATACCTTCTCTCTCTTCCTGATATATCTGTGGTTCTATAAAAAGTTGTGTCACTGTCAGATTCTTGGTTTTAGGTCCTGCTCAGTACTCAAGCAGTAGATGGCTACCTCTGGTTTTACAGCACGATAGATAATGTTAGCAATTGTTTGCTAACGTTATTAAAATCTCCTCACTCCTCATCATCCTCAAACCCCAAACTGATTTGTCACGCCCACAGATAGTCGTTATTTTTTCCCAATCTTTGTCCTTTCCCACTCTGCAGCATTTTAAAGACTAAAACCCAGCATGTTTTGAAGGTACTCTGAATAACCAATCAACATTTTCACTCAAAGTACAGTGGTTCCTATATCGTTTAAATCTTCTTGTGTACTGTCTGGATTTAATTTAAATATGACTTAGGTGTAATAACTCTGATTGGGCACCTGCAGAAGCATACCGTTTTAAAATTAACATCATCATGGTCTGTGATTTATGGAAATTGGTTGGCCTTTCTAGTGCAACTACATCTAATGAAATACTAATTACAAATAGAGTCCAATTATCATCTTTGAACCAGAAAACATACACTTTTCTGCAAGCAGAATCAGATATTACTGTTTACTGTGGTGGACACTTTGGTCATAAAGTTGCACATTTGCAACTTAACTTAGCTGTCTCATTCAGTTTTAGGAGACATCTGAAGCTCTTGCTCATCTGTAAGCCTTTATATGTTTGTTTCTCATGATTTCTCATGTTTGAGTCTGTTATATTCTCTGTATTTTGAGGTTTTTATAATAGCTTTATGTTCAGAAATAAGGCAGCAGACTGTAGTGCTGTGATCAATACATATAACGTTTACTTTAAACATACATTTAATCTAGATATGGAAGATGATGACGTGCTACAGGATCCATAATTAAGAGGTGAAACGAGAACGTTTTGATCGGCTTTGGTCACACTGCAGGTATTAATGAACAAATCCAATTTTCTGCCAGAAATTTGTTGGCATGTTTTTTAACATTATCGTTTCGATGCCACCTTTATCGCACTTTCTGGGGGGTGGGCACGGCAACATGACGGGGGGGGCGGGGGGGGGGGTGGGGGGGGGGGGGGGGGGGGGGGGGGGGGGGAGGGGTGCATGGGATTGGGTAAATGTAGCAGAGGAGCTAATGTTTTGGCAACTCGGGCTCTTGGAAACATCCTGGTCCACACTCCAGACCACCTGGTGGCAGTAATGCACTCACCGCCAAAACATATCAAGAAGAAGAACTGTGGAATAATGGCGCATTCGATTTGTACTCTAAAGTCATTTTTTCTGAGTTCCCAGTCGGAACTACAACAGGAATGCCCCTTGAAGTCATATATCTGTCTTGGAAAGTCTGGGAAGACTTACTAGCTCTGATTGTACCCATTAAAGATGGCTGCTAGGTCTCAGATCCGACTTCCGACCTCTGAGTCAAATCAAACACACCATAATTGTGAACAGAGATCATAAACATGGGGGGGGGGGGGTTCTGAGACTGTTTATTTTTCCAAAAGTGCAGGAATGGCAGAAAAAGTTTGAGTTAAATCAAGACATTTTTTTGTTAGATTAAAGACAGTGGAAACAAGTCAGCATGTTCTCAATATTTCCTGAATATATTTGATTTGAATAAATGCCTTTGCATCGTATCCATGACCATAGATGTCTGCATTTTTTAAACCTAAATTCTGGAGTTTTGAACGAGTAGTTTACAGACTGCCAGACATTATTACATGGAAAAACAATTAAATAACCTACTAACTGGTGAAAAAGGGACATTTTCGCCTTTAACATCCCAAATCAATGAGAGCTGTGGTTGAGCCGCATCAGGCAGTATCTATTCGCACTACAAAACTGTGCAAAATTGGAGGGAAGAGGGACGACCTTGCCTCTTGTACTCCTCTCCTGATTGACAAAGTAAAGACAACTGTACCTGCATATCAATGCTGCCTGATTGAGCTGTCAGATCATCTGGTTTAAGTGCGAGAGATGTGGCGAACTGGCAGCCAGAGCATCATTAGCAGTTAGAAAGTGTTGTACAACTGAGCTCACACCAGTCACAGATTTCCTTCCCAACCATGATGACCTACCTTACAGTGTCAGTGCAGAAGGGTAGAGTTAGCTTTGGGCTCTGTATTACACTTGAATGAACAGATTGAAGACTGGGCACCAAAATGCAAAATGAGTCATAAAAGAATAAACAAACAGTGACTAAATCTAATCATTTAGCTGAGGTCCTTTTAACTTTTCCGCAAACTGCAGTGATGTCGTAAATTGCTTCATACAGGGGACCCATCCTGGATTTTAACACCAAAACCGCTGGTTTGTATATTTGTGAGGTCAATGGCTTTCTGATTCTGTTGCCTTTGAGCTGTTTCATATGGTCAGACATGTCTTTTCTCGAAGCTCCTTTGTTTGTGAGAGGGCTGTCAAAGATGGCCATCAGAGAGTGTGAACATAGGGGCAGCGGGTGCCTCACACAGTGAATCTATCCCACAGTCTGTTTGTGTTCCACTGACACAGCGTAGTCTCTGGACTCTGTCAGCAGTCCTGTTCCTGTCAAGTCATATAACAGCACTTCAGACGGGCTCCTCGCTCCGACACGGCGAGCCAGCTCAACGGGAAGCTCAAAAAAAGTGGTTGGAGAATGCAGCCAACTTGAGCATATGTCCGCCGCAAGAATGCAAACAAGGCTGACTACACGTTGGACAACACGCATGCAAGCACGAGCTCAGACAAGCGCCCACTTTCCTTCTTACTGGCATTTCTTCCAAATGTCAGATCATTCACCTGGAAAGGGTTACGCAGACCTTCAGGGATCGTCTTTGAGAATTTCAAACTAAACCATCTCTATGTACACAGCTTTGGATAAAGTACAATGTCCACTGTCTTCTTGGAGTGAAGCCTGAGGGGAAGTGAGATCCAGGTCTCAAATGACTCGGTCACTCTGCACTTAACAAGCGTACATGTAATCTGAGGCTATGTTTTGTCTCTTACACATCCAGGTCATGTTTATCCTGTGGAAGCATCTTATGACCTTATTTCCTGTTCATCTTGGAATAATACCACATGTGTGCATTCTCCAGTGATTTCCTCTACAGTCCCTAAGGCACCTCAAAAAAATGGAGCAGTTGTCTTTTTTGGAGGGGGAAAAAAAGACAGACATCCATCAAATACCATCAAACAAGACAGTGTTTTTTTACAACCATCATCTGGGCTCTGTCTCAAGTTTACTTTTACAAGACAGCACTGACAAAGTCAATAAATTGAACCGGTTGACTACATAAAAGAAAACTACAGTTTATAATGCCTGGAGGTAATAGAAGAAACACGGGATGAACGGGGATTTACCTGGGGTAATAAACAAGTCTTCACTTGCAAAAGCACAGGAATAAAATGCGAAGTGACAGAGAATGCAATAACAATAACAGAAAATGATTGTCACCGGACTTAATAAAGTTGACCCTAGAGGAGAAACACGCCGTCGCAGTCGCCGCTCTTCACCAGCAGCTGTCTCCAGGAGAGAAGAATGTTTACCTTTTGATTTTATCTGCAATGTCCAGGGTCAGAGCCTGTGTTAATCTGTTGAGTGTGTACACAATACTGAGCTTCATGTCGTCTGTCTCAGAGGCTCCAATCCAGTTTTGATTTCACACATGGCTGTTTGGTCTCACTGGGAAAGTTAAAAAGCATATCTGTTGTACACAGTTTTAGATGGTTTCTAAATTGCCTGGACACATTTTACTGTTGTCTCTCTTTTTTTTCTTTTCCTCCTCTCTGAACCTCCAAACCCCCAAAGGCCGTTGTGTTATAGCCGTGATGATCTGAGAAACTCTGCTGGTAAAAATAGTTTCTCGGTTTTAAATGAATAGTCTGGAAGAGGTTGAAGGTGAGCTTATATTATAGCTAATTCAGTAACCTAATTGGTTAGTGCACAATCCTATTGTTTCAGGTTTGCAAAAAGCGCGAGTCAATGATAATCAAGAGCAGCCCTCGAGCTAAATCCGAACTTTAGAAAACCTTTCGTGTGTTTCTTAAAGGATTTCACAAAGAGTGGTTTCTTTGTAGCAACAATTACATCCTCAGGCTTGCTCTAAAACAAAGAAGATGGTAACACTGAATAATTTGATCAAGGCCATAGTTATAATGGGATTTAGATAGACGTTGTGAAATCAAATAAACAATGACTTTGTGCCAAAACAATGGCTAAGTTCTGTATGAGAATTTTTCTAACTGATTTAGCTGAACTCATGGTTAATTGGTTAGCTGTATACCCCATGGTTTCAGAGCCATTTTAAATGTACTTTTTTAGTAAAAGCCAGACACCCTTCATCTTGTGCTTCCAAATCTGCAAGCTAGTCACTTCCCTAATGAGCTAACTCATCCTTCCTGTTTTGGGCCACAACAGGTGATTTTAGTCTTTGCATTGCTCTACAGGAGATCTTGAAGGATCGATCCAAACTGCCGTGTACAGCTGGTTCGTGTACCACGTCTCTGGCCGCAAAGCCCAAAACTAAATTGTCTGCAGCAGTCTAAGCTGATAGAGGTGGAGTTAGTTCACAGGATGAAAGACTCTCTGGAGAGTCAGGTACATGTCAGCCAGGACTACCACAGCAGCAACCTAACCAGCCTACAGGTAGGGAGGCATGAGATGTTAATAGTCTTAGACTTTCTACCTCTAATTTAAATTCAGTTTGAGTTAGTGAAAAGCTGGCTTTCCTGGACAGAATTTGTATGCATGGGTTCTGAATTTGGACTAAGCGATATAGAAAATGGATAAATGATTTATTAGAAAATTAAAACTGAAGTCTACATTTATGCTACAACCGAGACGGCAAATATATTTGTACTAAATATGGCCTACATCTGCAGTTTTGTTTGGCCCATATTTGACCTTGTCTGCGTGGCTGCTAGCGGTGGGGTGACCGATCCAAATATCGATAACACTGATACTTTAATGTAACACTTTAATAATCATGAATAAGGAGGATAAAGTGGTTTTTAGTGGATTATGTTCACCGCTGTGACAAAGCACCTATATGCCCAAAATCAGCTTCTCTTACAAAGATAATGTCAAATTCGGAATTTTATATAATGAGTCATAACTTTGTTGTTTATGCGTAAAAGAATTACAGCAATAATGCCACAAATGAATCTCTTTACATTAATGCGTACATTTTGACAGCCCAATAAAAAAAGTATCGGTATCAGTATCAACGATATTAGCACTTTATTTACTCGTATCGGATCGATACCAAATCTTGCCGTTTCACACACCCCTAGTTGATGCCAAAACTCAGTCACATGGCCACCGCCCTGTTGCCAACTCCTCAGTAAGGAAAGTAGCTATTGGCTAAAAGTCGCTAGAAGTTACTAAATGACATCATCATCTAATTTGCAGGGAGGGCGGAGCTGAGAAAAAGCAAACCATACTTGCTTTCACGTCGGCCTCCACATGTCTCCAGTAATGCCAGAAAAAGTTGCTAGATTTGTTGCTAGTCGCTTTAAAAAAAAGAAAAAAAAAGTCACTAGAGGGGTCTGAAAACTTGCTGAATATAGCGACAAGTTGGCAACATGGCACATGTGGCCGTCAAGGAACTTGATGTAATATAAGTCCAGTCCGGCTTCGCATATTTGGCCCATTCTGGCCCAAACAACACTTACCAGAGCTGTAACTGAGCCATAAGTGCCATAAGTAGCCCATATTGGGCCCAGACATGTCTGCTATCTGGGAAGTGGAGCACTTTCATGGAGTATTTTGAGCTTTGAGCATATCAGGCTAATGCTAGCATGGAATCAAAAGATAATGATCATGGTTTAAAGTACAAATTACTGCTAGGCTCAGTAGCTAGCAGGTTAAACCAAGTTGGTTCAGCAAGGTATAATTTACCTATTATAGGAAAAGTCATTATTATTCTCTGGGGAGCAGAAATTTAAGAATGTTTCGTGGTAATTCATCCAAAGGACATTGAGGAATCTGACTGACTGAATTAATTGTGTCCAGGCAGAACAAGAGAATGCCAGGAGCACAGTGATTCATTATTGACATCAAGTGCATGCCGCCTTAATTTGGAGATCATTCCTGTTTATCAGCATCTGGCAGGCCAGTAATTAGGAGAGCAATATCTCCAGGAAGACAGTTTGACTGTTATTGCCCATTCTAAAGACATCAACTTGACACTCCATTGACTTGCTCTTAAAAGTGAATTGATTAATGACCGGCTACTTCTAATGCATCACCAATACTACAGTGTAATCCATGGCAAATCAACAAAATTCTCAGTAGGCCATGGAAGGATATGTTTATTTATTTCTGTTTGTAAATCCTCTCTGCCTCATTTGTCTGACTGAAAGTTTGTATTTTGTATCTGCAGTGACTTTTCCTTCCCAGAACAACTGAAAGCTTCTATCAAACCAAAACAAAGAGTAGCCCAAGACTTTGAATTTTTGGCTTTCGTCCATGAGCTCTTCCTGTTGGCTAATTGCTTGTTAGTGCTTCTGGCCAAGAAGAAGAAGGAAAAGTCACACCGGACAACTTCAAAAACACCCACACAAGCAGCATCTGCAGCAGCTCGTGCGATATTAGGGCGCCCTGTCATGCTGCTGAAATTTGGGCAATCTCTATGTGAACTCGTTCTTTCTTCTCTTTCATCTCTTTCATCTCTGCATCAGCATCTTTTAAATGCAGTCTCTTTGTGAATTAACCCCTGGTTGAGTGTAAATGTGCATGATGTCAGTCAAGGAGAACCTTTGTACTATATTGTGGTTTCATATGTCTTACAATGTCCCTTCATAGAGGAATTTAGCCTACTGGTGATTACATCAACCTCTCTGTGTAAAGGTCAGGTGAGAGCAGATCAGTCTGCTGAATCTGAACGTTTCAGGGAACAAATGAAAATGGGCCAGCCAGAGACTGAAGTGGCCGACTGGATTTATCTGGTACTGAGGTTTTGAGTAATTAAGAGCAGGGAACAGCGGCCGGACATTAATGCTGGATGAGCGGCAAGACAGAGGAACACCTGAGGCTTTTGGAGTGTGCTGCGCATTGAAAAGAATCTCCAGAGATCGTTCAGACCATGCAGCAACTGCTGCTGTCTCTGCTTTTGTAATTGAACGGTGTTCCAATTTTGATGCACAGCAACAGCAGAGTTCGGGATCTAATATTGGGACGTGCACTGTATAAAATCAGGCTGGCAATCTGCATCCAAATGATTAAAAAGACAACAGTAGTCTGAAGTGAGGAGTTTTTATAGTGTTTTTTATGTCCTGAGTTTTATTTTTTATCAAGCACCTCAAAACTATGAACAAATCTTGATTGATTGCAGCAGTTTAACTATAGAAACCTGTTTTTGATTGAAAGCAGGGGTTTGTAGCGCACCTATAGAGTCATTTCCCATGAGATGTTTAAAAGTGCTATGTTTGTGATTCAGGTGTTAGAAGTCCACTCTTGATTCTGTTCACACATGGATACATATAAAAATCTGCTCCAACTCCTTTACCCTTCAATGCTGTGTCATATCTGATACATACAATTTCTGAGCCCTATTGCATCACTTTATGGTAAAAACTTGCCTCAAAACCATGGTGTACACGATCTGATTCTTATTTTCTCCCCCTGGGAGATACAATAAAAATGCAATAATGCACCACAATAATTTTGACATATCACATAAATGGTAAATATACAAAATTTATGTCTGTTAATTATGTTTAAAAAGGGCCAAATAAAGACTTCAGTTTTTTTTAAAAATGACTTTTCTCCTAATTTTTTCTTGGCTTGGGCTTTAAAGGGTTACGGTTGGATAGGATGGTTCAACTGGTGTACAGCAAAATAATGAATTCTGTTCATGGGTTAACTTGCAGCAATGAGTCTGAAGAAAACAACATTCTAGTGCAACCTAAAACATATCAGACAAGCCTGACCTCACCAGAAGATGGCATGTTATGTATTGCAAATGTATGATGTTACGATGGAAACAATGCCACAATAACACATCGATGAATGAGACACACATCCACGCTCACATCCAAGCCTTTCATAAAGTTAACCCAACACGGACTGCTGAAGAAAACCCGAGTATCCAAATAAATCCCCAAATAGAGAAAAACATCCAACTGGGATTCATTATAAAGGCCACTGATAACCATTCAGAGGGGTTCCACTATCAAATAAATTGGTTTTAAACTAAACTGCAACCTCCTGGACAGAAAGATGAAGCAAAAAAAAAAAAACATTCAATGAAAGGCCACTTGAGATTGGCCATTCAAACCCCATAATCCCCATTTTTAACAGAAATAAACATGTTTACAATCTTGGTTTTCATAAACTAAACAATCCACTTGGGTAAATCGTTCTTAATACCAGCTTGTTTTAATATTCAGGCTTAAATAAAGGAAAGAGCTGCTTTGGGAGCGTGGATAAAGTGTGGTTGTTGCTCAGATCCATGCCCACCATGTCACCACACACTACAAAACCTAAAATGGTAAGGCCTCAAATCCATCCATCCATCTATCAGATTAACTATGTTCAGATTCAGAACAAAGAATCGAAGCTGAAAAGGATGAGGCGTTTTAGTGTAAATCGTGACGATGCGGGGGGGGGGTTTGTCACATTAAAGAATATATTTGAGCAAAGTTTTAAAAAATCAATCGAAGACTTAGTTGATTACAAAGTTTCTCTACAAAACTGGCCCCGTGAATTAGAGCTAACTCAGTGTAAAAGTGGTATCAGTGAAGCATTTAGAGGCTAAGAAGCCAAATACATAAACTGGAGATGAAGTAAAGACTCATTTTTATCGGACCTTAATCCATCAGGTGGCCGGAAACATTACTCACGCACGCCACATGGTAGTGTACACAGGGATCGATTTGCTAACAAGTTCTTAAATGTAAAAGGTTAAAATGGGTCATTATGTTTACAGCTTGCTTCTGCTGCTCTCAGGTGGAAGAAAAAAATCTGTTAATGCAGCTTTGAATTAATGTGAGAGTAATGATTAATGAGCCCTGACACTGCATGTGTCAGTGTCATCACAGCGCTGCTGCCTCCTTCGCCAGGAAGAAGAATAAAAGTAAGCGCTCCTCATTGTGCATTGACTGTATTTTTATTCACAGACTGGTCGTTAATCATATTTCAAAGCTGCTGTTGCATCTACAAACAATAAAAGTCTATTTCACATCTTATACGTGTCAAATTCTAATATTGAGGCTTGTCAGATACGTGATATCTAACTCCACACAGACCATATCCTATAAGGAGCTGCTGAACTGGTTTCATGGAAGAGATTATGAGCAATTACAGTGTCACTGAAACCATTTGTATGTTGATAAAATACGCTGACCCAATGTTGTAAGTACTTCTAACTCTGCTGCTTCCAGGATTTTGTTTCAAATGCAATTACTGGGGTTTGTTTCATCAAACTCTCTCTCTGTCTCCTAGATAATGACCTGAAGGAGGAATCACACTCCCTCCATCCTGTCCAATCAATGCCACTTCATGCAGTGGTTTAGTGGCACTTCATATTGTAAAGCTCTTGCAATCACTCAGCATCTGATAAGCTGCAGCAAAGGGGGGTACACTGAGTATTCGTCCTTCTAGCTGTGGGTAAAGCATCAGCATGTGGAAATCTGCATGCTTTCAAGGTGGGCTGATTACATGCGTCACAACCTTTCATATCTACCTGCGAACTCTATCTTCAGCATATAAAAGCTCTTCACAGAATCTCTTTTCTTTTCTCCCACGACATTTCCACCCATTAATCGATCCTGTCTTGTCCTTCTGCTCAATTAAGCCTTCCTTCATCTCTCAGCCCGTGTTGCCGGGACTTCCCAGCTCATCAACACGGAGCAAAAAATAACATTTTAACTGCGTAAAAATAAAATAAATAAGGGTGTAATGACAGGAAAAGAAAGCGATTAGAGCAGGAGCTCAGTGGAAAATGGAGGAGCCTACTGTGGTTGAAAGCGTGATAATTAGACATTCCTTTCTGTGTGTGCCAGATACACAGATTCACTAATGTGCACTGTGCTGCCTCTCCACAACCGAGACGCTCAGGTCCATGCAATGAGACAACTCAGGGTCTAAATTTAACTTTTTTTTTTTTTTTTACAAAGGCAACCTTGTCTCTAGCCAAAACTCAGATTTAGCAAATATGGGTTCAGTGCGTATGCATGGTAGGTAGCAGATTTGGAATATAAGCCTCCTCTTTCAGTCCCATGTATGTGTGACCGTGAAAGCAACTAGTTTATTGATGCAGCTGTTATAAGGATCGCTTAGATTTTTGTTATTTCAATATTGAAGATGGCAGGAAGCAAGACCATAACTACTAGTGTGTTGTTTCGTCCATAGGGGGCAATATGCATCACTTTTACACACAAATGAAGAAAGAAACCTGGGATTGCTTCTTAAATCAGAAAAACATGACATCATTAATTAGTGACAGATATCCTAACGATTGGGCTCATTGGATTTGTCGTTTTACTTTCATCTGCAACTCACCAGTATAAGCAATATGTCTCCATAATTGCCAGCCAAGGACAACAAATCAATGCATGTCATCATTTGTAATCACAGATGTCCACTTTGACACGAGATCACGCACGATGTGTCATTTCTGCACATCTAAATCAATATCAATACAGGTGGGTTTGGAAAAAAAAAAGGGCAAGCACGCACGCACAATAAACCTCTGTGGGTTTATAGAAGCTGAAGAAAATCAAACAGTTCTGCAGTTAGGAAGCACACAAACCTTCACCGCCAGCATCAGGATGGAAGGAGACAGCAACAAGTCCAATACACCACTTCAACTTTGCAACAGAAAAAACACAATGAAACAATGAAAATGTTTCTTGAGGAATGCAACATCATTTAAAGGCAACATGAGCTAAAGACACTACAAAACATCTGGATATGGAAAAAGCTGCTGTAAATAATCGCAGTTTAAGCTGCTAAAAGTTGAGATAAATCATTTAATGTTGCCATCATGGAATATTTATATTGTCTGATTGTTTGATCTCCAGGTCCAACAGCTTTAAATTTCGAGGCATTCCTTCATTTGCTTTGGTTTAAAGGTGCTGCGACTCTGTGAAATGCACGTTGTAAAGTTCTTCTGCTGAATAACATGCTGTAAAATGTAACCAGAGGTAAAAGTATGTGGAGGATTTGACTGGATTATAGCTGTGTGATAAGGAAAATTAACATTTTCAGGTGGGGAAAAAACATGTTTTTCTCTTATGTAGAAATTGTAAATGGCAGCAGTTGTGATTACGTTGATGCAGAGTTTGGTTTGAACTCATTACAAACACCATTTCAAAGAGAGCTCGACTGAGAAGCAGCATGATTCAAATACAGTGCGACGGTAAAGTGGGGAAACTTTCTGGCTTCCAGTGGGAAAAAAACTCAAATCTTTTCTTACTGGAATGGCCAAATTAAATTCACAAAGAATGCACAAGAAATAAAACGCAGCATCGACCTTTACCCATGAGGACACTGCGTCAATAAGGCTGCGAGGCGACACCAGTCCTTTTTGTTTACCCGCCATCGCTTCAAACAAAACTATTTACGGTGGGAGACTTAATCAAGGTCAAGCCAAAACGCTCATTTGAGTTAAAAAAAAGAAGGAAAAACTAGGTGCTACAGGTTAATGGAGTCGTATTTAATAGCCTCTTCTAGTCAATTTTAATTCCTTTATTAGAAATTTCCCAGCAACAAAAGTGCATTATTCCCTCCTTATATTCTGCACCAACCCAGAAATAATGTAGAAGCAGCCACACTAACTTTTTTCATGAATACCAGAATGAATTGAAATGGTCAGAAACTAGAACCTACCTCCAGCCATCACGAGCAGAACTCGCTCCACTGCACTGATTCGTCGTGCCTTAGGACAGGACGGGTAGAAATCAGCGCGTTTTGGTTCCCCTTCAGCCACACAGACACTATTAAACTGCTTTAATCAGAGATGGAAGATCCACTCATGTGCGCAGAAAAATGAAAGGAAAAAAATCTCAAAGACTCCGCCACTAACCTGCTGTCTCAAGTCTGGTCGGGTGCGTTGCGCTTTTACGCACGTTTGGTGTGGCTGTGACGCGAAATCCACTCTTAATGTTACCCTTAAGGAGGATGGCAGGTCGCACTGCTCATTTATAAAGCCCCACTTTTAACTATTTTGATCGATTCGTCGACTAGAAAAAAAAACTGCAAGCATGTTGTACATTTTCTGCGTCCGTCTATAGATGTCAAACACCCGCACAGAAATGGGTAATCTACTCAAGGCGAGAGGAACCTGGATCGGCATCTGCACTTCCAAATTTACAGCACGCATGACATACAGCAGCTTCTTTACAGATTTTATCAAAAAAATGTTTATTTTGCATGAAAAAACAGATTCTGCATCGATGGTGTGGATTTTTATTAAATAAAAACAAGGTGCAGGAAACCATGAATATGCCCAAAGCGCACAAATGTCCCAAGAGCGCGTGGCTTTTTTCCCCCCCAAGTAAAATGTTGGACATCTTCTTATAAACGAACTAATAATAAAAAAATTTAAAAAAATACGGTGAACTGAGTTAAATGAGGGTTGAGGTGGTTGAGGAGAGGACTGTATAACACGCTTGTTACATCTTGTACTTTATAAGAAAGCGCGCAACGTTGGCGCAGAGCGAAATGAAGCAAAATCATTAGACCATGCATGGCTCTGAGACTTTTACAGCAGAGGTTCACAAAGATAAACCAGAACTGGAACTAAGTCCAGCTCCTCTTGCTTCCCCAAACATGCGCCATAACTCCCAGGGAGCTGAAATATTTCACCGTCCATCACGCAAAGCACCCTCAGCAGAAGACGTTGGCAGCCTTGTGTCTCTTCTGTCCACTAAGTGATATCAATTATTATTTTTGTTTGTTTTCTTTTTGTTTTGTTTTTTTCAATTTAGGTATAGGAAAGAAAGTTATTTGCTTCTTCTTCTCCTTGCTGACAGAAACTACTTCCTATACTGTTTGGGAATTTAGAGGATCTGATGATATATTTTCATATTTCTGGCTTTTTACCCTGCGGAGGGTCATAATTACAGGTGTCTAGAGGCTCAAACCCTGTCCGCAACTAGTTCCTCCTGTCGGAATGTCCTTGAGGGAGACAGCTGAACAGATCCACTCTGACTGCGAGGACAAGCGCTCAGTCACCAGGTCTGGGAGCTTCAGATAAACCTCCTTCAGCAATATCGACTCATTTGATGGATCAGGGTTCACACCGGCCATTGTGCATTTCATATAAGCTTACCTGCTGCGCTCGAGCTGTGCTGGCGGCGTCTTTTGGTCCGCTTCATCGCACCGCGGCTGCATGTCTGATGACATGCTTCTGGAGACAAGCTTTGGAGAGGAGAAGCGCCGCGGCTGCACGAGAGAAAGTGGGGAGGGGGGAGGAGGCGAAAGAGAGCGAGAGGAAGGGAGCGAGAGGGCTGGAAGAAGTGAGCTGGCATTTCTCTCTGAGTCGTTTTTGCCTTGTAGAATCAGAGGAATCAGTCTGAGTGGAACGAAGCGCAGCTACACGTGATTTTTTTTAATTAAAAAAGTATAAAATCTAGACATTTTAAATCTAAAAGCAGCCGGCGCGTGCCACATTTACAGGATAAATCAACTCTTTCAGTCCGTTGGTGTTTGTTTCCAGGCCAGTTTTCCAGATATCTCTTTCATGAAGTGATAAAAACATTTAGCTTTTTTTCCATGTGGTTTTAGTAAGAAAGCGAATTTGTGAGGCTGATGAAGAGATTCTGGTTTCAGCACCAAGGAGAGCGCCTCGAAAATCTCGTTTTCCACAATGTTTGTTCAATTAACTCAGAAAACTGTGTACACTGAACTCACTGCAAAAACACCTGAATAAAACCTGCACATTCATCATTTTTCTTTTGTTTATGAGTTTAAACAAATAAGGATCATTGAACCAACTGACAGGTGTTTTTCTTTCTTTTTCCTGGCCATGAACTCTGCAACTCTCCTTGCAGCGTACCTGTGGATCATCTCCCCACGTGGCCAAACAGACCTGCTCTTTGTCAACTTGTGAACATTGTGTGAACCAGAGCAACTCTCCCTTCTCACTCTGAGGCCACGGGAACGACTTGTTTTATGAATTCCTGGTGGATTTTTCCCAGCGCTGCTTTTAGAAAAAGAAATGAAAAAAAGAAAGAAAAATCTTACCTGCCACACAGCCGCGATCCTAGAAAAACAAACAGAGAATGTTTTACTGACACCTACTGGGAAGTAGTCTCTGAAGACTTCTTTCTTTCTTTCTTTCTTTCTTTCTTTCTTTCTTTCTTTCTTTCTTTCTTTCTTTCTTTCTTTCTTTCTTTCTTTCGGTATTTAATGACTTTACTAAAATAACTTTTATGTTTTTATTCTCTTAGAATGAACCCGTCCTATCTTTTTGCCGCGGGTCCACATACATGGCAGCTGTCATATTTGTGCCATTTTTTACAACGGTGTCTCTGAATGGACAAACTCTGTGTGAAGCTTTATAACTGCAGCACCAGGTTTGTTTGATTTGGGATAAGTAACATTTTAAAGAAGAAGACGGTACACATGTAGTTAAGTGTTGAACCTGAGGTTACTGGATCCACTCAGAGATGAAAACATGTTTATGTCTGGAAGAATATTGGCCACTGACAGCTACCGTCCTTTTATAACTGCACTTGAAATTTTTTATTATTACTATGCCCATCTTTTCAGCACTAAATAGCAGTAATTTACACACTGAACCTTTAAATACAGTTTAATACACCTAAATAACTCCAAGGGGAACATAAGAAATTAAAAAGATAACAAAAAAGTGTTCATGTAACCATGACAACAGTTTTGTAATATCAATAAAATATTGGTAAGTTTGTAAACTAAAATTCATATTTAATTTTCAGTCTAATTAATAGTACCAAAACCCAGATCTCCTCTATAACCAGGGATGGTGACATACTGGTTCATACCTAATGACATCACCTGTCAATCACTGATCACTACAAAAACTTCAGACTGTGGATTTATTGTTTGATGTTGCGATGATGCTGGAAATGCAGAGTTAAGAACCAAAGAAGGCAAAAGTAGAGCCAGTAAAATCTAAAGTTTGCATTTAGGTGAACATGTATTATTGAGATATTCTGTGTCTTACCATAAGCTGCCTGCCATGTTGGTCAAACAGCTGAGTTTTTAGAAGAAAATGAACTGAATTCAGAGACGATGATCAATTCTGGGCTTTTGTTTGCTGACGCAGTTCACAGATTGATCAAATTTGAAAGGAATTGTTGAACAAGTTGTGGGATTTTCATTATTAGCCAAAAACATAAAAGCTCATTGATATTGAAGAAATTTGTGAACACGTCCTTTTTCTGCAAAAGTTTTTTCGGGAAAAACAGGAGCGGACATTTTTTATGTTGTAAACAAATTGTTCCATAAAAACGAAAAGATTCACTGTGAATTTAGTCAGATTATAAACATTCAACATGTTTGAAATGTGTCTTTTTCTAAAGTTTAAATGTTTGCAATTTGAAAGTATTTCTTAAATATTAATCAATCAGACACTGATGGCACCGTATTGTTTACCTGTTTCCACTCAAAACAGCAAAGAACCAATCATCCCTCTACCTCAACTCCAGTGATGGACAGATAACACAAACTTTTTTTTATAATTAGACTCCTGGAACAAAAATAAATCAATTATTTCCCCTCCTCTGCTTCATGCCATCACTCCAGAATAAGCTTGGTTTGAAAGCTGCCATCATGAATCATCTGTCAATTAAAATGTATTAAGTGGCAGGTTAAAGTTGGGGAAACATGCTGGAGGTGAATTATTTAAGTTTGTGGCTCCTGCAGCAGCTGAAATGCAGAAAGGTTGCATATCGAGCAAGAACTAGCGTTGGTTTTTCTCGTCTAGCAGATGTCAGACACATTTCAACTTTGAGAGAATTATTTATTAAAGGTTTGTGCAAAAGCTCCAGGTAGGACGATACTTGTCAAAACGCGCTGGGTGACAGTCAAAACACCCACCATGCTATAGTTATTCTTATTCACAATACATCTGCAAAGCATGAGTCACAGTATCGGCGCAAATGCTGTCCATTACTCATCTGAGCATGTGTGTTAGAGCTGAAAACAGTCACCTAAATGGCCGTGGAGGGATCATGTGCTGCATGCGCACCTGTGTTATGCTGATGAACAGCAGAGCCTCAAAGGCTGGTTTGAGTGCAGTGTAATTAGTTACAGAAAATCACAGTTTTAATGGACTCGCTTTTGCCAAATTAAGGGAGACACAGTGAACAAAGAGTCATGTAGTGCACTATCATGTAAATTGACATTACATCAAATATGTGCATATCTAAGCTCCAGGGCTAATGCACTTTTCTTTAATGGCTGCAGAGAATTGTCCCTGCAGGGTTTCGCTCTTGCTTCACCTGAGCCGAAGGATATTTACACTTTTCTCAACTTTTTTTTTTTTTTTTTTTTTTTTTTTGCAAGGAGTTTGCGTCTCATCACTTCCAATCCCCTGCTCGACAAAGTGTTTCTATGGTCTTCTTCGGATGTGGATCCAATGCAAACAATCCAAAACAAAGACAAGGAAAATGAGATCATTCAAACTGCTAACTCTTCTACATTTAACAAGATAATTCTTCCAGGAAAAACACTGAAAAACGCAATTATTTTGTTTTAAATTGTAAACATGTCACTTTCTTTTATGAGTATTTATATCAGAACCAAACAAGTTTAAAATGTGGCAGAAACAAGAAGATCTCATCTTCTCAAATATTTTACCTGGTGAAATAAAAAGATAGAAATAAATAAATCGCAATGAAACTGATGCTTTCTGACAAAATCTCTCAAAAAATAATGAAACACAGCTATTTTCTATCATCTAACACTGTCTTCAAATCAGATGACAACCATTGTGGGACTAATAATGCAACTGCTCCCACAGAGGAGCTCCAGTCACCGACCGCCTGCTGCAGAAACAACTATACCTCCTCCTGAACAGTAAGGATTGACATCATGAAAAACTAAAAAAAACACATGATTATCTGTGTATTAACAGGGAGGAAGTGGACAGAATGTCAAGCTTTAAGTTCCTGGCAGTGCAGATTGATGAGGACCTGGAGTCTAAACACCTCCTGCATCATAAAGAGGGCCCAACAAAAACTGTTTTACTTCAGGACACAAAAATGTACCAGGTCTTTACAAAAACTGCTGACCACGCGGTTCCCTGCTTGCGCTGCTGCAGGAGAAAAAAAAACCCTGCGATGGCTTGTGAGGATGACTGAGAGGATTACAAGTTCCTCTCTCCCGGACATCCACATGATCGGTCTCTTTACAAGGGCCACAAACATCTTGCAAGGTACCACACACACACACTGGGAATTCTCTCTTCACTACATTCCCATCAGGTAGACACAACATAACACACAGTTGTGTTTCATGATACAACTGTGTGTGTAGTTGTATATGATGTCTGAATGTGCAGGTTGTTTCAGAAAAAGAAGCAGATTAATTAATTACAAGAACAATAAAATATAGTGAATCTGATGGCAGTTTCACTCTGAAACGTCTGTCTGTCTGTCTGCTTAATTATTATGATCAGTGTAGCAGCTTTTTTTTTATGAAACACCATGATTCAGTTCATTTATGTCACGGTGGGGTGTGGGTTTGGGGGACAAGACCCAGATGCAGGCAGGAGGACGGCAGATAAAAATGTAAGAAGTTTAAGAAACAAAAAAAAGACAGACTGAGGAAAAAACTACGAAGACAAGGAAAGAAGGACAAAGCAATGACGATGACCTGGCAGGGAAGAAAAGAAACCAATAATGGCTATTTTATTCACTGAGGAGGAGAACAAACTAAAAAAAGATCAGGTGGAGAAGTTAACAAAGAAAGACCATCTGTGGCCTGAACAGGAAGTAAAGAGGACAGAACATAAATGGGCATGACTACAAAATAAGACACGAAAACAAAAAAACAAGAGACTCAAAGGAAACATAAACTAAGGAAAAGAAATTAAACAGAAGAAAAACCTGTAAACCGTGACATCATCATGACTTTCAGACTTTTGATGAGCGGTTTTATAGTATATAGTTTAACAATTTTTAACCAGCTGAACAGAAAATGTTCATCATGCAAATACAATTTGTTTTGTTTACAGCAGTGAGATCCATCCATCCATCCATCCATCCATCCATCCATCCATCCATCCATCCATCCATCCATCCATCCATCCATCCATC
>JAOXYM010000025.1:20006956-20026690 GCA_028567055.1 Leptatherina wallacei | reverse complement strand
CTGTTTTCCGACTTCCAAAGCAGGTAAAAGGCCGCAACTCTCACAAATAACTCAAAATAACCAGGCTGCCATGTCCGCTGTTGACGGAAGTGACTGACGCTAAGCAAACAACCCTTCTCACACAATTTGACGAGCGAATAAAACGCTCTACACGCGCGTCAAATATGCTTCATTCGCGCGTGAAAAACGCCCAAATCGAGCGAGTAAACATCCAGCGTCTGAGCGTTGAAATGTAGGCGAGTACGCGTTTGGAAGCTTGCGGTGTGAACACAGGGTTAGTGTGTTAATTCTGAAGTGGTTGTGCAAATGGAGCTGACAAAATGATGATATAATATTGTTTTGTATAATATTTGGATTTGACTAAATCCTATTTGTGCTGTTTAGACTGTCATAAAATGGGGGGGATGGAAAACTGATGGTTCATGTGTAGGTAAGTTGATTTCCATAGGCTATTTGCTGAAACTTTGTTGGTGACAAGTCTTCATTTGTTTTGCATCACCACAGTTTTGACTATAACTAAAGTAAAAAGTGGTGGTTTACTTGAGCCGGTGTGGTCCTAGTGACATATAACCTTTGGTTCCACCACAAGCGAAGCAAAGCTACTGTTCTGGGGCTTTGTGGCTGATCGCGGCAGCTCTTGTGAATCGGTGTTCCCAGCAGGAGAACCATGCAGTGTTTCTGATGCGTACGTGAAGTGTTGTGATGCTTCGCTTTCCCAAAAATACGTGGGTGTTCTACTTTTGATGCTTGGAAACCTCGTCTATCTAGACCAGAGCGGATCGTTCAGGCAGGAGGTCAGACAATGAACAGCAAAGTGGATGAGGCACACATTAGCATTAACTTGGCATATGTCCTGATTTTGAGATTGTGTGAGTTAAAAATAAAAAATCTGTCCAAACTGTATCATGTATTAAAGAGGTTACTGATGGGTATTTTTCTTATTATTGTAAGTGCAATAAAACTGTCTGTAAAGTGAAGCCAGTAGGGTCCTTGTTTACATCCACCCCTTAGAATCCGATGTTACAGAAGCATGACATTGCAACTTAAAAAGGCTATAGAGGAGTTGGCAGGCACACAAATCCCTTATAAAATAATAACAAATTATAATAATAAAAAATAGAGATGGGTTACTTTTCAAAACTAGATCAACTTCACATATCAGTCTGAATCATTACTGTCCTTACTGTACTGCAGCTTCACTCTATGGAGCCAAGAGTTGGCACCAATCATCAGTGTTCATGGGAATTTAGTTAATGATTAAATAGGCAATCTGTCGCTGCAGGATAGAAGGAGGAAAACGAAGCAAAATGAGCAACAAAGTGCAGATTTAAAGAATAGATTAGATCTGAGCAGAGCATTACGAGAGTTGTTTCGATGAGTCGATAGACTCCCTGCAGTGATCTTGGCAGGAAAGCCAAAAAGCAGGTCAGTTGGAGCACTCCACCTCATCTGTGATTGGTGTCTCTGCCTTTATCATTAGATGACCCATTAAAAGAGGAACCAGCCAAGTGAAAGTAAACAAGGGGGGGTGGTCTAAAAAGATATGGGAACAGCAAGACCACTTTTATCTTTGGTGATGAGTGGTTATCAGTTTATCAGTCTCAACACATACCGGGCACCTGAGCACATCAGCATGAGGCTGAATATCTGAGTTAGCTTTGGCAGTAGATATTCTTGGTAAAGGACAATGTGTCTGTGTAAAGACAAGTTTTCTTCCCCAGGAAGTGAACTGAAAATCAGCATGTTGGAGGATGTACTTACAAAATCCACACACATCTACGTACTCCATCGCAGAGTGTCAGGTCTTGATGTTGTCAAAATGGTGTCTGATCCATTGGATGGGTGAAATACAAAATATGGCTCTCAGCAAGTCCATCTGCTTACCATGGTATCCTGGCTGCTGCTCCATGGTGTCTAAGGAAATAACTTGACACATATCTCCTTCCCACTTTCCTCCTTACAACCTTGCCTTTTCTCTCCAGCTGGCTCCTCTGCTGGTGCATCTGTGAGCCTCAGCACTCGCACTGGAAGGTGTCAGTATGTGCTTTCAAGGCTTTTAGCTGATGCTATTATGCCCTAAGGTGATAAGAGGGGGGGGGGGGGGGGGGGGGGGGGGGGGGGGGAACGGCACCATATGGGTGCATAACTAAGTGTTTGGCTATAGCACACTATTCTCAGCTTATTCATGGCCAGAAATTAATTTGTTTTTGCTGCTGATGGATCCAAGAAAGAATCAAATGGAAACTTCTTTTTTTTTATGTGCCCCAATGTTTCTCTGAGAACACATACCTGCATTTCTGGCTTTCTTGTGATCTAAGGTAGACAAACAAACAGAAAATGATTTGGTTAAACAATACAGCTGAATTTCAAAATGTCTGTGTCTGTCAGAGGGAAGTTACGAGACATCAGAGAGACAGAAACTGAGTAATGTAGAAGCCATTGGGGTCACTAACTGGACTATATGTAAATCCAGCTTTGTTTTGGTCACTTGTTTTCAAAGGTTATTGCTGATTGATAAAATACATATATTTTAATTTCAATTCTAATATTTATTTAAAAAAGAGTCAGGACATGAACATGTTAACCACTTTGTCACATAATGTTTTTTTTCCACTACTTTTTGTATATTTTGGGATAGAAAAACCTATCCTCTGTAGATCTCAAAGTCAATCATTTTACCATTCTTGCTTTGATGTACAGAAGCCAAGAGTGGCCAAAGCGTCTTAATACCATTATTTCAAGGTCCATCCATCCGTCCATTCTCCTTCCCTTATCCAGGGTCGGGTCACGGGGGCAGCTCCCTAAGTAGGGGAGCCCCAAGTTCCCTCTACCCGGCCACCTCTTGCAGCTTATCCGGGCCAGTTGTGTTTCCATTACCCCTAGAATTGTGCAAAACCTAAATATTGCAATAAAAAACTGGACATTTAGAAAGACCTTTCAAATATTACTAAAAAGGTTTTATGCTCTCATGAGGTGGTTTTTCAGACGTGTCGATATAGAAGTATCTTGCAAAAGTGTAATGGAAACACTTTTTCCGCATTTACACTTCACGTGTATCAGAGCAAGTTGCCAGTTTGTAAAGGGCAATAACCGCTTGCTTCAGGGGAGGAACTGCGTCCCGAAGGCATGAAATGTCTGGTGCCACAAGAGGTTCAACGGCATCACACAGCTCATTAAAAGTATCCCCGGTGCGGTTGTGTTGCATTAGATTTGAAGCCGTTTTATAGAGAGAAAGGTAATAAAGTTATTACCTTTCTTTGCTGTCATTAAGTCATTCATTCATTATATATAAATACATAAATACATAAATATGAACTCATTATGCATGCAAAATCTTTAAGTTTTATATTATTTTTAATAAGTTTAATATGCTTCTAAGTAAGGGGTGGCTGTGGCTCAGGAGGAAGAGCAGTTATCTACCAACCGGAAAGTCTGTGGATCGATTCCAAGCTTCCCTTGACTACATATCAAAGTCTGCTTGGGCAAGAGACACTGAACCCCACGTTGCCTCCCGATGTGTCTATCGGGGTATGAGTGTGTGTGTGTGCATTAAAGGACTTAGTATGTTCCAATAGAAGTGCTGTGTGAATGAGTGAATGTGACATGTAGTGTCAAAGCGCTTTGAGTGGTCAACAAAGGACTAGAAAATGCTACGCAAGAAGGCTGCAGTCCATTTACCAAGACAAGGAAAAAAACAACTTCTATAACAAAACCATGCTGTTGTCATAGTTACAGAATCCGATTTGCCACTGAATTGGTGAAATAATTAAGGTCCCTCTGAAAAAGATTAATATGTGTATCTAGTTCATTGACTTAGGGATGCCGGCGTTGGGACTGCACATAGAAAAGATGAAGATCCAACTCTTCTTTAGATGAAAGTACACAGCAACCATAACCATAACTCCCATGTTTGATTATTTAGCCTCTCGGACACTTTTCTGCTTTGGTTCAGTCTATCTTTAATGCGGTCCGATTCGGAGATCCATCTTGATTATTATATTAAAAATATGCATTTTGTGGACTCAGAGGAGGCATCGGTTTCAAATGTAAGTGAATGGAGATGAGCTAAGTACTGCTGGAGAGCAGAGTGAACTGAGAGGAAAACTTGGCAAATGAGTGCTGGGTCCTGGCTGAGTGGCAGAAAGAGCGGAGCAGAGTGACAGAGCAGAGTGGAGTGTTGTTGGCTGGTGGAGATGAGTTGTCGAGTGAAGAGACAACTGGCATGATGCTGGACAAGGTTGGCAGGTGAAGGCGGTTGATCTGAGGGAAACAGAGTTCGGCAGGCTTCCAATGAGCACAAAAAAGTTGCAGAACAGGAGTTGGCTGCTCCATTACACGCTGGCATACCGACTAATCTGGCAAATAATGGAGAATAGAGCCAGTGTTTAAGCCGTGTCCGGATTGGTGGATGAGTCTCAGGTGTGCAGGCGAGGTAGCATTTGTGGAACAGAGCGCTGTGCCCAGTCAAAGAGAAGAAAAAAAAGAGACCAACAAGGGAAGGAATACAGAGAAAGAGACACAGTTTGCACCAGTATAGTTTGCATTTATGGATACAGTCAACCAGTGTTTACTGGTTGTGGTTGTCGTTACTGGGACCATATCACAATTACGATCAAACGCAATCACTTCTATTTGTATCAAATCAGAAAAATCAACTATCATCTTCTTCCTGAGCTCAAGCCAACATTTAAATAAAAATAATCTGTTCTTTAAATTGAAGTAGTATCATGATCTGTGGAGTTTTGTTTTTAGTTTATAGTCTTTTGTTGTTATGGTGGTTGTTTTATTTCCTGTTTTATTTTGTTGAATTTAACCCCTTCTTTTCTGTGTTAACTTTACTTCCTGCTCCCTCGTTGTCACACCTGGTTTTTATTTACTTATTGCATCACCTGCTTCTTGTTTGTAATTAGTTCCCTCCAGTATTTAAGCTCCCGGTTTTCCTTTGTCCTTTACCAGATCGTTGTTGTCTCTCCATTGCAGTCTTCTGTGCTAGCTGTGTTTGTTGTTTTCAGCCTGATCTTACAGAAGTTGATTTCATTAAAGCCTTTCATCATTGCACCTGTCTGCCTCATTAGCCTGTATTTGTGTCCACTTCCTCCACAAACCATTATAGAATGATCTGGCCAACTAAGAACCCAGTGGATCTTAGTTGATTGGAGAAGGCCTTTGAAGAATTGTTAATTCTTTCAACCTAATTGAACCTGGATATAGCGTAAACCTAAGTCCTAAGTAGAGTCTCAAACTAAATATTTGTAGAATGCCTACCTTCCTGTAGCTCCAACAGTGAAGGTCAGATGAAGCTTCATGGAGCATTAAAGCTTTACAGCAATTTGGCTCAGAAAATGTTGCATTTTTTTAGGCTTTTTATGCACATAAAACCTCCTGCAGGCTAAAGTGTACAACAGGCAACTTTGATCTTGACCATTTAATCTGTGACACACTAGTTTATCATCGTGTGCCGTCCAGAGACCACCTGATTTGCATCTCTTTGTGGTTAAGAGAACTTTCTGTCTATACAAGATGCTTCTGATTGTTCAAGCTGCATACAGTTGTAGCAGAATGTTTTTAACTACGTTACTATGCATGGATATATATGCGTGCGCATATTACTTTCGAAGTTGTGTACATGTCCAAAAATAAAGCTCCCCCAAAAGCCCTTGTGTAATTCAAACCCTGAGTATGCTCCAATAACCCCCAAAGTCAATGAGTGAGACCTGTCATCCACTAAGGAATCAACCTACCCCTCCTCTCTCTCACAGTCCCAGACCTTAAGTTTGGACTGTTTCCTTGATCCCCTGAAAATCCATCTCATACCTCCCCTTTTCAATTAAACTTTTTCCACTATTACCTGCGTCCACTGTGATCTGCTTCATTGGCTCGAGCTGAGACAGTTATGTTCCAGAAACAGGATTGTAGTTTAAAAGTTTGAAATCTTAAGTTAAAAAAAAAAAGGGGGTAAAAACTGTCTTGGATTTAGGAGTGCAATGGATCCAGCAAGAATGGGCAAAAGAGGAAAAAAATCCTTCCTTTTGGAGGTTTGCCAGAAACATTGCATGTTGTAAAACGCTGGGACTATTTAGTGTTTTCTGTGACACGTGGGACAAGCTGGAGTTCTTTTTCAAACTTTGGCAAAAAAGTAGAGAAAATCTTAGCAAACAAGTTTCCAGACATAAAGAGCTCCAGTGGAACATCTGCAGGCAGAGCATGTTGTTACCAGGCTATGCATGTTTGATAAGCAACCTGTCACATGGTGCAGGAAAGAAGTCCTCTACCCCATAAATCCCTGCAGCCTTTAACTTAATACGCCACTCAGAGGATTTATCAGTTGAAACATCTGCCTGACGTTTTCATCTCTTTGGCTTCTCAGCCATCAGAACTGTTAATAAACTGATTTTAAAAGCATTTTTATTGATCCACATACAAGAAAAGTGACCCAGCAGACAACAACCGCATTCATTGAGTTAAGGTCAAGGGGTGACCTGCGATCCACAAACACTAAAAGTCACTTGATTTCCTACAGTCCACCTATAGAAGACAGAAATGCTGCTGCGCCTGCTTCCCCAGGAGTCCCTGCTCTCACGCCTTTCAGTTGGAGTGTTTATTGCCACATTAGTGATTTCATACATATGCTAAGCTCTGCCTGTGGCTTGGTGCTGGAGGCGGAGAAGACGCCGAAGGGAGTGAAGCCAACAATTAGATCTCTCTAAAAGATTTCTCTTTAAGGGTCCATACTCTGATAAACTGTAGGCGTATTTATTTGTTTCTGTGTGGGAATCCATCATCAAATGCTTGGAGGCTATATTGCCAGAGATCATTTGCTGTGCTGAGAATCGATTGCAACAGGAGTAAACAGGCTTGTCTTAATGGCTCTGGCCAGGCTGTTAGACTGCTCATTGAACTGCTTTCAAATGTCCTCAGAGGAGAATAAAGGGCAGAACCGAGGAAGACGTCTCCAAATAATGCGCAGTATTTATGTCTTATCTCCAGCTTGTATTCCTTTTTCTTTACCGAGTGCTGTTGTTTAAACATGTGATGAAATGAGATATCAGGTCATGATAAATCCAGACTGGAACAGTGAATCAAGAGAGCTGCTGAGATGGCTTCAGCATCCGACAAGAGAAGAAGAATGGAAAATGGAAATTGAGCGAACACACTTCAAAAGAAGAAGCAATCAAAGCTGTATGCGCTGGGTTAACCTGGAATCAAGCGACAGAGTTGAGAGAAAGTTAGTTATTTTTCTGATTTCTGCATATTCATAGGCTACAAAAAACATTTGATTTTAAGAGGTAGGGCAAGAAAAATAACTAATTAGAGGGGCAGAGTAATGTGCTTCTGATCCTTGATTTATTTTTAATGTGTCCTGTGCAGATTGCAACATTCTCTCCTTCCTCAGCATTATATCTGTTAAAGTAATAACTGGTTGGCTGTGGGCCATGGCAGCTCAGACCAGAGGGTATTCTCATCATTTTCACCTTCCTACCTACCATTTCTGTTTTTTCCTGACCTTAATTCAGGAAAAGTGCTCTATAATATTATTGTTTATGCCTACTAAAGCAGTGCAATTTGACCTTGCTCCTGTAGTTCTATACATTTTCTCTGTGGTAATGGTTGCTGCTGATTTGAAGTCCAGACCCGTCGGGCTTTATTTCATTCATGCATGTGAGTGAAGTTGACAAACCGCTTTGCCTGCAAGCAGTTTCTTTCTTTGACTTTTAACCTTTCTGTATAGTTAGGGCTCACGGTTCAGTCCTACAATGCTTTGTTTTGTTCCGATTTGGTATTGTATGCAGACTATTAACCTCAGGGTTTGACTTGAGGAAATGAATTTCCTCAGACTTCACTGCATCCATGGCAGGGAGGGGAATTTTATCAACATTTTTCCGTATGGTTTTATGAAATATGATAATTGAGCATTACTGCAACAAAAACAGAAACATAAATCTAGGAGAAAAAAGAAGACATTAACCTGAGAGGTCTGTTGTTGCTTTTGTGGAATATGCAAATTTAAGACACATATGGACTATTGCCCATGCATCTTAGACAAACTGGCTGGGATGGTTCCTGAACCTGTCGGCAGTTTCGGCTCCTCCACTCGCCTCTGACAACCTACTGGCTGGTCTTCAGCCCTGCAGGCTAATCGCCACAGCTCCTGTATAAAACAGTTGTGACTCCGTCATTTGGCGACTGTGTTCGTTGTGTGCGGTGCACCCACGTCTGTTTGAGCCAGCTGATTGCATTTAGCAACAACCTCTCATTTTGGACTTGTGTCATTTCAATTCGGTTAAATTCAGTTCAGCTTTATCTGTATAGTGCTGAGGCACTTTTACAGATATAATCCAATTCAATCACATTTGCTGTAGTCCAATTTATAAACCAATTAAAAGAAATCCATTATACTGTGTGATCTACATTAGTCCAATTTATAGTAGCTGTGTTCATCAAGGGTGTTGAATTTAATCCTTTCTACGATGCATCGCGATTCGTACGTGGACAATTCTGCATCAATGCCGCAACATAACATAATCGTTTATAAGTAATGTAAATATTCAGCCGCCACTTGCATGTGTGGCGTGATCTTGCCTGCTGCAACAGCTGGGGAGATGGATAACAGTCTCCCAAGAAAGATCCAAGGCTGAATCCCTTTTGAAACCTTTACTTAGAAAATATGTCAAACTAAAGCAGACATACAGAAAATACATTTATTGTC
Organism: Leptatherina wallacei; assembly: GCA_028567055.1. Lineage (NCBI taxonomy): Eukaryota > Metazoa > Chordata > Actinopteri > Atheriniformes > Atherinidae > Leptatherina > Leptatherina wallacei. The sequence continues at coordinate 20,017,983 of JAOXYM010000025.1, read as the reverse complement.
TCAATGAAATCACGTAACATTGCTCATCAAAATGTATACAAACCAATAAGTTAGCTAGAGGCTAATGTCTATGGAAAATACCATCCCAGCAGTTAGCATTAACAAATGGACTAAATGGATATAAGAAACTTTATCCATCAACAAATGTTTACCTCACAATATTTTCTGGGTTCAGTAATAAAATGACTAGAATACTTACAGGGAAATGTTTTTTGGCCATGATCATGGAAAACATCTTAACTTAAGTGGCTGAACTGACTATGGAAAGACTGAAGGGACACAACATACTGCTTTACTGGAAGAATTCTCGCCACTAGAGGTCTGCTTAAGCATTTTTGATAACAGTATAGTAGCTAATGATGTTTCTTGATTTCCAGGCAATGGAACAATAAAGTTCAATACTGAATAACTCGCCTAGCTAGTTATTAACACTAGAACAACCACCAGCCTTGATTTTTATAGCTACATTTAAACTTCAATTAATTCCCTCAATAAGTATACAGCTAAGATAATATTAAAGTCAAATAATGTTTTACAAAACCAGACTAAAAAGCAACAACTGTTGCCTCATTTGTCACAAGCATACAAAATCTAAACGTCAATTTTTGTAGCCTAAATATTTGTCATATGGGAATGAACAGGGATGGAGTAGCCCAAAGTGATGGAGAACACACAGACAACATGAAAAAAGTAAGTAACAAGTTATATGAAGGCTAGAATATTTATTTCATACTTTTTACAATCAGGATTTCATAACTTTTTATAAGTCACAGCCAGCCATCATGTCTCTTCTGTTGCAACTCTCACACATGGCTTTGCAGTATGTGCTGCAGGTGTCTGAGTTTTTCTATTTTCCTCAGGGTCTCTTTTAAGGGGAGCTACTGCATCTTTGGATTGTGCTGCAATCGACCTTGTTCCACCTGCCTTGGCGGCTGTTTCCCTTCATAAACTCTGGTTAAAGTTCCTCTGGCTGCTGCAGAAACTTCCTTCAAGCTATCTGAGTGATCTTCTTGAAGATCAAAGCTTTATGATTTTATTTGACAAAGTTATTGAATAATCAAAAAAGTAAAAAATGTCCATCTTGGCTGAAAGCAGTGGATTGCATTGCAAGAAAAACCTTCAGCTAACCAGATTAAGGAAGGCAGTAATCTGTGTTGACGGTGGTGGAGAGGACAGGAAAGAGGGGTCAAGAAGAACCGTCACTCTAAACCAGGGATACCCGCTGAGAGAGAAGAAGAGAAACAAATAATATGGGGATATTTCCCTATCTTTGATGAAGAGCCTGATTATTCGCTTTGAGAACAAGATTTCATGTTTTCACACTCATATATTATGAAAGTTAATTGACAGAATGCACTCAGAAGATTGGTTTGGGATCGTCAGTAAACACAAATAGATAACCCAAACCAGCAATCAAGTAAGCATCATGTTTTTGTTCTGCACATGAGCATTTTTTTCATTGAAAGAAACAGTGAGCCTTAGTCCAGTCTTGAAATAATAAATCCATGGATTAGTTTTTCCAATAACACTCTGAGACTGGTTTTTCCTTATTTTGGGAAAATGACATAGATTAAAAAAGGTTGTCCGAGAAACCTGTTTTAAATTCGAGTCAAAGGACATATCCTGGCAAATAACCCTACCTTTTTAAAATAAAAGTTATAACACCTGTTTGTGGCCCCATTTTTAAAAAAAGCAAATGTTCCTTATGTGTATGATTTTAGTATGATGTGATCTGAGCTCTAAATTAATGTAATATTAATAATGTTGTGGGCAGAAGAACTGGAGCTGATGAGAGAATTATTAAGGTCAGCAGTTTGACACAGCGTGACTCATTTTTTTATTCCTTTTTAAGCTTTATTTATGCATCATTTAAGGAAGCAGTGTGTGATATAGTGACCTACTATAGAAAATACTATTTTTAATGGCAATTACTCCCACCCTCACCACATGGTACAGACGTATATATAGAGTACTGGAGACAGATTTCTTTTTAAATGAGCATTTATTGCACACTTATACCTGCAGCATGCCTGCTAGCCCTCGACCCCCCCATCCCATCTCCTCAGCCCAGCCGCCCCTTCACATGATCTGCAGACAATATCTCAGTTGTAATGGAGTGTGGGAGGTGGCACCTCTTTTCCTTTTCTCCTCTACCTCGGCTTAGTTTGAGGAGGCTGACAGACTCTACAGTGCATCCTATCACTGCTTACACATTGACAGCTCCCCACATACACACCTACACACAAAACAACAGATAACACACCACTTTCTGTCCTAATATAGCTGCTCTCCAGCCTTACACCTAAAGTCTCGAATTAGCAACAAGTGCACCTGAGTGCTCATTAATTCTCTCTAACAAATAAGGTGAAGATGGTGCATTGGGTGGAACCAGCCTGCATGCATGAAAATGAGCAGTCATGCTTCTATTTAAAGCCCCCCTCCCCTCCCCTCCCCTCCCGCATCCTTTCCTTCAATCGCAAAATGCAACCAGCCGTTCTGAAACAATCAGGTGGACATGAGACGATAAGGATTAAGAGGCAATCACAACCCCAAGGGAACTCTTATCAGTCAAATTAGTGCATTAATGGTTTCAAGGTCAGGTCTCGATGCTTTTAAGAGACAAGTCACGCTTTTAACACCCTCATGAGTTCTCTGTATGTAAGAGGAGCTTCAGCTTCAAAGGAGCCCCATCTGTGGGAAGATTGTCTTGCTGTCTCGGTGGGTGAAGGGCCAGGACCGGCGGGGCTTCCATCTAAATTAACTGTTTCAGGAAGGACTCAGGCTGCGCAAGGTTCACAGAATAATTTAGACAAGTATCAGGAATCTGGACGCAGGAGCTTAAGGTCTGACGAAGGACTGGATCTTGGTGGAAGAAGAAAGCTGGCTTCAACTGCAGAAGTGATGATAGGGAATGGAGAACAGGTGTGATGCAATCTCATTAGATGCAGGTAGAGAGTGAGGAGAAGCTGGTGGGAAGAGGGGCAGGGCATGACATTTACACGGTGCTTCTTCGCTTTCTTTCTTTCTTTTTTTTCTAAACTTTGGATTCAATTCCTGGTTTGTATATGAACAGCTTGGATATATTTGCTAATAAATTAGGATGACACAATAGTTTCTCTTGATATACCTTTTCAGTTAAGTCAAATTAGATTACTTCATGTGCAGAGATTGCAGCTCCATGACAAACAAACAATACATGCGCTCAAATAAATGCATATAAAAAAGGATGATTAGATAAATAAAAAGAAAATAAATATTGCCAAAGGCTTAATGGGGAACTTCAAAGTAGGGACTTCTCGCAGCTACGCTGCATGTAATATGCCCATGCAAGGCTTTAAAGGGCAGCAATAAGATTTTAAAATCAATACAAAATCACAACATCACACTGATGTCTGATCATTTACTATCCGTCTTATATTTCCTGCACTGGACATCACATATATAATTAATATCAATGCATTTTGTTAGGGATATTGTACAACCCCAGTTTTTTTTTAAAAGTGGGATCTCTGTGTAAAATGTAAACATCTGTAAAAAACAAAATAAAGTAGCTCCAGGGTGATGTTTAGCAACGTGTGGCATCCCCTCTTCTTTTAACAAGTGTGTGTGAATGCCGGGGAAGTGAGGAGACCAGGGGACTTTTGCTTTCATGATGAATTTTTGCACCAGATGTTTGGTCCTGGCTGCAGGTCTGGACTGCAGGCAGACCAGTTCTCCTGTTCATGGAGGGAGATCATGAAGGGACTTCAACGAGTTATACTTGATTCTGCACAGTTTTGAACCATGAGCGAGGAGAACAGTTTGTTCGAACTCTTGACTTTTTTTCCCCTACTTAAATGTAGTGCAAATGATAACATAAGTTGTTTCTACCTAATAAAGTTTCTAATCAGCCACTGCAATTGAGATTGATCTTGTTATGTAAAGCGGTTTGTGTTGTTTTATATAAAGTTTGACTGCGCTCTTAATGCTAACGTAGCCGAGGACGTGGTCCGGGTATAAAATGTTACTAAAGAAGAAAGTAATTGAAAAGATACCTGTCTAGGAGGACTACAGCCAGTTTCCAGTCCAGTCGGTCCTGCAAAGCTCTCCAGTACAATGTATCGAGATTTACACAAGCTTTCTTCCTTCTTTGGTCACTCTTGCGCTTCAAGTCTCTCTTCTACTCCTCAGTTTTGATCCCTTAAGGCTGTTTTGCTGTGTATGCAGTGACAACCATGGAGTTATCCCAGTAGCCATGCTGTTCTGTTTACAAGATCTGTGGTGCATGCGCTAGGAGAGACGGCGTCGTTGCTATTGCTGCGCCACTTGTTTAGCAATTGGCAGAGAAAACCTGTCACGGAAAGTTTAAAAACTAGTTCGTTTTTTTTGGGATAAAATTACCTCTTTTACCACATTATATATTGCGTACAAAGCATTTTCTTAACGAGATTAAAATAAAATCAGGTGTAGTTCATTTAAAACAAATGACTATTTTAAAATTAATTCTAAAATGTATGCGGAGCCAATTGAGGGATGCTAAAATAGGGGTAAAAGTGATAGTATTTGTGTGAAAATATTGTATTGTATTGTATTCACTCAAGTTGATTAAATAATGTGCATGTGAGGAGTGATGGGATCAGAGCCGAAATGTCAAATTACATTGTTCGATAAAGCTTTTATTCATCAACTTGTCTGACTGAAATTCTTGGTGAACTTCTGTTCATCTTTACATCTCAGAGACTCTGTTTCTCTGAAATGCTCCTTTTATACCCAGTCATGTTGCTGATTTGTTGTTAAATGCTTCTCCAATTGGCAATTAGTTTTCCAGCCTTTGTTCTAACTTTTACGGTGCTGTTATATAATCCAAAATGAGCTCATATTTTCTACAAAATGCTAAAATGTCTCAGTTTCAACATCTAATATGTTGTTTATCTTTGACTGGGAAGAACATATGGCTTGAAAAGATTTGTAAATCATTGCCATCTGATTTTATTTCCATTTAACCAGTGGTGGGCCGTCAGGGCTAGCAAGGCCTTCTCTGCTGGCCTTAACACCATCAGATCCACTGATCCCCATTTACAACCAATATTCTATTTTCATTCCATGAAATTGTAACAATTTATCCCCAACAATTTATTATCTTCGTTCCATAGTGTGCTTGTATGTGAATGTAGCTTTTTTTGTCCAATCAGATTGCAGCCTCTGTGTTGCCATATCAATCTGATCTGCTCAGGGCTTTCAGAATCGGTAATGCTGGCTGATGTAACGGCAACTATATTAGCAATGGGAGATTTTCTTTATCCGATCAGATTTAAAATTTTCCTAACAGGAAATACAATAATGTCTGTACTTTTCCGTCCTCTGATTGGTAGGTTAGAGCAATCAAATCCTCTACAGCCAAGTTTGATTAGCAAAACACATCTTGTAGAAATCTGTATACCAATACATTTTCAACGTTTTTCTAGGCCACAATGGCTGATGTAGGAGGAGAAACTGATTTGGTTTCAGACATATTAAAATTCTCAAGGCGAACTTTTCCAGAAAAGTTAGACATGGTACGGACAGGTCAGCCAACCCCGGAGCTAGCTAACTTGTCTCAGCGCAGGAAAGGGTTTGTTCGCCACTTCTAGACCAGTGCCTACTAGTGGTACCACTGGCTTACAACCTCTGAGGAGCTTGCAAATTATACTGCTGGGAATGCTTGTTATTTGCAAGTGATCAACTTGATGTTTGGAGTCACAGAGGGTTTGCAAACTTGAGCTGTCTTACCAAGGCAGTGGGACGACACCAAGCCACAGCGGTGGCTGATGATGATGGAGCTGAAAGGCAGAGATCACCTCTACGACAGTTATTGAAGAAAAATAAGAAAAGAAAGAAGGATGGATTTTGCTTATAAATAATCATCTCTGGTGAGTGTTATGTATTTTCATAAATTTTTTAAAGTGTTTTTTTCATAATATGAGATCAATATTGATTCTTAACTGCTCCTAATGATGTAGGCTACGTGACGCAGTTGCAGTGTTGTGGTTTGGAGTTGACTAAACTGGGTTTCTTGCTTTAATGATGACGGTATTGATCTCAATACAGAAATTGTGTCTCTCTGTTATGTAATGGCTTGTTATATTGCCTTTCTTGTATAGTATTGATGGTGTCTATGTATGCAACTTGAAAGTGGCGCTATTAAGAAGTTGATTAAGATGGGTGAGTCCCCACTGGAGGCCCAGGTACCAAATACACGGCTCGCCACTGCATTTTACACAGCATCCCAACTTTCTTGGACTTGGGGTTGTGGTCAAAATCACAGCCTGTTCTTTGTCTATTTCAGCTAGTTATGCTTTCTGCCCTCACTACACACCAGATCTCAGTTTGAAATTCTTTGTCTGTTCTTTGGTATTCTCCTCCATTTCTTTTCTTCATCAAATCATTATTTTTCCTGGCTCATCTTACTTTGTTTTTGGATTTTCGTTTTTCTACTGGATTTACTGGGTGCTCCTGCTGCTCTTTTAGTTTCTTGTTTTAGTTCTATAAGTTATAAAAGTATTTTTTGGTTGCCCATCACCCTCTGTGCCAGTCTGATCATCTTGAAATTCCACACTCTACAATGTAACGATCAAGCCACCACAAAGAGAAGTTGTTCTCCACCATAAAAGGGTGAAGTACTTCTTCCAGGTCAGGGGTGGGCGGAGGAGTTTATATCTTAGGATTTTGTTAAAAAGATATAGTAGGATGGAGCATGAGATGGACAGATGGATTGGGGCTTCATTAGCGGTAATGAGGGCGTTGCTTTGGTCCACTATGGTGAAAAGAGAGCTTAGCTTAAGGGCAAAGCTTACGATTCCCTGGTCTATCTAAATTCTAATCCGCACCTACAGTCATGACTGAAAGAATAAGATTACAGATAAAGGCAGCTGAAAACACGAGATCAGGAGCTCATTCATCCAGAGGGAGCTTGGAGTAGATCAGTAGCCTTTTGAAAATCAGATAAGGTGGTTTCGGGCATGTTATAAAGATGTTTCCTGGCCACCTTCCTTTTTTTTTTACAAGCCCTTTTGTTGTCTACAGGTTAAAGATGACCCGAAACTGTGTTTAACTGCAGAAAAAAAACCTTTAATGTTGTTATCTCAACTTGAAATTTTATGACCCCCGACATTCTTTATTCATATTTCCATGGAAGCTGCTTGAGTACAAATATTGTCTTCGGGTCTTTTTTTGACCCAGAAACTAAATACTGACAAAAAAAAAAAGAGTGAGAGAGAGAGAGAAAAGTATAAAATACATGTATAAAATACATACAAATAATATACATAGTTATAATAATTAATATACTTAAAACAAACATTCTCATAGAGAATAAACATTTCAACTACACAAACACATTCAATACCCTGATGGTTGCAAACTTAAGCTTACAACGATCTCACTCCATAAACATAGGTTGAGTGTCACATGAACTCAGCTAACACATTAGCATTAACTAACAAGTACAACATAAGCTTGCATACCTTATTGACCGCATTAACTCAAAAGGTGTTTAAACGAAATGATGCCGCTCTGTGAGTCTACTTCAGTACAAAGTGCCATGTGACGTGTTGGTACTAGTGAGCAACAGAAACAAAGGTCATGCCCCAAAAAGGCACTAAACTTTGGTTCCTCCATAACATTAATTTATTTGAACACATTTCAAATCAAAGTTTCATGAAACAAAAAATACTTCTGTTTACCTTCACTTGTACCTTCTGGGTCAATCTCAATGTCCTCGAGAGTTTGACCTTTATACTGTGAGAGTCCCTTTCTCCACTGCCACAAAGATTTTACTCATCTTTGCGAGTTGAAGCATTCCTTTGGGCAGTGCCAGTGCACATGAATGTCATGACCTAGAAAGTCAGCAAGTTGGTCTGTTTCATTTCCTTGAAGACTAAGTACCTGAGACATTGTTGCAATATGTTACTTGCATTGTCGATGTTAAGACTTTGGGATGTTTTGCACCACTCTCCCTTGCAAACTTTTGGATGCACTCCCCCTCTCGATAAGCCGACAATGCTCCTGGTCTTGCAAACATGTAGATGTTATCTTTGGGGACACAACACAATACCCGGGTTTCCACAATGAGCTACATTGCTGAGACCATTGTCGGTTTTAAAAGCGCAGGGACTCCTCTTCTTCATTTTCCCCTGATTTCTACACTTGTGAAGAAGTCACTTATTTTGGTCTCAATTTGAGTCAAACAAGCAGCCATGTCCTGACAAACCCTTGACATTGTCTTGGCTCAAAGAGTGGCCACTTAATTATTGATATCTCTCTGTCTCTTTTAGAAATAATCAACTCAACAAGAGTCACTATTGGCGAGTCCATAGTTGTAAGAAGGTTGAATCTCAGCATCTACTCATCCTTGGCTTAGACATCATCCAAATTTAAAATATGTGGAGCATTTCCATTCAGACTCCTTCATGGTAGTTGTTGCACCTCTGGTGATAAGTCCCCTCCATGTGAAGCTTTTAATGGTCTTGAACTCTAACTGCACAAGGTTCCAATCAACATCTACTGAGGACAAATTGTTACTTTTGACAAGCTCGCAGACGATACCCAGGTTGTGGCCAGTTTTGCAAGCCAAGGTAAGCTTGTCAAACGTGTTGTTCTCTGGATTGTAACTAGTCAACTTTTTCGCAGTGGATATCATTACTGAAGTTGGCTGGATAAGTGAGTTTTTCTGCCGTCCTGATAGTAGTAGTATTTTGCGCTACAACTAAAAGTCGGCCAAGTTCATGGAGTCTTTGTCCTATGTAATCATGTCTGTTTTTCCTTGAGTCATTCAGGTCAACAGATCCTATATCATACAGGAAGTAACATTTTTCAAGCCCTCACTAATGTCATGAGTGACAGCAGTTTTAAGAGCATGTTTGGATCGAATTTGCTGTCTCCCAGAATCAAATTCATCCATTTCTTTCTTTCCTGGGCATCTTTTCACATGTTTCCACAACAGCGGTGGACAGAACAATCCAAATATCAATAATATCGATACCAACGTTGGTATCAACATCAATCAATATTTTAATGTAAGGCTTGAAAATGTTCCGAAATAAATAAGGTAAGATGTGTTTTTCGGTGGATTCGGTTCGCTGCTGTGACAAGGCATCAACATGCTCAAAATCAGATTCGCTCTCAGGGATAATGCCAAACTCGGATTTTTAAAATGGCACTAGTTTCTCAACTTTGAGAGAGTTTTCAAGTCTTACATTTAAAACTCTTATAGTCAGGTGTCCAGAAACAAACTTCATAAATGAGGAAGATATGTTGTTTGTGGTAGATTCAGTTTGCCTTGGTGACAAGATACCTACATGACCAAAATTGTCTTCTCTCACCAAGATAATGCCAAATTGGGATTCTTCTGGTGTGAGTTATAACTTTGCTGTTTATGTGTTAATAGGTTAAAAAAAATTATGCATTAATTCCACAGATTGTCTTTGCAGTAACGCTTTAATTAAAAAGTATTGCTGTGATGGACTGGCGACCTGTCTAGGGCGTACCCTGTCTATCTCCTGCTAATTACTGGGTTAGGATCCAGCTTATCTGACTTCCAGAATTTGAGTCGGAAATATCTTCAATTCTGCTCTTTTTTGGAGTATTTGTGTGGCTTTTTGGTGGACTTTGTTATCTGGGAAGGACCTTCTCATAGAAAGAAAAAGAGTTCATCCCAGACATGTTTGGGCAGAATTGTCCATCTTTACATCTCAGAGACTCTGTTTCTCAGAATTGTCATTGTGGGCCAGACGTGGTCTTAATACGAGAAGTCTTCCTGGACATAGATTATAGCCATTTCCTTGTGGTCCTGTGTTGGTCATGTGGCTGAGTTTTGGCCTCTACACTCATATTTAGACGAGGCCATATTTGTACCAAACATTTTTCTCTATCTGGGTCTTGTCAGGGTTCAGTTCCTCTGCTCTATTTCTTTCAATGGGTTTTTTTTTCTACACAATAACTTTTCGGTGGAGATAATCAAGTTGCAAAAAGCCAACTGCGATATCCTTCATTAAGAGTTTTGTCTTCATTATTTTCAGATGAACTTCGTTCTTCAGAGTCTGGGGCATAGTCAATGTCACTTTACTCCGTGTGATCAGTTTCATCAAGAGATGATGATTCCATATATCTAGTGGACCTTGAGAAATACCAATGAAAATCTATTTTAGCAGGGGTGGTATTTCAATGAGGCAATTGATCAGTTTTATTAAGAAAAAGCCATTCAATTAAAACCTTTAAAATATCTATTGTGACATACACCTTTTTTAAAATTCTAAAAAATACCTGCCTATATGTTGACGGCCTTATTGAGCGATTCTCAGATCTCTGAGAATACGATGAGGTTGTAGCACTTGGAGGTGCAGTTGCTATTGCAACAAAAAAATATTTTTAAAATTCTCGAAAAATGTTTAACTTTTAAACAAAAGCAATAAAAACAGCGGAAGTAACACTGGTTTAACTAATTATACATCTATGTAAGATGATGCTGATGATACTTCAGGGAAAACAAATTATTCTGGAAATAAACTATATATGTGCTACAGTTTGGACATGGGATAAAAACAAAAAGAACATAGCCTAACAAGTTGACCCAACATTCTTAAGGCCCATTTATGCACTCTACGTACGTAATAGGTATGTCCATTTCAAATGTCATATGTTGCCACCCTTCATACTTCCATGCATCTTTTTCATTGCCATGGTTAAGAAGTCAACTTACCCACTAGGGGGCAGTGCTGAGTTCAGAGTTAAGCAATGGATTGACAGTGCCCTTGAAAAAGCACCAATTAAACGACTTATGTGTAAACGACTTATGAGACGGATGAGACCGCCCATCTGCGTATCCGTCTTCTGCGTTGAACAATAATTGACCTTAGTCCTTAATAAAGGGTCTTTAATGTAAGAAAAAGGTGCCATTTTCTTGAACCTCTGTGATATTTTGTTAGTTTACAGCTGCTGTCCATTTTTAAAACCTGTCTGAAGACCCATTTTTATGACCTGGCCTTCAGACCAGCATGAGACTCTGGTTTTGT
>JAOXYM010000025.1:19996846-20006856 GCA_028567055.1 Leptatherina wallacei | reverse complement strand
CGTTTTACCGCTATTGTTCCTGTTTTTATTTTGCACTTTATTTTATTTCCATAATGTGTTCAGCACTTTGTTTCAACTAACGTTGTGTTAAAGTGCTTTATTAATAAAGTTGAGTTGAGTTGAGCTGCATTTAAGCAGCTCATTTCAGGATGTGGACGAACACACCGGACGAAACTCCATGCCTCTCTTCTTCAGGTTCTGCCCCTTTAGAGATGGCTAATACTCAATCTTTACAGAACTTAATGATGGTATCAGAGCCGAAGAGCAGACACACCAAATCAATGAAAAAATACTCAAGTGGAAGTTTTATTCTCAAACCCTTATGTGCATTGAATGCATCATGTTCTACGGAGGCAGGACAGACTTACTGACCACAGAGTCGTGATGTAATAACTAGCCGAATGTAAACAGCTCCATGAATGAGATATTTTTAGACAAGCACACACCCACGTACACACACGCATGTGCACACACAGCTGATTGATTTATTAACACTTTGACATTCTGTCTCTACATGTGCTGCAGATGACAGAATAGGTAGAGCAAGCTTCAAAATATTAAATATTTTTCAAGATCTGGGCAAGCCTGTGATGTAGAATCCAAAGACAGATACGTGGGAAAGCCAACCAGTGGAGGCCCAGAAGATCCAAGGGGTGCAGGCTGTGCTTTAGGTGATGTGACACCGTGTCACTTGACAATTTCTTCACCTCTCATGAACTCAAGAGATCACCATGGCTGCCACATTTAGAAAAAACAAGCCTGAACTCCCACCTGGTACTGCCTGCACCAGAGGGGAAAGAACTTGCCATTAAAGTTTCACTTACCCCCACCCCAACCCTCACCCACGTTGCTTACATCCTTAAGAAAAACAAAACTCCATACATTCAGCGAAGAGAGCATCTTTCCTGCACCATCATTGGAAGCGTCTTCACTGGGTACCGTTCACATTTAAACCAATACGGTGCCGTTTACCGGTACCTAACTGTACCAATTTTTGGTACATTTGTGTTTGTTTATATGGGAATAACAGAATTATTTCTCATTTTCAACATATAGGCTTATTTATAACCAATATATTTAATCAACATCCATCTGTTTCTAGTCTAACAACACTAACATGATTCACTGTTTCACTAACATGTAAACAGTTAACTACAACACAACAGTGTTTTTTCTTAATGATGCACAAATTAAAACACAGTTTGATTTTTTTGAAGAGCTAAATTGCGTTTAAAATAAATAAGAGTAAGACATCTGTCAGCCAACGTTTGTGTGAAATCTTTGATGCTACGCGCAGCTCTGTTTTTAGCAGAGAAGCACGGAGGTGACGGAGTTCACGTGTAACTGGATGGACTTTTGCTGTTTTGGCATTCTGGAGGCTGAATCTTGCAACTTTTGCGGGAGGAAATCCCACAGCATGCGCTGCTTCTGCTCCAGTGTTTCAGTTCCACCGGTCTGAGACTGTAGTCACAAGACAATAGCTGATTAATATGCTCTGTTGCCCCCCAGTGGTCGGGGGTGTGAATTGCAATCTGTCAAAATAACAGACGGCCTTCAGATTTTTCCTTCACCGTTTTCAAAAATGATGACATAGGTACCAGAACATGGTACCGTTTGATTTTACATGAATTGGTACTCGGTAGTACCGACAGAATTCGGTAGGAACCAATAAAAGTACCAAATTCGGTACCCACCCCTAGTCTTCACTAAACTTAATTCAAAACCTCTTCATGTGCATTTGTGATGCTTTCTTTGGCTAAACCAGGGGTCACAAACCCTGGTCCTCAAGGCCCACTGACCTACAGGTTTTAGATGTTTCCCTGCTGCAACACACCTGACTCAAATGAAATGGATCACTAAATGTTTGTTGTCAAGTTATATTAACTATTTTAGTTATTTCAATTGAGTGTTGCAGCAGCAAAATAAATTATCTAAACTGGAAGGAACATATTGGGATCGCCTTGAGGAGCTGGAGAGGGTTGCTGGGAAGAGGGATGTCTGGGTTTCCCTCCTGGACCTGTTGTCTCTGCAACCCAACCTTGGATAAGCATCGGAAAATGAATGAATGGATGGACAAAGAAGGGAGCTGTGTTATAAAACAAACAAAGATTGTAAAGTCAGGTTAGAGTTTATCTCTATCACACATTTAAAGCAACCACAGTTTGAATTGGGGCTGTTCAAGATTAAAGAATATCAGTATAATAAAATATCTCATACATAGTTTTAAAAAGTAGTAAAACATCAAATATATTAATAGAATTAAGAATATTGATTAAAAAAAGAAGTCTGTATGATAAAAGCCAAGATATTCCACTGAACCAGCAAGCCATAAAGAAGAATTAAGCTTGAGACTGTAAAAGCTGAGACAAGTAAGGTGGCGCCATGACATTTGAGAGTAATGAAACTGTAAACCAGATCCTGTAATGGACTTAAAGCCAGTATAAAGAGACCAGTACAGATGTAATGTGATCATGCAGTTTCTTTCCTGTTAGAAAGCGGGTTGCTGAATTTTGTGCAGCTGATAAGTGACAACATGATGACAACAACCAAAGGGTTTACAAGGAAGAGTGGGGTCCAGAACAAAAACTCTTTCAACTACAAAAAGTAAATGACAACCTAAAACTATCCAAACTATTTCCAATGTATCAATTAATAGAATGTACCAAAGTAAAATATTTTATTAAGAAACTTATCCATTAAAAAAGTCATTCACAAAATAGAACTATAAGCAATAAAAATGCTTTACAATATAAAAATATTAAGAAAAATAAAATGTTGTTTTCAAACTATATAAAAAAGTAATAAACAATTAAAACAAAAAAATTTAAAGATGTGCTAAAAAATGCTAACTATTTACAATATGACAATGGATTAAATATTTACAACATCCATCCATCCATTTACAACAATAAAATGTTATTTTAAAATCTATGTGCAGTAAAAAAAAAGTATTTTACAAAAACATTTCTTATTTAAAATTGGAATTATTTAGAACATCCACATTTCACCATAAAAATTTCACCTTTTTTCAGTGTCCAAAAGGCTTTCTCAAGGTACCCGCCCTTGTCCTCAAGAGCCAGCGATGAGTTTTCATTGGGGACTTTGCCTTGGCAAATATTTTGCCAGGATTAGCCAGCCGACTTTGTTTGTGGCTTTTGTGGGATGAAAGACAAGAAGGACATGTCACATCGTAAACACTATGCTCATCATCTGGAATGCAATGCATTAACTTTCTCTGGCGGTTCATCCTCTTCCTCTGAGGTGGGCAGGGTGCCTGGAGGTGGACAGGGGCCCGATGCACATCCCTGACCCACCCATGAGTGCGCTGCAGTGCACAGACTCTTTCTTGTGTTGAGAGGTTGTGACATAACGATGCGCAAATGAAAGAGACAGTGAGCACATATATGTCTTCAAAGTTCTGATACGAAAAGAAGCACATGTCAATATATACGGAGAGAAAATGGACTCAATATCATTGCGTGTGTGTGTAATACCGTACCGTACCGTACCGTCCTCTTCCGTTTATCCGGGGTCGGGTCGCGGGGGCAGCAGCTTGAGCAGGGAAGCCCAGACTTCCCTCTCCCCGGCCACATCCGCCAGTGTGTGTGTAATACATGGTTTGTAAACTGTGCAAACTAATTTCAGCGTAACTATGGGTACTTGCAAATGTATGTTCAAATGTACACATAAATGTCTAGAAATTACACACACAAAATAAACTTACATGTGCACAAATTACAAAAATGCACAAACACTACACTCAAATTGTTTATCTTCAACCTCACAAATTCCATACTTTCATGTTCAAAAAGGCTCCTTCACAGACACATTGCTGAATACGTGTGCACAAATCTCCTGATTTACACAGACTGAACTGCATTTACACACAGATCAGTTTACAGGTGCTTGAGAGGTTTTGAGACTCTTAATGCATCCGGGAGCTGCACAGCTTCGAGCGCACATGGTGCATTCAAGTGATGGTGGAAAGCTGGGTCATCTGGATTTTTCCCTAATTATTTCAAAGTAGAAAAGACGCTTTCTATGACCCTCTCCAAAATCCTCAACAGAAGCACTTGCTTGGCCGATGTAAAGGAACACTGTAACCGGGGACAGTTTGTCCCTCCACAGCAGGATAGGGTGGTGAGTCCGAGTGTAAGTGTTAAAAACACATAAAATAAGTATAACGCAGAGGACAGAACTTGCCCAGCAAGAGGCTCTAAAGTGAAGAGGAAGTTTTGCTGTCGGCCACCCGAGCGCCATGTATCGCAAGCACATTCTAGTCCTGCTTGCCTTTGAAACGGCATTCTCTTGCATCTTTGCTGTCCCCTCTGGGCAAAAGATGAACTCAAAATACCCTTCTAGGTAGTTTTCTGTGAAGACAAACAGGGAATTAAATGTGAAGATTGTGAACAATAATGGCCCTAAGCAACTCCCTGGCATCACCCCACATGTTACTGCTCCCACATCAGCAAGGCAATCGTTAAAATGAGCTGTTTGCATCCTGTCTGTAAGGTAGCTGTCAATCCATGACAATGAAGACAGCTCAAACCCATAACATTCCCATTTTTTCAGTAATATATTGTAGTATATTATGTCTGAAGCTGTAAAAAAGTCAAGCAAAACAGCACCAGCCATTTTCCTCTCATCAATTTCCCCGAGCCAGTCATCAGTCATTTGAGTTAGTCGTAGCAGTGGAGTGCCCGTCTCTATATGCAATGCTGAAAATCAGTCATCAGATCATTGTCTAACATATAGCTCATATATTTGTTCATAATATATGTACATAAATGTACATAACAACAACAACTGCTCTTCCTTCCTGATCTACAGCCGCCCTGCATCTGAATATCTGCAACATCCATTACTTTACCCATTGACCCTGGGAAGGGGTATATGACCTGAGGGCATCCTCTTCGTCTGCCCTTGAAGAGTTCTTCCAGGCAGGGAGGGAGCTTTCATAGTTAGAACAAGATTGTGAGCATTAACCCTTTATTGGGCACTCACAGAAATACTTAGAAATTCAAAGTTTCAACCATTGACAAGAGTGTGATAGTGGTAGTCTAAGATATGGTAAGTCTTTAAAACTTGATTACTTTTCTTTAAAATAATAACAGGCCTACAGTAGTAGATGGTAGGCATGTGCCGGTATGAAATTCTGACCCTATGATAACCTTGAGCAAAAATATCTCGGTTTCACGGTATCCCATGGTATTATGACAACGCTCTTGATAGCTTTTTAAATGGGTAAAAAACAGGCCGACCTGTTAGCTTAAACTGAATAATGACAAGAAATACTTTTGTTTTAGAGGAACCCTTGAGATTTATTTAGGGAACCAATGCTAGAGTATACTAATGTTAAATTGAAATATATTTGTGACCAAAGATAACATCTTTCTGTGGTCAATGTGTAATAGAGCTCATGTTTTCGATCATGAGCTGTTTGAGGAAGTCCTTCAAACTGTGGGCCTCCTCTTCCTCCTCATCTTCTTTGTCCACCTCCTGAATATCCACACTTTTTTGGATTTCCTCCTGCTACTCCTGAGCCTCGTCTTCCTTCTCCTGAGTGTCGTCCTGCTTGTCTGCATTGTGCCCACTGTGTTCGATTTCTTCCTCTTTGTCATCACCATCATCCTGCTTGTCCACACTGTCCTCCCTGGAGTTTAAAGTCACCCACTCCAGGGAGGACTTGACACTGAAGATAACAAATTCGGAGCTGTAGGAATCCTTGTAAAGAATGGGAGGAAGTGGCATGCTCAAGAAGCTGTTCCTAAAGCTGAGGCGCGAATAAAGTGCTGGTGAGCACTGTGGCAACAGAACCAGCAGTTCTTGGCTCCTTCCAAAAGCTGTGTTACGATTGACCCCATGGAAAGGAAAAGTACCAACTGAGAAACGTGCAGAGGTTGAAGAAGAATGCTGCAGTAATATGGCCGGAATGTCCGAACAAGGAGCGTAGACCAGGTGGGAGCATACAGATTCCCGCAATATCACCTGGGCAGAGCTTTGGAAAGCAGAACCATCTGGTATTAAGTTTCTCATCCAATGAGTTTACAATGTTTTCCCAAGCCTGACCAACCTACACACCTGTGGACTGGCAGACACCCCCGAGTGCAAACTGTGCCAGAAGAGGGGCACCCTGGAGCACATCTTGAGCAACTGCTCAAAAGCACTAGGTGAGGGGCGGTACCACTGGTGTCACAACCTAGTGTTAAAAGCTTTGGCAGACTCCATCAGCACAGTGTTTGGGAGGTGCCTGGGTCTTTCCGTGCTGGATCAATCAGTTGCCTTCATTAGAGCTGGGCAGAAGGCACAAAACCACCAGCCCAGCTCTGCAGGGGGGGGGGCTTCTCACTTCTGCTCGAGATTGGCAGCTTCAAGTTGAGATTGGAAGACAGCTCAAATTCCCAAACGACATTACAACCACTTCTCTCCACCGAGACGTGGCACTAACATCGGAATCCACCAAAAAAGTGGTTATCCTTGAACCGACTGTCCCATGGGAACAGGTAAAAATACCTGTCAACAGGTGCAGAAGTCTGATTGGGTTACAGAAAACACTTGATTGTAATGATTGCCTCAAAGGATTGTTCAACAAAATAGCTGATGAGTGACGTAACGTATATTGGTTTAAAATATTTTTGGCTTGTTTTTTAAAATAAATTATTCTGAACCACAATTCAAAGACAATGTCATGATTTTCATAAAAAAAAAATATTATTACTTTTAGGTGACAGCAGTTTTTTTCCCTTTTTTAATGGAAGGGTAAGAATAATGTTGAGGATGACTATGTTTTAGTGAATAACTCTGGATTGCATTATGTATGAAGAGATACACATACAGCTGCATGTTTTACTCTAGCATATATGCTGTTTTTCTGTATGTTTGCACACATTTTCACTGTTCTGAGGTTCAATCACAGCCCATACCTGTGTGCCTGACCCACTTTAGGGATGAGATGTCAGGCAGCATGACAGGAGCGGGTGGATTTTATGCTTGTGGAGCAAATGTGGCAACCAAGGCCTGAGGGAGAGAAAGACAGAGAGAGAGGCAGAGAAATATTAACGGGAAAATAAAATGATTGTGACAGCAGAAAATGGCAGCGAGCTCCAACACGGTGCTTATGGATTTATTTGGAAATAGAGAGATAGTGTATTACCACAAATCTCAATATGACATTTTGTCACCTCTTAGTCATCACTCTGTCTCGTCAGGTCTCACTCACACGAGACCACTGTTGTGTAATATCGTAACACTCGCTGGATCTGAGGTGATACCCGCCATGAGAATCTGCTGGATCTGAGGTGATACCCGCCATGAGAATCTGCTGGATCTGAGGTGATACCCGCCATGAGAATCTGCTGACTTGTGAATTCTCAGGAATTGCTATTTTACATTTTTGTCATGTAATTTCCGGCAGTTTTCAAAAGCGGTCACTTATCTTCAAATCCTCAAACAGCTTCTGTTGGAGTCAAATTTAACATTTTTCTTAAAGATATTTTTTTTCTCTTTCCACTACCAATCCATCCTCAAGGTCTTTGATGCTGTAAAAAAGAAAGAAATTTATTCCAAGTAGATCCCAAAGCAAATTCATTTGAACTGAAATTAATCTCTTCCAGTGTCTTATGTAATTGTATAGACCAGTGGTTCTTAAACCAGTGGTAGGGTACCCCATGAGGGTCATGAAATAATTGCAAGGGTTAAATGGGGATAGTTATTACTATGGGAATAGCACAATGTAGCAGAAGAGTTAATGTTTTGACAACTCGGGCGCTTGGTGGCAGTGATACACCAATTCATTTTTGCCGACCACCAAAGATCAGGATTTACAGAGATATGCGTTAATCTACCGACTTGTAACCACCTTTGAATTCTGCCCCTGCAAAGTGCGACTGTCTGACTCGGTAGTTTTAAATGTCGTGCTAAGCTAAATCTGGTAGCGATATCTTTGCCAGTTTTTCAGGTTTGTATAACAGGATTTTGGAAAATCATGTGAACAAAAACAAGCGCACCTTTTTCATAATATCGCTGTCTGACCAGATAAGTGCTGAACTGTCTTGGAAAGTGTGAAGTCCGCTAGCGTCATCCTTGTTGAGAAACGGTTAATGGCAAGTTGGGTCCCAGTTAGCTTTTTGCCAAACATCATGGCGGCGTAAACAAACAATGTGGCGTCACTGAGAATGGCTCATAAGTGAAAGATCTTAATGGCAATTTGCTCCAAAAACTTCACATGCATGGGCTTTCCTTTGCCAAATGGGGTACCATGTTTACACTTTGCAAGCCATGTATGTGTACAGATATTTATTTTCAGCCACTTTATTTTGGTATCATGGTGGCTTTAAGTCACTCAGAAAACCAGAAACTGAATGTTTAAATCAAATACTTTTCATGTTCACATAAAATGTTTTCCCCCTTAAAAACACCTCACCAATATATAGATGTCCTCAGATTGCTTTAATGTCAAAAAGCAGAAATAATTCCATTTACTTTATTCAAATCTGAGAGGAAGGAAAAGTTGGACGGACCTGATCAATGTGCCGCAGCAAGCCTGATCCTTGGAGGTCAATGAGCCTGAAAGTTCAAGATGCTCTTAAAGAGACGGATCATAGCTAGCATTGGGGTAATCCACACAGCATTAATGATTTTAACGCTGTGGTTGATTGACGTTTGTGCTTCCTGTTTCCCTTTTGAACATCTCAATTTCTAAATCTTATAATTAATATTTCCTTTGAGGTTTATAGAGACATGAGGGAAGCTAGATCAAAACAAAGTCCTATTAAATGCAGCATAATTTGCTGTCAGTCACTGGGAAAGATTTCAATTTGGCTTCCTTTAATAATCTAAAACACCTACAAAGATGCATGTTTCTCTGTCACCTCCAGCTCTCCTTCAAAGTGCATTGCACACAGTATCTGCAACAGGGATTGTCTGATAATAGAATTAGATGCTGAGCTCTTTTCCCTTCAATTATCTGGTTGCTCTTCCATGTTAAGACTCCTACTGCTACTCAGTCATCCTTTCTTCCCTACATCCTTGAGGGGGATAAGTTGAAATGCTGTATCGATTTCTACCTCTTCTCACATTGTTGCATTCAGCGGTTGGCTGGTTTTGGTTGTGTTACTTTAATTCTTTTTCACTCTCGCTCTCTCTCAAAGGCAAAGTCGTGCTGTACCTTATCAGATAAGAAGCAGAGACCTGTGCCTAGAAAGTCACTGTACCAGCAGTTAAGAAACAACTGGAGCTGGCGAGCGAAGATGAGTGCGAGGCAGTGAAATATTTTTTAAAATCAGACTTCAAAGACTTTTATAAATGTATCTTCCAAAGCCAAAAGGAGTTTTTTTTTATTTCTTTTACTTTCTATGCGCTCTTTGTTCCTTCGTATTTCACACTCTTTGTCTCGATTTCCCATGACAGTCGGAGTGTGTGCAGAGATTTCAGCGTCAGTGTTAGAAATGATGAATTTCTAACATTGTGTTGAGGCACCACTTCTGGTTTTTATTCAATTAAAAGTATATCCATCAATTGTGACTGAGTTGGTGATACTGATCAATGGAAAGACAATTGCTAAGTGATGCTTTGTAAAGTCCATGTGATAATATTCTCTTATGATACACATCTTCCACCAGTATTTTGGAGATGGAGACTGTCCTTTCAATATGACCTTGTCCACTTATTCCACTTATTTGACCCTTATTAATGTTTGAAGACATAAAGAATACATAACTGAAGGGAATGAATGGGCTGCAGCAAGATAATATTTAGGTTATCAGGTCTTCTTTCTCTTGTAATCAATTTAGAAATACCATTGCCTCATTAAAAAACAATAATAATAATTCAGAAGAGGAAAAAGACTGATCTAAAACAAACTGGTTAGTTTCATTTTTTTAAAATGCAACTAAATTAAATATTGATCCGCATGTCAGAAGAACAAAACTAAAAAGAGGCAAGGCAAGGCAAGTTTATTTGTATAGCACATTTTCAGGTTCAAGACAATTCAAAGTGCTTTACATAAAACA
>JAOXYM010000025.1:19968196-19978729 GCA_028567055.1 Leptatherina wallacei | reverse complement strand
AACTCCTCCTACCCCTTTACCCTGAAGTCTGCACCTGAAAAAGCTCTGCTGAAAGGGGTATTCACCCCTTCCCCTTAAAACAAGGTCATATTCAGAGTAAGAAATAATGTAACAAAGCTATGCTGAACTAATGTTGGCATGTTTACACTTAAACCAGAGTTTGTGCAGCATCATGCTTTACATTGCACCCGCTAGACACCACATTCTCTACATGTACTTTTTATGATCAACTTTGGACTTCCTTTTTTTTGAAACCCTGCTGCTTGTTTTGAGCTTGTCTTCGTTAATTAGCCATGCCAGCTCCAGACAAAGTAGAAGAAAGAGAAGAAAACTGGGTAAAAAGAAAACACACTTTTGGGGCAACGCTGACAGCAAGGTAACGGTCTTTGTTGTGAGGAATATATTTAGGATTTTGGATGGCAAGTCATGTAAACAACATCACTGGAATCTAAACATCTTCATGTATATAGCCAGAGACTGAGAACAAAAGTTAAAAAACAAAATAATAATGATCATTTACAGGAAACGGAATTCTCGAAGTCTGTAAAAAAAGAATGAAAAACAGTTTTTAAAGTTTCTGTTTTTATAGTCAAGACATGGTCTTTGACATATTCTAAACTACTATTTTCCAGTAAATCATGTGAAGAAGCAAACATTGAATTTGCTTTAGAAAAAAAGAATAAATAAATTAACAAAGCAGGCTGGAGGAGAATGAGTGCCAGACTGGAAGCTGAGAAGCACCAGACCAGGGTGCTGGGGATGTGTTAGGAGCTCTGCTGGCACATCAAAGACAGGTAGACGCCTCAACTGCACAAACACTGAATCAGCAGAAGCTGTCAGTAAAATTTTAAACATCAATAAAACTGCCACAAAGTTGCCCTGAACACTCGTCTTCTAAAAGCTCCAGCTCTGTAGTGAACAGAGAAGGTCAGTGGCTGGTCCGTCCACTCAGTGGCTTCCCTTTCCTTCTCTAACAGCTCCCATGTTGTCCGCATTGATCACTACATTAAAGCATTTTCTGCGGTTCAATTAAAGGACGAGTTAATGGTGCACGACGTGTAAAACAGCGCTGACCCTTGGGGCCACAGTTCCTCCACTCTTAGCTGGTCTTGTTCTAGAAGTCTGTGTGTTGCTGTTGTAGCTGGATAAGAACAGAGGTGGAAAAAGTACATAGAAATTGTAATTGAGTATCTTTACTTTGCTTAAATTCTACTCAAGTGAAAGTAAAATAACCCATCTAAAAAGCTGTCTGCCCGGCTTCTTTCATATTTTTGTTTGGACTCATGAGATGCCGCTGATTTTCCTCTTAGTGCCACTTTTTAGTGGGTTTTCAGTGGTACTGGGTTGTTTGCTAGCTGCAGAAGAATCCATTACTACTCCAAACAGTAGTTGAATATACCTGTATCAAAGCTGTGTGCAGCATCAATTGACGTCACATCCGTAGGACTGCGCGGGAAATTCGGCCCCCGTTCAAGGCAATGGAGAGATACGTGGGTGGGCTCGTTCTTTGAGGTTTTTAACGCTTCGTCAGCCATTAGCATTAAAAAACTGGACGTGCATGTGTATTCTTTTACAAATCCTGCCCCTTGTTCGCTTAAGTCAACTGAACTGTTTCCATCATATTCCATATTAGAAATGGGATTTATGGCTCTTTGAATGGAGCCGGAGCTTGTGGAGCAGTTCCTTTTAAAGAGCCATTCAAAAGACTTATTATTATTATTATTATTATTATTATTATTATTATCATCTCTTAGAATTAAATTGGTGCTAACTCATTTTTATAGGGAAAAATCACTGGTAGCAATTATAAGTTAAAAACTGGATCAGAATAATTCAAACTTGCACACCCCACCAATATAACCTCAGTTTGTGGGAATTATTTAGAAAAATATGTACTATCCAAGATTTTAAAAAATAAACCTGCATGACATCGGAGCAAATTTTAGTAAACCTTTTAGAGAAAGCTTACAGTTTTGTTTCCGATCAATACCTTCTGCACATAGATGCATTCACTTGAGTGGACCCTGTTCACACATGGGAAGGCAGCTTGGATAATTTGAAGATAAAAGAAAAACAACAGCAACTTGGTTCTCATCATTCATTTAGAAAAAGCCATTCAAAAGAATCGATTCCTTCATGAACGTCCCATCTCCATCTACGATACTTATTAATAGGTTTCTTCATGGTAAACATAACTGAAGTGTGGTAATAAAATCTGAATGAAGACTTCATTTTCTGCATGCAAATTGAAGGCAGTGGCTTCATAATGAAGACTGAATGAATGCATGACTGGATGCAGATTGGACTTTCTGATGACAACAGGGTCAAGACCAGAAGACGTTCATTTCTACTCCATGCTTATATGTCCAACTGTCATCTTTGAACTATGTGCAGCAACATCCCCCCTCCATAATGTGCTTCTTCTGGAGTTAATGAGCAGTCTAATTAGTTGAACTCGTTAGTGATGAACTGTAATTCTCTTATTTCATCTACTCATTAGCTGACAATATTCATATTTAGTGACATTTGGGCGATTATAGCATGGCAGGTTGGCCAGCGTAAAGTCCTTCTCCCTGCTGTGCAGGCAGGGAGGTCTGAGTCTCACTTTGAACTGATGGCTTTAAGAGCTTTTTTTTTTAAAAAAAAGGGTTATGTGAAGGAAGAAAAGGTAAAACATTTCCAGCAGCTAAGGCAATGCATCTGGCTTTATTTAAAAGAAAAGATCACATCATCAGTCAAAATGCAGAACATGAGGCTTTGCGTGATGCCGGGTTGTTTCTGCACAAACGGAGCGGAATTCACATTATCTTGTGTTACAAACTTATTTCATGCCATTCGCAGACAAAGGAACGCAATTGCCCAACAATTAGGACGAGATGATTTATCCAAATCTGCATTAATTATGCAGAGGAGCAGAATAATATGTCAGCATGGTAATTCATCACAAAAATGTCCTCAACTCTTCCCAGCACCCGTTGTTGTTTTAGTTACTCTAATTAGCTCTGAATGTGCGTACACAATAGGACTGGGGTGTATGCAAGCGAGAGGTGAGTGTGTTAATTACTACACTGGACCTGCATGACAGCTGCATGACATGGTGCATGTTTTGATTTATGACTCGATGCTACAAGACACAAGACTGTTTTCCTTCTGTTTTCCATCATTTTGAAAGGACAAGGGGTTGAGAGGAGGGTTCATTGCTTGATTCATTTCTCCTGCGTTTGCTGAATGGAAGCAGACAAAACTGGAGCAGAATATACTCCAGCAAATGTTTGTAAGTAAAGAAGCTGTTTCTATGAACAGATGATGAAACGCTCCATCACTTTGGACAGAGGTACACTTCCGTTGATTCTGTCCTGGTACATTATTCCCAATTATCCTGAACATGCTTTCCAGGGGGAAAAGGGAGTATAATACAACTCCAGAACCTTTGGTTTAATGTTGGTATCACAGTTTTAAAATACAAAAAGTGCCAAAAGTGAAAGGCTGACATAAAAAATGGAACTCCCCCTAACTAGAAAAGAAAAAACAACTTACCATCAAAAATAAAAGAATACAAACCTAACTCTGAACTCTCTAACGTCACCGTAAACAGGAAAAACCAACCCCATGGAAAACAAAATGGCAGCTTTCCCCAACAAGGCTTACCTGAAGAACTAAACAAACCCTAAAAACAAAAAAAAATCCTACAGGCCCAGATACACAGATTTCCAGTCCTTTTATAGGCCACTCCCAGGCATTGATTGACAGGTGCCTAAGAGGTACTGATTGATTCTGTTGAGGTGTTGGCCTAAGAATTGGTTGGGGCCTGACCCAAAGGAGGTGCTGGCTGGTGGGCATCTGGCTGGTTCTGAAGATGCAGAGAGTCTTCCTGGCTTGCTTCTTTCTGCATGTTGTATAAGCCTGGTAGCTTTATGAGCTGAAAGCATTCTGGTAGCTTCTGACAGCTTTTTCTGTTGTGGGGCCTGTTCCTTCTCTTTCCTTTACTTTAAGTGCAGTTGGTAGTTTTGGAAGGAAGACAAACAGGACCGTCTCAATGGTTGGTTTATGGACGTAGTTGATATTGTCCAGTTCAACATGCAGCAAACTCCAGTGAGCCTCAGGATATTGTCCATTAAATTGAACGTTCCCTCTATATGGGTGGCTTTATAAATGGACAGCAGGGCTTTCACCAGTTTAGATAGAGTGGGGTACCTCAGTCTTCGTCTTGATTTTTTAGTGTTGATGGTTCCACCAGTTGACATCAACTGGCCTATCTTCTTCAGTGTAGGCATCAAGTATCAGATCAAACTCCTTTCTCCAGTTGACCTACATCCTCTGCAGGTACAACATTTATCAAGGCCTCTGCTAATGTAATAAAATGGCAGTTGAAGTAGAGATGGAGTGAAAGAGTGATGATATAACAACCTTATCCAGAGCAGGGTAACTTTCTCTGAGCAATACTGGCTTTCAACTCATACAGTATCTTCCCCTCCAGTCGGGCCTTGTTTATCAAGGCTTTTCTTTCTATCTCCCATGGCCGATTTCCACACGCCTCCCATCATCCCTGGATGGTGGAGGAGATCATAATGATCATTCTCAGAAAGACACATGGTAGATGGTTTCTTATTCTTCTGTGTTTCTTTTGCTCAACACTGCAGTTTCTAGTGGTACTGCTCTGTTGCTCTGTCGGGGTACGGATCAGGAAGCGCCTTGAAAACGAGCCAAATTACGCACATAAAGAAGACCGATCCATCTTTGGCATATACAGCATAAAGGGACTTTTTGTCTAACTTTGTGTCGCTGTGGAGTTTCCTGCCATCTTCTGTTTGAAATGTTCAATTTCAAATCAAGTTGTGTTGAAGCTCCATTAAACACGTCAGCTGACTGGTCAAAAATGGTGACACTGAGATGCTTAAACTTCCTTTTTTTTCTTTTTCCAACTGACTGAGGACCATGGCCTCAAACTTGGTTTTCACTTGAATCCCATGCAGCTCCAAACTACCCCACATTTTCATTTCATTACATTGATCTGGTGACCCCCTGAAATTATCTTGGGACTCCCAGTTTGAGAAAGCCTGTGTTAAACGATGCCGTCAATGGTGATACACCTCTACAGATCCTATAAAATATAAATACTTCGTCATAACTTTCTGAATTCTTGCATTTGGATTTTATAACTGCTAAAATGAGAAAAGAGAGCAAGATTAACAAAAATATTGAGTTTCTTTCCTCCTTCCTTCTCTTCTTCCTTCTGTCTCACGGACACGATGGCTTCTTAAATTTTTGGAGGCAACAATAGAAACGCAGGAGGTGAACGGATGATGGCAGGTATAAATCTGAACCAAGAGTTAACTTCCACAAAACAGAGTTTGTGGAATAAAATAGCAACACAAATGAATATATGCCTCCACATGAATGGCAGAAAGAACGCTGTCACAGTGGAAAATCAGTGTATTTGTTGTATCCTGAGCCCACAGCTGCCCCCACAGGCCACTGAATGAAAATGTAGTCTCAACCAGTTAAATCCTGTCCTCTTTCTTCTTAGTGATTTCTCTCTTCATTGACTCTTTGCAGCTTCCATTGCCAGAAGTGCCCCCTGTTTTGGATGGAGTTATTCATAAAACAGGACCAGTTCGATTATTCTCCAAGAAAATGCAGGCATGGCCGTTAATCCGGCCCCAGACCAAGATTAACTCCACTGCTGCGTCTATCCCTCCTTTTTGTTTGTTTGTCTATTTCACACATGCCCCCTTTGCTTATCTCCTGGAATAGTAAATGCCATTTGTTTTGTTCAAAGTAATTCAGGATGTATTGGAGTGTGATTGTGTAGCTGAGAAGGGCTGCCAAGGCACAGATAAGCATGTCACTAGTACATCCTTTCAGCTAAGACCCTTACAGACCCCTATGAATACGGCTGTCGTATAAATGCATCAGCCATACAGTAAAGCTGGAGGTTATGATTGGATACTTGGATATTGGACATCTGTGTCTTTTCCACAAGGGTGTCTTCAAAGTTTTATAAGCTTGAGGCAGAAAAACAAACTTTTCTTCAACTCCTCTCTATTTCATATTTCTTTTGAAGGACAGAAATTCATCATAAGTTTGACTTTTTTTGTGAGTTTTTTTCAACTAAATCTCAGCTTTTTAGGTGAAGTCTGAGTTATTGATTATATCGTACAAACCTGTGAATGTGCTAAAAGATCCCACACCAGCTCACAAATAAAGAGAATGTAATGACACGGAGCTCAGATCAGCTAGCATTCGCTCGGCACTCTGACACTGGAGAGGTTTTCTATCATTCAGATGAAAAATGGCTTCATCTGTGCAGAGCCTTATCTTCTTCGCTCCTGACCTGCACTCACTCCCCAGACTCATTTTACAGAAAAAACCCCATCCTGTGGCCTCCGTGCAGCTGAGATAGAGGTAGATACTTGTTAGAAAAGACACAGCTGTAGTTCACTAGACATTTACTGACCCGCTGAAGGTTTGAAATTCACTCTCAGCAAACATTGGATTGTCTTGGTCGTCAAAGCATGATACCAGCTCACCTCGTTCACTTGTAATTCCCACAATACGAAGCTTAGCTGGAGTTGTAAAGCAAAAAGTATGGACAATTACATTTTATGTGTATTTTACCAAGAGGCTGGATTCATATCCATCATTATAAAAGAGGCATATCTTCTTGTTTCCCTGTTTTGATATTTAAATGACGTATATGAAAAGTTTTAAGGTTTCCAAAGAACCACATGCTAAACCATTTCAGCCGAACCTGTGACTGATAAAAGTCATGCCCTACAAAGGTGGACCTGAGAGTAATAATGGATTTCTATAGCGTTTTTCAAGGCACTTTACAGGGATTTCATTATTTATTCACACCTCATTCATACTTGGTGGTGGTAAATGACAAATGTAGCCACAGCAACCCCAGGACAGACTGACAGACACATGGAGGCCAATCAGCGCCAACGGCCTATCCAAACACCACCGATTGACAGGGGTAGAGGGATACAATCCGCCAATCATCCAATCATTGGACCACCGGAGCCACTGAGAGTCAGAAAATCTAGTAAAAGAGGAGCTATGATAACCAAACTGATAATCTTATGAGCACCATTATAGAGGAGTATGCAAAAGTTATTTTCTCTTTTCTCTGCCATCGAAGAGTCCCAATGCCACTGAATGAAACACAAGCCCCAACCATGATTAATCCACCTGAGCTTTACTCTTAGAAAGATGTTCTCTTCATGAAATTTTGCACAAATCTTCTCAAGCATGTTCAACTTTATATTGATTAGCCGAGGGGCTGCTATACACTCCATGGGAAGCAAGAACTTTGTTCTCGTTCTCGAGGCTTCGAAAACAAAACGTGGCCCTGGTTTAGGAGTTCTTGCAGCTTGTTCTCGACACATCAGCCGAGCAAAACTGTGTTGTTGTGGGGCTCCAAGAAGTATTTGAGGTGGAGGTGGTTAACGTGGAAAAGCGGAAAGTTGGCATTGATATTTTCCGCTGCAGTGAGGTTGAACGAAGAATTTTAATGAACAGCTTATACAAAATCTATACGTGTGGCATTTAAAGATACAGAGCATGCTGACCTGCTGCACCTCTGACTGGAAGTCTCTGCAGGTGACAGAAAAGAAAGTCATCAGGACTTTGCAACCCTGACCAGGGCCCAGAACATCAGTAGTGACCTCTCACACCCCCACCATGGACTGTTCTCGCTGCTGGCTTCTGGGAAGAGGTTCTGCGTCCCCGGAGCTGAAGGGTTCAAATATAGCCTCTTCCCACATGCAATACGATTGTTGAACTCCAAATACAATCCACTAGCTTCTTACACTTACACTTTCACTCAGGACTGATCTGCAAGACGACTACTACTGATGTTTAAATACACTTGTGAAAAACATCAACATGCCTGTACATGTAAAATATACTCTTAATGTTACATTTTTCACTTTTAATTTATTATTTATTCTATTTTTGAAATAATTTAGCTGTTTTATAACTCATGCATATCTGAAGTCAGAGCAACAAAGTTTAGTTGTGACAAGCATTACCAGTGTGAATCTGAATGACAATAAAGTCTAAGCACATAACCCCCCCCCCCAGTAATCCAGCCCTGTCGCTTCTCATTGCCTCCTGCAACAAGCTTTGAGCACTTTTTTTAACCTTTGAACCTCTGAAGTCGCCGTGTTGGACACCTCTCCTGAACTGTCAGATTTTGTTCTGCTTCACTTGATCAGTGTTGACCTCTGCAGAGATAATGTTTCCCATGTTATATTATGATCTAGGTTTGGGGCTACAGCTGCACCGTTCCAATATTCATATCCATCCTGAAAGTTTTAAAGCAAACC
This sequence comes from Leptatherina wallacei, assembly GCA_028567055.1. Lineage (NCBI taxonomy): Eukaryota > Metazoa > Chordata > Actinopteri > Atheriniformes > Atherinidae > Leptatherina > Leptatherina wallacei. Next base: position 19,970,396 of record JAOXYM010000025.1, on the reverse strand, counting down.
TGAAACTTATTTAATTTATGCTATGCATCATCTTCATTGACTCTTCATCAACACACATAGCTACTGACATTTACACATTTTAACAAATCTCCTTTCAAATAGACCTTGCGGCTGCAGATATCTACTCATTTTTCAAGCATTGGCTTAAAAAATAGGCTCAGGGCGGAAAGGGAAAAGAATAAAGTTTTTCATTTTTTATATAATTCCTCCATATGAGTTTATTCATGCAGGTCTTATAGCCAAGTTGAAAAATATATGTACACTCCGGATCTTCAAGCTCCTTTTGAATAATTTTTTTTTAAAAGCCAACCCTTTTATAGCTTTAAAAACAATCATACAAGCTCACATCTGAAAGTATTTGTCTACTTTCAGTCTTTCACTAAACCCTCATTACCTCTGCTGCATGACATTTTTAATTACATTAAAAACAGAAGTATAATCTGAAAAAAACGATTTGCCGGGTTTTGTGGGCATCGGGTCATTTCATTTTAACAGCGATACACTGCTACTGATAGTAAAAGAAACCCGTGGCGAGTGATTGTTGTCAGACAAGGTTTGAGGAGGGAAAATATTCATAAAGCTTTGACATTTGCATTTCCTGAATTTTCCAAACACTGACTGTAAACAAGCTAGCTTTGACAAGCTTATTAAAGTCTGACAGCTTGGGGAAATATTTGAGAGCGAGCCCAAACCTTTGTGTGGTCCTTCTTTCTTCTTTTTTCTTCATCCAATCTTTTGTAGTCAAAAATAATGTACATTTTTCACCATAGGTACTAACATCTGCTTGTTACTGTAAATCATAGCGTGCTAAAATGATTAGCATGTTGGGTGCAAGCCATTGTTTTTCCTCCCAGGTTTTAATGACGTCTCTTTGGTTTTAATTATGTTGATCATTTTCCTTCATTTGCAAACCGTGTTTGGATGAAAGCCGGCCTTTATCACCAATAGTAGGTTCGTCTTGCTTCGCTACTTTTTAGCTTTTTTTGTAAATGCACTTTGTAGTTGTTTGAAGTCTGTTGTCTGTGCAGGGCTTCAATCCTGTGTTTTTATGTTTAATCTTTGAACGTGGACTGCTTTGGTGCCCATGAATGCATGCAAACACATGGGAAGAAAATCAAGAAAAACTAAATAACAACCCTTAACAGCAGACATAATGCTCTATCAGACAACAAGAAATCCAATACTGTGGACCACGCCTCAACACTGTGGGTTGGAGATGGAAGTTGGATCTGTTTCCAGTAAAGAGCTGCCCTTCGTCATTACATTCTCAGGATCAACCCATTCCCACTCTCAGGTGACTGATCTGGTGTTTCACTCCAAGATTTGCCTTTTTCAGAGACCCTATTCATTAAACTGTAATCTTAGCTGAGTATTGTATTCATTGGCTTTGGTGAGACAAAGGTGGGAGACGATTTACCACAGGTTGAAACAGTGAGATCAGTGTTAGAATAAGAACAGAAGAGTTTTGTGGTCTGTCAGTTGGAAGTACGTGTCAGAGGCATCCAACACCTCAACATCTCTCCTAATTAGACTCGATTTGTTGGTCAATCACAATGATGCTCATGTGTGACCCTGAAGCTGTTTGTGCATGGGTCCCAAATGTACAAAAAATGTATAGTAGCTACACACGCTCGTAGACAGTGGGTTTATAACACATAAAACATCAGCATACAGGATGTATACATCCAGGAATGTTAAATGGCAACATGTTTTCCTGTTGACTCATGACACACTCCCAGCTCGTCATGTACTGACACTTGATCCCCGAGCAAGGGTCTTCAGTGTCCTAAGGGGATGTGTCACCATGGCAATGTCAAAAACATTTGCTACTGGTGCAGCTGTCATGTCATTTTTTACACAGAGGAAGACCTGAAGAAGAGCCCGTAACATCTGTAAATGAGGAGTCATTACACATTTACTCAATTATCAAAAATCGTTATGATTAAGTGTATCAACCATGTTGTAGTTATGTGCTTAGACAAATCTCAAATCTTAAGAATGCATCTACAACTCTGTATGGTAAAAACAGAGTTTACAACAACAATGTTTTCTGCAGATGAAAGTGTCCAGTGGCACCCGTGCATGTACATTTATGCACTGATTTAGTTCAATCAAATCCAATGCACTTTATTTATATAGCACATTTAAAAACAGAACATGTCACCAAAGTGCTGCACAATAAAATCAGCAATATCAATAA
>JAOXYM010000025.1:19945785-19956892 GCA_028567055.1 Leptatherina wallacei | reverse complement strand
CTGGGCTTCCCTGCTCAAGCTGCTGCCCCCGCGACCCGACCCCGGATAAGCGGAAGAGGACGGACGGACGGACGGACTCAGAGAACACATAACAGCCCAGTAATAAATATCTTAATTAATCCCAATTGGGTAATTATTTCTCTGCAATTAACTAATTAATTGCAGCTCCCGTCCCTTGAACCTTGGTTCTCCCACACCAATCTATTTGTCTAGCCATGAGGCCACCACTCTTTCACATCAATCCCACAGGCTGAAATACCTGAACATGGATCACGTACACAGTCAATCCAATGGTCTTTCTGCATTTTCCTGTCATACCACCTCCCTGATTCTGTTAATAGCTGCAGCTTTGCCCGTTTTTGGTGAAAAGATTCTTTGCACAGATCCATCAGCAGCGTTTGATCTGCTGATGAGAAGAGACGATGAAGAGAAAGAGAGATGGCACTAGTTTGAGTCTGACCTTTTCTGGTGAGTCTCTCTTTGCTTAGTGACTTTCCTGTAAAACTCTTACCCAAGAAATGCAAGTCTTACAGGTTAACAAGTTAACTTTCGCTGCTCAAAGCAGGGGTGGTTCAGGAAATCTCTGATGGGGGGCCATGCAGGGGTACAGAATGGAAAAATGGTGGCACATTGTGATGGACTGAGCAGTGAGAAGACGATCAGGCACAGGTTGAAGTAAAAAAAACTAAAAACTTTTTTGTTATTTAACCCAAAAATAATCAAATGCAGCATATGCAAAAATTATCAAGAAAATGGCCCATAAAAGAGGTTAAAGTAACTAAACTGTACTCAAATCAACACTAAGTCCAACAAAACGAGACAAAGGAACTTAAAGAGCATCTTTCAGGTTGAATATTCCACAATAAACTGTTTTAAAATGTTTTAAATGAGAAACACGGTGGGATAAGGCGGGATTTTATAAAAAATGAAACAGAATTTTGTTTGTCTGCAAACCAGCCTGAACACCAGCAGCTACCGGTTCAGTTTATTGCAGACGTTGGCTGGTTTTATCTGAGGGTTCATCATGGTGAATACTTATGTTTGCGCAGGATGTACAAACTCAAATCTCTGTGGACATCGTGTCCACATTTTTCCAAACAGGAACAGTCCTACCTTTCACTCCTGGGTAAGATTTGTCCAAGCTAAGCGCCAGGACTTCACTGTAAAGTCTGTTCACTCCAGAAACTTTGTCATCTGCAGTGTCCACTTTGTGGAAAAAGACTATGTGGCAAGTGACTTTTAAGTAAGTTTAGGGACTGATGCAGTGCCTGTTCATGCCACGGCTATTATTCCAGCAGAAGTATGTCATGTCGGTCGTTACCGGGGAAGCTGCGGGCAGCCCTTCAAACCGTGAAGCAAACGGTAAGTATTAGTGTTACCCCCTGGTCCAACTGTGCTGCAGCTTCGCAGCTGATTGCAGCAATTAAAGTCAATGGGAGCAGTCCTAGCAAGTGGGGGAAAGCAGCAGAAGCAGAAGTGACTGATCTGTTTTGGCTTTCACTTCTAAATAGTTGTTTTAACCTCATAATAAATAGTGTTAATTGTCATAACAGTATGAATAGTTTTTTTCCTTCATAAACCAGACGTTTCTCTGCAGAAACTCCTTTGATCTGATCCAGAATGTCGGGAATCTGAAAATAGAGCTGAGCAAAATAAGTGCAGTCGGAAAGACCTGTAGCCAAAATATGTAGACATTTCTATTCTTTACATAAAAATTCTACATTGTTTAAATGAAAATTAATTAGTTTTAGAAAAGGTCAGGGAGCAGCAAAACTTTATGATTAGTAGGCTATCTGATTTGAAAACAATAGGTTATTTAGTAAGGTGAATAGGGAGTGGGGACGCCAGGGGAGGCTGAAAATCCTGGTAATTTCATAAATAAATCCAACAGCCACTGTGGGATGTTGCAATCCCCGCATTATTGAGTGAACTGGAGAATCCAACCGACAGGGTGTCAGGCAGAAAGTGCTCTGCTTCCGTGTTCGGTGGGACCGAGGTGCTAATATCAAAGTATTGGCTATTGCAAACACTGTAGGTATACAGTCCTTCAGTTCTGAAAATGATTATATTTTCTTCCTCCTCTCTCTTACGACCACAACCTGCTGAGTTTCGCTTTGTACATGCGTTACGTGTTAACACGCAAATGTAAACAAACCAGTCGTTTTGAATGCACGCTGGCGGATTCAGCAAAGAAACGTTTGAATACATTATCGGAGGGAGAGAAGAAACTAAGGAGAGCCAAAGAAGAGCAAGAGATAAGACAAGAGTGGAGAAAAGACTGTATTTTACCGTCTGTAGAGAGTACTGTCAAAGTACAGGTAGGATCCAAGATGGATGCCGAATTAGCCGTCGATAGAGGGCGCATCATTGAGAAAATTGTATAAGTTATATAGTGGGTCTTTAACCTGCCAGATTCTCTTTAAACAGTGGCTGATCAGCTCATTAAGACCCCCCTCTGATTTTATGCTGGTCTCAGCATATCCTTTCCCATCTCTGGCTCTTCAGGAAATAAACAGAAGCAGCTTCAACTGAAGAGAAATAGTTAAACCCAACTCATATAAACAGTGTAAACAATGTGCACTTATATTAGAATACTGTCTTATGTCATCGTGCAAATAAACTAATGCCAACCCCCCCAAAAAGTGTTGTTCTGTAAATTAAATCCCATGTCTAAAGAAAACTAAATATAAGTGTTATAATGATGTTTCTAGCATATATAGTTTATCTATTTACTTCATTATTTACCTCATTTACTCATATGGGGGGAAAAGGCCTAGATTTTAGATATAATGAGTTGATTATTGTAACTAAATACTTTTATTTAATTGATAATGAGGGGGACAAAAACTTGCTTTGAACCAAATCCCATATTTTATGCATTATTGGCCATTTAACTTTGCACAGTCATCTCATCGGGTAGTTTTCTGGCCTTTACATCCTGTGAATAAAATAAGAACAGTTTACAAAAAAGAAAACTTCATTTAAAACAAAATGGTTATTCTCTTTCCAGTGTTGTAGCCAGATTGTTGGTGTGTGAAATAGACACACCAAATCCCAATTTAACCACTGTTTATGAATATGTCTGACACAAGTTGAACTATAATCATTAATATTTTGTCTTAGTCACCGCGGCTGGATTAGTGCTGCATAGCTGCATCAGTGGACGGCAGAACGTTTTGGAGGATAACCTGGAGTGTTTCATTAAGTCAATGGAAAAGTGTTTGGTCAGGAAGTATAACGTTTGTTTGATTCCCTCCTCCACATCTTCCCAAAAAAAAGAAAGAAGTGTTAAGGCAGCACTCAGCAAAATGTGTCATTAAAGAAAGCGGGGACTCTAAAGCTGTTAGTCGCACAGATTCTGCAAGGTGTTTAAACCGGGCAATTTAAGTGATTCACAGCGGAACCAGCAAGATGGGAGAAAAACAGACCTCGTCTTATAGTTACCTGGGGTAGCAGCCGGTCTTCAGCCCACACAGGTAATTACAATTATGTAAATGAAGCGCATAGTGGGGACCCGGGAACAAAAGCAAAGTCACATACATAAACTGGAAAGCTCACGCTGATTCATCTGTACGTTTAAATACACGCAGGAGTAGATATACAGGCATTATTATGGTAATGCTCCCACTCAGGCAGATTAATCATTTCACTGAAATAAACAAGATGGACAGCCACATATGGATAAAATCATAGGTCTTTGTATCAGGAATCACTCCCTGAATGCTCTGCAATCGTCTCACTCTTGTTCGAAGCTGACTCTCAGATTGCTTCGGTGGGAGATTGAAAGGCTGGAGGGGGGATGAGAAGGAAAAAGAGAAAAGCTGTAAGAGCTGATGAGTTGTAACCTGAAACCTTATGAGGCGCGGTGATGAATGGATGTTTTCTTTAATTCATTCGTGGGCAAAGTAAGTAGCAGAGAGGTGAGCTGCTGTGGTCCCACTGTTGGAAGAATGAGAGTTGAACACAAAAGCCAAATAACCAAATTTGAAATTATTACACAGAACAAAGTGCCAGCCAATCACAGCCGAGCTGCTCAGGTTTAATGTTCCTGTCACAGGCCCAAACATAAAACCTGATGACAGAAAGAAGATAAGATTGTGCTCTGTGATTAACTTGTTCCTTTTTCCATTTGATCTTAGCAAAGACAACATCAACAGCCAAATTTCCTGAGTGATCGGAAATTAAATCAAACAAGAAGACCTTGAATGCCTGAATCAAACTACAAGATTTGAGCCCGATTTTGACCCGGTGTGTCTGGTGAGTCCGAATTTTTTTTCCTACATGTTGACGAATAGGAAGACAAAGTGCGGATGATTGTGTTATCACTTCGGAGGTAGTCATAAATTAAAGAAACATATGCTGTATTGGGCGTTTTGAAACCTATTTCTCTTAAATGCAGACAGTATTCCGTAATGTCACATAGAATACAAGCTAGCAATCGATAATGTTGCAGTGTTTTAAACATGGTAATAAATTTGTTTCCTCAAGTTCTGTTTGCAGGATTGACAGCCAATAACGCCCTCTCCCTGCCACCCAAGAACAAGTTGTTTTGTTTCTTTCTTTGCTCTCTCGGAGCAGAGGACAGCCACCATCACCCAAATTGTGTCTGTTGCCATGATTGATTGACAGCTGCTTGTACCGCCTCCCATCTTGTGCCCTCGGAAGATGGTCGACAGCTCGCGATGATCGGGGCCATTCTTATAATGTGATCACTTGCCGGCACCAGACACCGAACAAATTTATGACACCATGTCTGTTAATCTGACATAGAAATCATGTAGTCTGATCCAGGCATGAAAAACACAAAAAGAACCGACTGTTTCACCGTCGTTACGCAACATGCTGAGCTCTACTGCCTTGACTGGAAAAGTTAGATGATCCGACATAAAGCGATAACCTTGTGTCTAACTTCCACCCTAAGTGGTACAAACTGTACACTCAGGATCACTTTGTGAGGTTCACATGTTCAATTTCTAGTCTATGCAAATATCTCATCAGCCAATCAAATGGCAGCAATTCAATGCAATTAGTCCTGTAATTCAAGACGACTTGCTGAAGTTCAATCTGAGCGTCAGAATGAGGAAGAAAGGGGATTTAAGTGACTTTGAATGTGGGATGGTTATTCATACAGTCACCTGCGAGGTTCCGCAAGGTTCTGTTCTTGGCCCCAACCTCTTCACACTGTATATGCTTCCCGTTGACCAAATAGTCAGCCGCCATGGAGTCTCCTTTCACTGCTATGCTGATGATAGGAAATATAATATAACTTCAATCATGGAGTCATTTCACAACACTAATTTATTTAAGTCAGGCCAGCAAATAATTTGTAAAGAAATAAATAAGTGAATGAATAAATATATAAATAAATAAAAAAACATAGGAAGGTTTTTTGGGGAGGCAGCATTAACTCTCTTCGTCATTGGCATTCCTTTCCTGCTTCCTCTCCTTTCAAGTATTCTTCTTCTTCTCTCTCTCACAGCTGCAATTTATTATTATGATCTTCAATAAAAAGAAGAAAAAAATAAGCTTTTCTACAGCCAATTGCTCTTTCATAAAACCGTCCCAGGAAGGAAAACAAGATTTTTAGTCTTGATGTAAGATGTCTTACTGTACTTATATTTCTAAGGTTTCTGTTTTTAGGCTCAGTAGTTATGGGAGCAGTAATTGTTTTGGGATGTTTTTTTTCCCTTTTTGAGCTGTGACGAAGTGGGTGAGTTTGTAGCTGTTCACCACGTGTCCCTTACCTTATCCTTAATTTCACATGGGTTCATCTAACTTTACTTGTCCAATTTCTGTTATGTAACCGTGTCACACTTACTATCCCGGGTTGTTTGTGTTGGTATTGTGTTACAGTTGTCAATCATATTGATATTTAACATTTTACTTTGTTTGGATCCACCTTGCAGGTTAAGTGTTTGGGGTGTGGCCAACCCAGCACTTCCTATCTTCAGGAGTAGATAATTGGGTAAAACCAAGTGGAGGATTTCTTTTGTGTAGTTTCTTAGTATGAGACCTATGTAGAAGTACTATATAATGATATTCTTTTCAGAGATTTGGGTTTTATTAGGGGAGTGATTAGTTTATTCATATGGATGTAAATAAGATTAATGACAATTGATTGAGGAAATGGTATAGTCTAATCAGGACAGGTGTGTCTCAGTTGGGTATATAAGTAGTCAGTTTGGGGAGTTCTCGAGAGAGAGAGGGAGAGAGAAAGAGGTTAGACATGTAACCAATTTTATGGAAAGATTTGGAAAATAAAATGTTCATTTTAAAGAAGTTCCTGGATTGTTGATTCTGCCTTCTTATTTCGACCCTGGAGCCAGACTATCTTACATGAGCACAGTTTAAAAGGATAAAAACAGGATTCATGTTTAGTTATATGACTGCATAGCTGGATTGTTCCAGAAAAAGCCACCAAAGCCTAAATATAAACACACAAAGCTAAAATGACTTAAACAAATATCTATTTTTCATACATTGTACATTTTTCAATGCATAAAATCAGCCCATGCATTTAAAATAAATCATTTACCTCCAATACTTTTTTCTATATACTTATCTATGTTGTCGTAGTCCCACTTAAAGCCCTTACAGCCCAAATTCACATCTACGCCATGTAGCTGACAATATTGCCTTCTGACAGCCTGTATCACTTATAGCTCATACGATATGCCGGCAGGCTCGCTGAGCAACCAGCCTGGTGCTAATGAGCCCATCCCCTGCTAATTTAATTTAGAGCGTGGGCTTCTCCTTGGAGCCACAACACCGTCTGCTTGGATTTGCTGCTGCTTCCAGCTGCAGGGTGTTTAATCTGTCCACAGTCTGCTGTTTCCTGTCCCACCTCTACTGCATGCATACACATTTATATCCTGAATGTACGCACTCGGCCTATCATGACTTTACATCCTTGTGTTTGATTGTACATTGAGGATTTACACAGTCCCTCCCTCCCTCCCCTGATAATCACAACACACAAATGATGATGTCTGCATGACAAGATAAAAGAGAAAACACACCACAATTTGTTAATGAACTGCTGTGTAATCTAATTATTGCAGATGAGCTGCAAGAAGGGAAAGATCTGGAGGAAGGTGTTTTATATCTAATAAGATGGATTCACTAATTTAATGCCTTAAAAAAAACAGATCCTTATCTACTAATCTTTTTCCCTGTTGACTCCACTGTTACTGTCACGGGGTGACGGGAGCTGACTTTTATTTTGCAGACCGTGGATCAATATTGCGTGTATTTTTATTGTGTTTTATGCAGATTTTAATTGCATGCTTGTGGTGTTTTTAACATTTTATTTATGGACTTCTATTGGCCACGGACATATGGACAAAGGTGCGCAGCTCGCCCTGTTGCATTTCCCCCCTTCCCTACTAGGCTCCCAGATTGGTGGACAATTAGGATCCTTGATTTATAAAAACAGGTGGGATCCATCAGCTGAGCATGAATCCCTTGGGCGTGTCAACCTGCACTGAGCTCCTCAGACAAGATCCGAACGGCGCTGCAACGTGGAGGTAGTGTGGACAACCCGTGACAGATGGGCCTGAAACTAAGATGATCTAATGGGACGGAAACAAACCTTTTTGGATGGCGTGAGTGGGATGTGACAGAAACGTACCGTTGCTAAATATCATGTTTGGTTTATTGGCAGTGATCTAGATCATTGGACCAGTGGGAACAGAAGCGCTAGGATCAACTGATACAGCAGGGGCGCGATACATCCGACGGTGACACGGAAGGAAGAGGAGCTGGACAATATAGGACGCCGACTCACGCCGCCTGCCGCATTGACTGTGTACGCTCTGCTCTCCGGGAGGGCTGTGGACAGGGGCGTGCAGAGGACTTTTAAGGACTGGGTGTCTCAGCCCTCATCTTTCCAGTTGGACTGTTTTATTATTTTTATCCCCCCTTTTTGGACAGTCCAGAAGTAGAGGGCTGGCTTTCTCTGATGGCTCTGTGGTGGCCGGTGTAGCCTTTAGGCTCAGCATCATTTTCCCTCTGATCGACGCAGCCTCTGCCACATCTGGATTTTGGGCATAAAACTTATCGGCCCTCTCAGTGCTGTGGCACATGTAGTCGGTAATCTCCTTTCGGTCTGCCGGGTCAGTGGTCTGTTTAATGTATGTGGCTAAGGCGGTTCGTATGAGTATGAAATCCACGGGCCCCGTTAACCTTATGTCCGCCCAGGCCTGGCGGAGGTGGGACACTATATTCTTTGAGGGCCCCTTGCCCTTAGTAAAAAGGACGAATTGGTTGGTTTCTCCTGGGGGCAGTTTACTCTTAATGCCAAGCCACCTCTGGAGCCAGGAGAACTCTCGTGCTGTTAGAAACACCTGGGCCTCCCCAAAGGACTCATTGGTTTTGTGCTCTGTCACATATATTTGGTAGCCTGCCTCGCCCCCGTTTTTCTCTGCGTCCAGCACCTCCTGGTCTGTCATGTTTGTGAAGACACCCAACCGGTGGCCGTACAGGCAGCTCCAGTATGCGGATATGTATCTGTAGAACTTGAACCTGGAGCTGTTTTCGAATTCCTCCTTCAGTTGGTCAAGCAGGCTCTCAATTTTCGTAGGTGCCTGGCTGAGCAAGATGAGGAGATCCTCCCTCGTCGGCATGATCTTTATTTTATTCCTTTTGACTTCATTTGCCCACTTGCCTCTGTAGATGCTTTAAGGTGGACTTGAGCTCCCATTGGATTGCCACAATCTGGACTTTTGTAAGTCTGGATGTCCTTGGCGGTGTCTGGCTCAAGTAATTAATGATTACTTGCTCAAATAAAATTGGGCCGTTGACACCTTCATTTTGCCCTTCATTACATTCTTAGACCATCCTCTAATTTTCTGGGTATCGTCTAGGAAGAGCCAGGCTGAAATCCTGGACTGTCCCTCCCCCATGTACAATAGGAAGGTCTTGACCCTGCTGACTTTTGATTTGGCATTTTCCAGCATTTTCTTTGTGGGGGGCCATCCCTGAATGGAAGGCCCGGTAGTCCTCCAGGTACTCTTCCATGCACGGGGTCAGGGTGATCATGCGCATACGGTTCCCCATCCCCTGAGTCCACGGGGCGAAGGGCCTTGATGCTCTGCACTTCCTGGACAATAGTGTCTTCGAATGCTGTGTCATATCAGGCTGGGAGGGGCCGGCTTCTTCCTCATCCGCAGTTGCTGCTGCTCCTGCTGCTCCTGCTGCTGGTCTCCTTCGGTCACTGCTGATGTCTCCTCCATCTCTGGTAACTCTAGGGGAGGAGGAGGAATTCGAAAACAGCTCAAGGTCTGGTACCAGTAATTTAAAACCAGACCTGATTCTCTCCTGGAAATCACTGCATGGACTCAGGAAGACCTCCAGAAATCTCTGTCTGTGAACACAGTTAAAATTTCCAACATTATTATTATTATTATTATTATTATTAACAAAAAGAAAAAGTGTCCAGGGGCCTAAGCTGTTGCATGCTACGTAACATTAAGGGATACCGTGTAACTTTGTGTCTGAGGAGGCCAGAAGGAGAAAGTGGGGAAGGGATTGTGACAGTGTCGTGTAGCCTGTGTGACGGTACAGTTTTAGCTCAGCTAGTGCTGAAAACGTACACGGTATCCCTTTAAATACATGTTGTTGTTGTTTTGTTTTTTTTTAAACAAAAATGAGACTCATAACAACATTTGTTATCCTTGTCATTTAGGAAGCAACAGCGTATCGGCCCTAAATACCAGCTCCAGAAAATCGGCTTCCCGTATCGGCTAAGGCTGATTATAAGAAGAATAATCAGCATCAGCCTGGATAAAATCCACATCGGTCGATCCCTAGTAAAAATACCCATTTACTTACTATTTCTTGTGTGAGAGGACCGTTGCTAGAATTTATGATTGTAGATTGAACACGTTTCTCTGCTTCAGCATCGTACTTCCTGACAGTATATCATAAATCTCTTACAAGTTAGACTTGAGATTTCATGCCTAACGAGATACTTGGATGATGATTTTACCCTTTTAAAACAGTTTTTTCCTTCTCTCTTTTGAGGTAAACCATCCGTGTTAACATCTATCCCAGCGCTGTAACTATAACCAGGACTTATCACTTTGGCTGTTTTTTGAGGTATTACACTTTCACTTGAATATAGAAGAGGACTTATGGAAATTGTTCCTGCTTTCTCTCTTTCTTCCCTGATCTCCCCTTGAGGAGTTCAGCTGTTAAAGTCTGAGTGAATGCTGCTAAAGTGCAGATAAAATGTTTATGCACCAAATCCTTTTCAGCTTCCCTCTCCGCCCATAATGCTGTTCAATTTGCCTAAACTTTTATCAGAGAAATTGGATGATTTTCATTTTGCTCTCGAGTGAGGAGCTTTGCAAACATGCCTGTATTAATCTCTTCAGGATTCCCTGTTTAACCCTGCAGCACTGAGACATACTGACAAGGGGATTTTTCCTTTCTCTATAGGACTAAAGTACATCACCTGACATAAAAGGTATACAAGAGATATGGAAAAATCATTATTTATCCTTGTACTTCATTATTACTTCTGAACCCAATCATGTTTTCAGTGGGTTCAAATTTATTGCTGATTCATGACAGGCAAAAGGATTTAGGTGTGTGTGTGCACAGCCTAACACAGCCACAAAACATGATCTATTGATTTCTAGTTAAGGAAGGTGGTATTTTATGGCTTCTTGGAGAGCATGAACTCTGTTTACTTTAAAAGGAGATGATTAAGTCCACATGATAGTTCACCAAAGCAAAGCTACGAGGCTTATTTTGTGTTGGCTTGCTCTGCAAAACTTAAAAATGTATTTTATTGAATGAAAGCCCCTTTCCCATTTTTTACCTGTTGCTTTGGATGCAGTATGACCAGTGATTTGAACCTGATGTGCTAGTGTAACATACATTTTAAAAAGGTCAACATCTCACCTCAGTTTGCCATTTTTGTGTGGCTATCGGTGTCAGATTGTGAGCTGCCAGCTGTGTGGCTTGGGTCGAAATATGTGCTAACTCCTTTGTTTCCATCACAACAGGAGACTTACCACAGATCGTGCTGGTGCTAATCTTGTCCAGTTAGTAGCCGACTGTACTGAAGGAAGAAGGCGTCACATGTTGTTGGAGACATCGC
>JAOXYM010000025.1:19911476-19922184 GCA_028567055.1 Leptatherina wallacei | reverse complement strand
TTTAACATGGGAGTCTATGGGAATCTGCTCTGTTTTGCAGCCAGCACCTAGTGGAGGAGGGGGGAACTGCAATTTTTTGGCACTTCCGTATAGGCTTCATTTTTTCAAACCGTGTGTCTGTACCAAGGGGCACTTGGTACAGACACAGGTTGCTAGTTATCTTTTTGGTGTGTTCAGGTTGTTTTATATTTGTTCACATGTTGACAGCATAAAGAGACCCAGCGGGGTGACCTCTTGTCAGGGCCGGTTCTTCATTGCAGGATTTTGGGTCATCCTGCACAGAAGATGACCATTGTGAGACAATTGTGACAGTTTCATTTGACTTGCCCTCTAAACTGTGGTCTTGCATCTTGTTGTTTCAAAGATGGGCTGTGCCATGGCCCTGCAACCAAACACAGCTTGTGATAATTTTCTAACAGTGTCAGGTATTTTCAAGATGGCCATGTATTAATCGACCAATAGGAACGTAGCATGGAGAAATATGCTGATCAACATAACATGGGCACTGTGGTGTGAAAACCATAATACACCTGAATAATTTTGTGATTTAATCATTTTAAATTCCAGCTTCTGTTCAGTGTTCATGTAGAAATCTATTTTCTGTATGAGATGGAGGATTATCACATGACCTCACATCTTAATATGAAGTGCTCTATATTCTGACGGACGGAAAGTTGAGATATGACCAACCTGTGGCCAAAACACTGAATCCTGAAGGTTACATTTCCTCTAGAACAGGTTTATACTGGGTCCTTATAGTGAAAACTAAACATTCTGATGTTATTTATCTTATTTACATCATAATGCCTCATTACTCTCTACATGATTTCTATTATGCACACAGGGGAGTTTCACCCTCATGCATATAGACACGTGTGTGCACACGCAGGTGCGACCAGTACAGAACGCACATTGGAAAATATGTGGCTTCAGCCTCCTGAAAATCAGACATAAAATCCTGTTTGTCTTTTTGTTTTGTTTTAGGTTTAAAGATGGAAACACTCATGCCGGGCTGGCTTGTTAAACAATTCAAGAAGTCTTTGTGGTGCTCTATGGCTGCTTCTTGGGGCAAACTTCCTTTTTTAATAAGAAATTTTAAGATCTACAGGACGTGTGAGACAATGATTTAAGATCCATTTTAGTATACCCAGGCTCATAATATGCTAGATGTACTGCACAAAACAAGTCTTGGTTTATCAGGCCTTTAAAATGTGTGAACAAATCATTAAAGTTGTAATTATTGTTGCTGACTTGTGGGGGGTTTTTCCATTTAGGAGAGTTTCTTATTTCTGATGTGCCCATTGTAATTCGAACTACATCTATCATTTCATATTCCTTTTTGTAATTTCCCCTGAGGGTTGATAAAGTATTTTTCACTTTATTTCTTCTTCTAACACTGGTATGAGCATTTTTATCTTCCAAAATCATGAAAATGAAACCAAATTTGATCTGCCGTTTGGGCCAGACTTAATAAAGGTAACATTTACCTGCTGTTAGAAGAGGCTGAAGTTAGAAATGTCTCACTGTTGATGGGTTCAGGGGGAGAAGATATAAAATGAGAAATTGGCTTCATTATGTTGAACTTGAGCTCCTGTGGAGTTTGTGATAAAGGTGAGCAGGTGACGTCGGCGCACTGTGGTTGTCACAAACAGATTTCCTGCAATGACAATGAAGCGGTGTCCTCAATATCAAGGCCAGTGAAATCACGTCTTATATGCAAGTTTAATTAAAGACATCAACAGCCTAAAGTGTCTGCTCTGAAGAGGTCGTGCTGATGGAGCAGCTTGAAATTGCAGAGTTCGTTTCACCCTGTCAGAGTAGACGAGACTTTTTTTTAATCATGAAACCATAAAATATGAATCAGGACCAGGTGAGGACATCCTTTCATGATTTTCTGATTAAAGTCCAGGGTGTGATATATTGGCGTTATCCTATCAGTGAATACTTCTCTCTCTGCTATTATTAGGTCATTCCTTCCTTTTTATTGTCGTCCAACATTATTAGATTTGCTCTTCGCTGCTGCAGGATAACAGATAGTCAAGCTAGCTCTGTCGTCCTATGCTCTGGTGTTTTTTAATATGAAGCTGTAGTGTAACAAGAAACTCATCTTCCTCCCTTCTTGCGAGTTCTCTTATGGAGACTAAACCCCTCAAATAATAAATGCGTTCAGCTTGACTTCATGGTGACGGTGGATTAATAATGCAAAGTTTTGGGAAGTCAGAACTGACTTTTCAACAGGTATTGTCATGTTAGGCCTCTGCTGGTACTCGTCTGTGTGTGGTTTTGGGGGGTAAGGGAACAAGGAAGGTTGAAGATGAATGAAAATGTTGTAGAGATGCCGTTTATTTACATTGTGAACATGTCAGATCAGTGATGGTAATATACGGTACATGCTTTAATATATATTGTTTGCTCATGATGGTCCTTGTTAGCATGTCAGCCTGATGAGGTCCTTTTCTCTTTTGCAGGCCGAGGATGTAAACCGGACCCTGGACGGCGGGAGGAAGCCTCTTCATTACGCTACAGACTTTGGTCAGGCAGATGTGGTGGAGTTCCTCATTTCTAAGGGAGCAGATATCAATGTAAGAGATATAACAGTCTGCCTCTTTTTGCATGAATTTGCATACTGACTAGGGTTGCTATGACCACAAAAATAACAGGACTTATGTCTGCTTCCCTCTCTAGTGTAATCTCATTCTTCAAATGTTTGAAATTACACCTTATTGATCATGTCGTCATGTTATATCCATAACCCGTAATGTAGCTGTTAGCTCCTCCATATAATACAGAGAACATTTTCCAGGAAGCTTTTTCTTAACACCCTTCCTGCATGCTGTCCTTGCAGGCTCCAGACAAACATGGGCTCACTCCGCTGATCTCTGCCTGTTTTGAGGGTCACCTCTCATGTGTCAAGATCCTGCTAGAAAAGGTTTGTACCCTAGCGTGAACATGCATTCCCTCACACATCTGTCTTTCACCCATCAGCGCATGTTGACGTGTCGGATGCTGATGAGGTAACTCGCTGGACAAAAGGCCCTTTAACACAGTCCTATGGAGGCTGTGCTGGAACGTTCATTGAGGGGGGGACGACACAGTCTTACTGCTGTCCACTTGTTTTTGTGTAACCACGTCATTCATGAGCGCACAGCCCTCTGCGGCATCTTTTTTTTCTTCTTTTTTTTTTTTTTTTTTTTTTTAAAAACCTTCCTCAGGTGTTTAAGCTCTAAAACAATTTCAAACCCGACCATATTCACAGAGATGCAGTCACATGCAGATGTCTTTCATGTGTATCTAAGTTTCCTCTGCCATTTAACATTCATATTTCAGGGTAATGAAGCAGTTTTGTTCCTGAGAACATGCTACCTTTTACTGACTACTGTTAAATGAAAGATAAGCTCCTTTTGACTCTGTAAATCCAAACTAGGCCCTCAAAGGTTTAGCTCTTCTAGGAATGAGTAAGAAGCTGCTTGTGCAAGTGAAAGTTCCCTAAAATAGATGTCTCATTCTAGCTTCATTTCAGCTTGAGGGTTAGGGTTAACCCCTAACCCTAACCCAGTCTGTATTAAGTTAAAGAAGCATTTCTCTGCTTAGTCTTCTAACTAGTCAGCCCCCCATTATTTATCTATTTGTTTTACAAACAGTCCCAGGAAGCCCTTGTAGTGATAAGCCAGCAAAATCTTGTAAGCAATCAGCATGCAGATGGCAGCTGCTCTCAGCCGGCCATCAGCATTGTTAGCTCAAAGATGAACTGAAGGAAGTGGCCAGTGCCAACAGGAAGAACAGCAGTTTTCCACTGCGAGTTATTTTCTGTAGAAGTTGCTAACATAATGTTGGCAAGCAGGAGTAGGTGCTGATATTACGCTGCCTCACATGTGTGCACACAGAGCTGTTTGTTTGTTGCCATCTGATATCTTGTCTAAGATTCAGTATTCTAAGATGTAGAGGGACGTCTTGGTCGGGAAAACATGCCACCATCAAAAAGCTAAAACACTCCCTGAATTTTTGTTTAGCAGGAAAAACTCTTCTCCTGTGCTGCAGAAGATGGTTGTATGGGGAAAGTGTGCCATTCTGCATCTTTGTTTCAACAGTTTCTATACAGGTTAAAGAAGCTGATAATAAGGAATAACTGTGATTATCAGATAATTATGTAACGGTTTGCAGTCCCATGTTGCTGAAGGTGTTTCCATTTCTCACATATCTCCGATTTGCTGCCAAAAATTGCAAAATAAACTCTTATAGCTCATGCATAATAAATCTTAGCATCGCGACATCGGTTTAAACCAAAGGGTGTCCCATTCTGTGGCAGGATATTTATACCAGTAACCTTTTTTAACTCAGTTTCATGAGGCAACATGACACTTGAAATTTTAGGGGTAGGAGTTAACACTAAGATTAGACCTTAAAATGCTTGTGTGCATATGCAACCCTTCCTGGATCACCTTCAGGGTATGGATATGATGAAGAATTACATGGAGGCAGGTCTAGCCAGTAGACCAGAAAACCTGGATATTTTTTAATACTTGGAGTGAGCAGATTATAGTTTGTACCACAGTTCAGATGTTCCAGATGTTATCCCCTTAGGTTTCTGAGAGTATTACCATCGCTCATGGTTCCAACAGTCTCATCCTGCTGGTGAATTCATGGTACACAACCCTGTGAGTGTCCGAGAAAATTGTCTTCATGATGATTCATCTGGCAAAATTGCACATGCAAGTGGTCAGAATATGACATCCAGAGAGCATTCCCAATGCACCTGGAGGAATGGGAGCAGTGTATCACTGCCTGAGGTGACCATTTCAAACAGTGTAGCAGTAAAAAAACAACAAAATAACTTTTTTTCCCTTTTGAGTAGTAGGGGTGTGTGTTGGCAACAATCAGGCGATACAATATATATCACAATTTAGAAACGATACGATACTGTCACAACTCACTAAAAACTCCAACCTGTAATATGCTTGACATCAACTTACTGAATGAGAACAGAGGATCTACATTTCACTACAGAAGAAATAAAAACACTTGCTCTTTATGTACAAGATGAATAAAGAAATTAAAATCGGCCTCATCAGTAAAGGTCTCTCAAGGATCCCTGTAGCATCAAACTGACCAAGTGCAATAGATAAACTATGTAGCTTGATATATGAAAAATATATGAACAATGGTCATATATGTAGAATATTTCCATTTTTTTATTTCAAAGTGTTTATCAGAAGAAAGTATGCTTGGTGCGAAATGAAAAATAACATGTTACTTTTATCCTTTTAACGTATACATCTATATAAATCAGCATATAGATGAAGAATCCTAAGCACTTATTTTATTTATCAAGTAAACTAACAAAGTTAAATTTAGATGCAACACCAAAAATGAAAAAAGTTTTAAGAGAACATTTTTTTTGCAACTTTTTTGTACATTTCTTTCATTCAAAAAATTGATATTGTGGTTTTGAATATCAAAATAATGTCACGCATAATATCGTGATATTTTGGTACAATATTTTCTTACACCCCTATTAAAAATAGTCTTAAAACTAATTTGAATTTGATCTTGTTCATGATTTGGCTTCAGTTCAGATCTCATCTTTCCTCTAAAAGGAAATTAATCTCAAAGTGAGATTTTAGTTTAACAAGGTCTCCCATCACTTCCACATTTCACAAAGCAATTTGGTAGCAAGGAATGGTCTTCAGGTCACATTTTGACTGCCGACCTATCGTCGCCCTAAAAGCTAGAAGCAGTTCTGCAGGATCTTCCTTGTAAACTAAAGACCCTAAAGCTAGATTTATGCTAGCGCCTCGTCTGCATCAGGAGTAAGCTCCACGTAGGTCCGCAGAGCCTTGACATGCAAATCCAGCTATGCAGAAGTACTCCCTTTTGATTGGTCAGATTGTGATTAGGAATTTAACGATGCACTCAAGCCACGATTTGGCTTGATTGCATCGGCATGACATCAGGTATATATTGGAATTGTCCAAGATGTAGATATTATGTGGAGAAGTGTAAAAATGGAAAACAAACTTTCTTGCAAAACAACTAATTCTTCTCAGAACAAGAATCATAAATGTATAGACGGACAGAAAAAATGAAATTGACGGTTACATCCCTGGTTCTGCAGCCACATCGCTGATTTGCTGCGCAAAATCCACGGAAAAGCCAAATGGGACTGGTGCAAAATGAGCATGCTGTAGCCTACTATGCAGCTCTGTCTACGGCACCCCATAAGGACTGATCACTACATGTAATTTGTATATAGTAAACTTGTTTTGTTGTTTTTGTTTTGTCCCTGTGGAGTTTACTAGCTGATCCCAGCCCTACCGCTACTTGCAGATCCGGAAAATAAACTGCAACCTAATGCTTTTACCCGAAGCTCGAGTATAAACACACGCTGCGTCAGCTACGAAGGCCCAACCCGACGCAGATACCGTGCAAGTATAAATCCAGCTTTAAGTAGACCTTTAAAAAGAGAAGAGTAACACGAGAGATGAGACTTGACACCACTGCTCATCTGAACTGGGTTTATGGTGGGGAAGAGGATTTAAGTGAACCCATGGATTTGCTGTTGTGCTTTTCTCTAAATTCGTGCCCAAGCACCAACAGGAATTATCACCCAGATGCAGCCGAAAGGTCAACAGCCCCCACAGGGAGCAGATGTGGATATATCTACTCCTGTCAGCTCTGAAAACTTGTCCCGCATCTCCACAGGAGATGAATAGATTGTCCCTGAGCCACACCATTGTCCATGCTGCTGTGTGTCCAGTCTGCCCAGCTGCACCTGTAGCACTGCAGTGGATAAAAGAGCCCACTGAGAATACCGCCTTGTGACTGTTGAGTTGGCAGATAAAAATTGCTTGGTTTCCCAGTGCATCATGGGAGCCGACACCTGCCACCACCAAGTGCACGGTGTGCCGTTGCTGGTAATGAATTATGAAAAAGCTTCTTTTTCTTTTTCTTTTCTAACCCTAAAGGTGACCCAGCTGTAAGATCATGGCTGTGGTCTGCACATTCAGCCAGCTAAATTTAAGTCTGCACACACCCATGATTACACAAACATCCTTTGCGTCTATGAGGAACTCTGTGCATGAGTGGGAAGAAATGCGGTCTTATTACATCAAGTCACTTCCTGTCGTTATCTCTCTTTTGAAGGTGGTCCGCCTTTTTGCGTTGTTTCCTGGATACGCAGCGGGGAGCGCGTTGGGTCATTTATCCCTGGCTTTGTCCAGAAGTAAGAATTTTAAAGTAAAGCAGCCGAGTAAACATCAGCTTCTCCCACGTACGCCGTGGAACTGTGACGGATGATCTTGACACACAACGATCAGTTGATCAGATAAAGAGGCTGGCGACTCTCCACACAGCAATTATCACCCAGTTATGACCATAAAAACTCTAGTCAGCATAAAAATGCTTCAATGCACACTGAGCCATGCTTGCACATCTTGTTATTTATTCATTTGGTGCAGCTTTAAAGATGTATTACTAAAGATGTATCTCATGAAGAGCCTAGCTGACAATCCACTCACTACAGATCCAAAACGGATATTGATCTTCCTTTTTTTGCTGGACGCTATAAAAGGTCAGCAGTCTGATGTAAGTGTTGCATGTCGAATAGCTTCTGACAGAAGCTCTTGGCCAACATTTGAGCGTATACCTGAGAGACCTTTCAGTTCCATTCAGCAGTGGCGTAATGAAAACTTAATGGACACTTTGGCAGGTCAGTAGCATTACGTTACTGACCCTGCGCTGCTCTGTATGGCTCCATAATCCAGGACGATGATGCATCATTTGACTGCGGACATCCCGGGAGTCTATTCTTATTCATTAGGCTGTGTCTCTGTGGCCACCAGCTTCTCTTTGGCTGGGTAATGTTTGGACAGTGAGAGGTGTTCACGAGGGGTCATTATTCAACTCCAGGAAAGCTCATTACTGTAAGTGGTGTCAGGAGTGTGTGACTGAGCGGGGGGGGGGCATGGTGTATCCTGAGAAACGGTAATGGGAGTATGGGCGAGAATCATTACCTAAACTCCTGACAGACATGTGGTATGAATATGAAATATGTTGTGGGTCTCCAGGATTTTTATATATTAAAATCATATGATACTCATATCTCATACGATACCACCGAGTGTAGCGTGGTATATTTTTGTAGCCACTTTTTTGTTTGCTGAGATACTAACTGGCAGTTTTTCTGGTTTTTCATGTTTAATATTTTTTTCAGGGCAATTTTATTGACAGAGACCTCATTATCTATCATATTTATTGTTTTTGCTTTCCATTAATTATAAATGAGACAGTCGCTTCTATTTATTGTTTTTGTTTAATTATTTAAAATTTCTTCCAGTTCCAGTGAAAATGTTTTTTAGAAATGAAAGTTTATTGATCTTTGAAAGTGTGTACTTGCATAATGGCATTGTCTTTTATATTGGATGAAAATGGTCTCAAAACGACATTATCTCTTGGTGCAATATTATTTACCGCAATAATCTCTGAGACAATCGCTCACTTGTTGATCTTTGGCTGCTCCTGATTGGACATTAACATTGATTTAAGCTAATTAGTCAAAGGTTTGACAAAGAGACTTCATCATAATTTCTGGGTCAAAATGGAGGTCTTTGGCAACATAGTAGTGATGACAGTCTTTTTTTTAATCACAAAAATGTGATAAATAACAGTGTCATGGATCATCATTGTGGACTTATCATGGAGTCTCTGAATAAACACTATATTTTGTGGCTGAACCTCCTGGACAGTCTATAAATGGCTGGAAGACTTCTGTAGATCACCTTAAGCAGGGGTGACCAAAGTCGGACCTCGAGGGCCGCTGTCCTGCAGGTATGTGTCCCTGCTTCAACACACCTGACCCAAATAAAATGGATCCAACAGCCTATGAAGGTCTGCACAATGACTCATTCATTTGGGTCAGGCGTGTTAGAGCAAGTAGACATTGAAAACCTGCGGGATTTTGGCCCTGGAGGACCGGAGCTGGACACCCCTGACCTATAAGGTAAGCTGTCCATCACAATTTACCCCACAGAGTTGCACAATGTTCCCATAAGGGAGAGATGTGTGTGGTTAATAGTCGGAAATGCTCATTTTAATATTGTTTTGCTTCAAATATGGCTGTAAACACATCGTCTGCAAGATTCAAGACAACTTTATTGATCCCAAAGGGCAATTCATTTTTAGCTCACACCTCAGCAATCAGTCATCAGAGCAAGAATCAATGGTATATGTCAGTATACCAGTATAGAATTAAGTGAAAAATAAGAAATAAATTTAAGGAAAAAAAAGGTTATAAAATTAATAAATACAGGAAAAATGGATAGAATCCACATTAGAATATCACTAATTTAAAAGCTGTCAGAATTCAGCACCCTGATGGCTGAAGGAAAAACATACATGGATCTATGATTAGTTTTAAGGGAGCATGGCAGCAGCAACTAGAAGGCATCAGTCACATTATGGTGGCGAAGGCCTTCTTTACCTCCAGAGTCAACTTAGATCTCTGTTTGACTCCAGTTATCTTTGAAGAGATCCTGACGATGTTATTCTGGCTCTTTCCATCCTTTTTATAGAGTCCATAAAACCAAGAGATGAAAGGAAAAGTTGAGACGTTTAATAAATGTAGAAGAAAAAGTGAATGAAACAACTTTGTACTCATGGGTCGTACGAGACTGCTTGCTCGTTCCCCAGAAAGCCGAGTAGTGACGGTGAAAAGACTAAAGTCCAGGTGTATCGCTGCTGCTAAATAAGATCTGTATTAGTTACTGGTATCTTTTCAACGGGCAACTAATGACTTCCCCAGAGCTGCTGGAGAAAAAAGAAGGAAATGGAGCTTTCTGTTTGTCTCACCTTCACTCGCTGGAGTTGGAGAGTAAAGTGATTAGTTACCAGGGTGTCTATAGGAAAGGTTTCCTGACTTATTGCAGTGTTTACTGTGATTCAGTGTTTTAGTTTCTTTTACTTGGATGATGCAACGGCTCATATCAGGAAAACTCAGAGTGAATTTATTCTGGTTTTCCCCAGAGACTGAAAAGATGAATTACTCTGAAGCACCTTCCGTGTCTGCAGGTTTAACAAGTAAAAGATCCTAAGTCTCTTAAACTTTCAACAAAGTCACTTCCCCATATTTTCCTTCTTTAAACCGTCTGCATGAACATTGTTTTGTGTGTTTTTTTGGGGGGGGGATTCATTCAGAACTGAGTGGGACGAGGGCTCACAAGTCATCACGCTTCAAGTGCTGCACGACAGGGCTGGAACATAGCCGGAGTGTTGATAGGTGCATGCTTCCAAGGAACGAGAGGCATGTTATGAATTGACGAAAGTCTTCCCCCCTACTTTGTCTTTCATCTCTTTACCAATTACAGACGTGGAAGTGACAGGTTACCGGGCCCTGGTAAATCTTCCTTACCCGGGATGTGCTCCGCTGCTCCTGTAGTATGGAATTAAACGCACTGAACCACAGTCTGTCATTCTGCTGGGCTACTTGAACTGGGTCACATTGTTGTGGACGCCCTGCTTCTCCATGCAACAATAAACTCCCTCTGCCTCGGCTCTGAAAGCTCCATGCTAAGAGGCTGAAGTTGGCAGCTGAAACAAAAGAACGTCTCTCTGCTGCATGCCCCTTTACTCCTCTGTCGCCTATTAAATCTGTTGTCACTACAAGTGCTTTCAATGCTTCGACTTTTCATTCCCTGTCTGTTTGCTGTGGAGGGAG
>JAOXYM010000025.1:19858270-19872301 GCA_028567055.1 Leptatherina wallacei | reverse complement strand
GATCGACATAAAAGTATATCGCAAAAATGTAATGGAAACACGTTTATACTTCAGCGGACGTGACGTAGGGGGTCACGGGACCAGTTCATTTCAAGTATGTATGGACGGAGGAGGAGACGGAAATCTTTGTACACATAATTAAAGAGAAAAATACAACCATACTAAAATTCTGAATCCACAATTCATCTGTGAATTCCTCAGTGACAACCCTCTCCCAGAAACCCCTTATTCCTGTCTGCTCCTATAAACCCAGATGTTGCCTTTAAACTATCACCTGGTTTCGTCCTCCGATGAGGACAGTGGCAGCAGCAGCATATTCCAGTGTTGATTGTCAGCTGTTAAAACAGGTTTCTGTCGGATGAGTTACAGTTTCATATCGGTACACTGATGTCAAACTAATATGAAAAACAGAATAACTTTCAGATAACATCCATGGACATGTTCCTTTAGTGTTTGTACAGTTGCAGATTAGAACAGAGAATATTCAATACATCAGTAATAACACATAACAAAAAGGTAGTCTGGCTCATGAGCCAAACAGATACTACATACATTATCCTCTAAGAGTTAACTTATGAAGATAAAAGATTTTAATCTGAGGGAATGAAAAATGTATGACACATCTGGTGCGATGGTGAGTGCAGGCAGAGCTAAAATGCAAACAGTGCTTGACCTGCCCTGGCTGCAGGTTTTAATGTCTTAGAAAACAAAAACATTCCAGCATGAATTGCTTCCAATACCATCATGCATCAGCACAAGTCAGTTCTGCATGGCAACGCTTCAAGTTAAACATTGAGAATATATTTAGATTCAAATTTGAGACTCAGTTTCCTCCCAGAAGGTCACTGAGGAGAAGGTGACGTGGGAATCTCAGCTGAGTTGGCTCGAGTACATGGAAATAAAAATCACACAGGACGATTATGCTTATTTATCACCGGGAAAATCCTGTAACTTCATGTTTTTAATATCACGTCATAATGAAGATGTAAAATATGACAAATAACCCATAATGAGTCAGTTTAACATCTCATTTAATCAACATCCGATCAAAGATGATTTGAGAAGCTTTCAACCTTTCTGAGCCACGTTTTCTGAATTCCTGTTTATAACGAGAACTAACTGGCTTCAGCATCAGTTAGTTGTTGCTCCAACTCATTAACCCCCCCCCCCGGCCATGAATCTGACCGTTATCTTAAAGGACACATGATAAAAAAAAACTTTGTTAACTTTTACTCACTTTCACTGCGAATGACACCGACAGAAGGCATGAGACTCTATTTCCCAGCCATCCCTCTCTGCTGAGATTACTCTTTTCTAAAATAACTTCATATTAATTCCTCGTGGTCCCACCATCTGGCTGTGATCTATACAAGAGGAAGATAAAACTGAGCAGCAGGCATAGGTTTCTGGGTTGCTTTTTTTGCATATTTTCAATGCTCATAATTTATCCAGGGGATCTACGGGAAGTGCATGTAGACTTTAATCAGAGTTTGAAGGTTAATTTGATAACAAGCGTACGCTTGTTTGCATCCCTTAATTACAAAGCTCAAATATATCACCGACAGAATACGTCAGGATCTTGAGGAATATTGTATATTATGTTAAGCAACTGTTTGAGATTGATGTGTCAATGCTGCTATTATATAAGAGGAATTTGCAGAAAAACCTCCACATTAACTCCGGGCTAATGGTGACGGGACGTCTGAGAGATGAAGGTGCAAGCATCTGACTTTTAATTTGAGGAGCGGTTGGCAGAAATATATTTCCCCTCCTGCGTCTCCGTGCTTCAACGGCCTGTAGATCCTCGACAGAAATGGAGAGTGGCTTTTATCTACTGGTGATCACTGCTCTGTGCTTTAAGATGAGATAACATAAGGAAGTGGATTACAGCAGCGTGAGGAGGATGTGGTGTTTAAAAATAGAATTTAAAATGAGAAAACTAAGGAGATAGCATCTCCAGTGAGGACGGAAAATTGTGGTAAATTGCGGGAGTTGTAGGAAGCGATTAACCATGTGATGTCGTGTCAAAAACTGCTGCACACATTTAAGAAATGACAGAAGTTAGAGACAGAATCTTTAGTAGATCGTGCCGTATGTGCAAAAATAAAGTTTTATCAAAGCAGATTAGAAGATGACAGATCTGCTGTCAAGCTGTAGTTGTTTGTGAAATCCAGAACATAAGTTGCCACATGGATGTTGGTTTTCTGCCAGAGGAGAAACCGGGCCCTCAGTTATCAGCCACAGTGATGTATTATAGTGCATAATACATCACTCCAAAAGTCATGGACGGATTTTGATGAAATTTTTAGCAAATGTCAGAAATGGAATAAAAGGAACAAGTGATTATATTTTGGGGGTGATCCAGATCACCGTCTGGATCCAGGATTTCTTTCTAAGGTTGGAGAGATGGAGATCATGTTGCCATTACAGCTTCTAACTCAACAGATAATGCCCAGAATCACTGGCAAAAATAAAAAAATGACAAGATGACATCATGATGGTGTTATAATCTGACATTGTTTGACCCGGATCATGTTGATATTCTGGATCTGGTGATCCAGGCAGAAGATGGACATAAAGGCTCCGTTACATGTGTATTTAGCGTAAAACAGGGATGCTCTATTCGGTTCTACGAGGGACCAAATTGGTTCAATTCAGTCCTGCAGGTTTTGATAATAATGGATTAGATGTATACAGCGCTTTTCTGGACACTGAAAGACGCTTTACATTGAATCCAATTATTAATTCATACTTGGTGATGGTACGCTACGTGCGTAGCCACAGCTGCCCTGGGACAGACTGACAGAAACGACTCAAATGAATAAGTCATTAGAACTTTATAGGCTGTAGGATCCATTTCATTTGATGCAAGCGTGTTGAAGCAGGAACTCTGATAGCATCCTGGATTTCAGCTGTCATAGGACCGAATTGTCTATCCCTGGCGTAGAGCATAAATGGGCCCTTAGAGTGAGACTGACCTGTCTGGCTAAATGAAGCACCATGGACAGAACAGACACCATGCACTGTAAGCAACACAGATCCTGTTGATAACTTTAACGTCTGCTGAGATCATGGTTGCTGCTGAAATCTGCCGTTATGTGGATCACATGACTTTCATTAGCTAGGCAAACTAATATCATCTGATATTGCTAACACGGTTTCCCTCATCTCTGCTTTGGAAGGTAAATGCCTTCGTTCATGTGAACATAAAAAAAAAGGTTAAAAACTGGCTTTTTACTAGAGAACAAAAATAATCTGCACCACTGCAACCAACGATTTCAGACTGGATGCAGTAGGCGGCTTCTGTGTGTGTGTGTGTGTGTGTGTGTGTGTGTGTGTGTGTGTGTGTGTGTGTGTGTGTGTGTGTAAGTAAAACTTGCCTGAATAAATGAAAGTTAAAACAAAGGACAGATAAATGATTGTTTGCAGCTTTGGGGAAATATCTGTAAACCAGGATGGAGGTATAAACGCGTAGGTCATATTTAACGAAAACACCAAGAATTTGTTTTAATCTTCTATGAATTCGTCCTTGTCTCTTTCTGACATTGAATCCTTTCCCATTACTTCTTTGTATACTGCTGAGCTGACCACATTCACCTCTCCAAAAACTTCCATTAACTTCTCAGAACAGGTCACACGTTGCTGTTTATCCCAGAATAATGAAGCTAAACTTTTCCATTTAAGTTAATCAGCCACAATCATGTGTTGGTGCTGAAGTCTCTGCAGATAAAGTCTCAGATTACCCAGAGACCCATTGGTTGAACAGCATCAAGGCAATGTTTTAAATCTTCTGCTGGAGTTTTAATTCAAGATGAACATATAATATGTGATCAAGCTTAAAGGATTTAGAGCAGTGCTTCTCAATCCAGGTCCTCAGGACCCACTGCCCTGCATGTTTTAGATGTGTTCCTACTCCAACACACCTGATTCAGATTAATGAACTTCCTCATCAAGTTCTAAGCAAGCCTGTTAACGAGCCCTTCATTTCATTCAGATCTGTTAAAGGCCCACTATATAACTTTTTGATCTTAAAACTCTGCTTTCCGGACTCATTTCACGACAGTGAAATCTATTGTGTGCATTTCTAGAGCCGTCGTGGCCCAGCCATGCAGGGCAGTGGGTCCCGAGGACCAGTGTAGGGAAAACACTGATTTAGAGGACTGAAAATAACAGTTTTAAAAGTTTTGACAACTTTAACAGAAGTGTGCATTTACAACCCAAAATCCCAAATAGCTGAGATGCGGTGTAAAATGGAAGTTAAAAAAAAAGGAAATGATTTGGAAATATTAAAAACCCAGATTTTATTCCCAGGAAAACCTATCAGACGTTGAAAGTAAGATATTTTACCTTCTAATGGAAAACATGAGCTCATTTTTGAAAACAATATCAATTAAAAGTGTCCTGCTAAATAGGTCAATAATTAATCCCGCTCATTATTACCACAGTATAGTCTGCTGACTGTCCCCTAGTAGTTTTCTCCTCACGTTTTAGCCGATGTAAACATCCCTCACACATAAACTAAGTTGGTTGCTTAGTCACTACAATACATGGACACGGGAGACATGTTGCTCAGTACTCATGCGCTGACAAGAAGACGCTCTGTGACCGGGAACACACGCTTAAACGCAGCAAGGCAGGTTCGTGCAAAGATTGTCTATCGTGACAGACAGCGCATTCCAACATAGGGTTAATCAGCCATACTCCCCATTAAAACTAAACTGAAATTATCAGTAGGTGTGTTTCCATTACCCCTAGAATTGAGCAAAACCTAAATATCGCAATAAAAATCTGGTAATGGAAACACCTACATTTAAAAAAAACTCAAATATCGCAAAAAAGTTTTTACGCTCCCAGAGGAGGTTTTTCAGATGTATCGATATAGAATAGAAGTATGAACGGAAGAGGAGACGGGAATCTTTTCACAAATAACTAAATAGAAAAATAAAACCGTCATCCTTGATAACAAACAACATGCTCCACAACATAAAATGTTTTGCATCTCCATCTACCTCAGAGTCTCGGGGACCAGATTTTAGGTGAATTACGGCTTATAAGCTAAACACCATTCAATGGAAACACCGGCATGTCGCAATTGTACTGAGTCAAAATTTCAGAAATATCGCTTTTATTTTGCGAAAAGCTGTGATGGAAACGCAGCTGGTGTTGCCAACTCCTCAGTAAGAAAAGTAGCTAATGGCTCTCCTAGAAGTCACTAGATGATGTCATCGTCTAATTTGCATAATCAACCTGGTGCACATTGTAACGGACGCTGCAGCGGAGATGAATAATGTCTCAAATATGTTTAAAACAGGGAAAAAAAACTACTTTTTTCTGTCAATATTTTCTTTGTTTGGTTTAGTTTTGATTAATTAAGAGTCTACAACATGTTACATGTTTAAATGGTTTTTGTCCATACTCTTCAGTCAGCCAGCACAGGATTAGCCAGTGGCAGCTTTGCTTGTTGCATTCAATGTTGCATCATTTTTCATTTTCATTATTTTCTGTTTCATTCTGAGTCTGGGGAAGGAGCACAGGTGAGTGTCTCCTGCTCTGCCTGCAACTGTGTTTTCCTGTTTTTTTTCTTCTGTATTTAATCATTAATCATGGCTTTTCAAAAAATGCCAGTGAATAAATAATCTCACTGATGAATTACATCCCTTCTCCCTGCACGGTGAGTCAGTGCTCAAGGGGGGAAATAATGCAATTTATATTATTTCCGGGCAGACTGATTTGTGCAGGAATGTTGTGACGAGCAGAAAGTGTGAACCTGCATAAAAGTAAAAGTTTTCATAGTATTTGACAAATAGAAATGTTCTCACTGAGCATTGCACTCGTACACGTTCTGTAAGTGGAGCTGGGCTGTTTCAGTGCGACGCCACCAGTTTCTGTCATTTTCTATCCAGCTAGAAAACAGTGAAGAACTCAGTTAAATCATTTCTTAAGAGGCTCAAAAACAGCTGATTAAACAGTAAGTGTGGCCGTGGGAATTTGGCAGAACAGTGCAAAGTTTGGAATAAGCGCCGCTGTACTCTCAGAGTGGAACGAGGGTTGACAACAATTGATTACATGTGATGGAAAGCTCATTTGGGACGGTAGGAGCCACGTTGCCCAGTGGAACCCTTCGTCATTTTGTTTGTCTAACAAGCTGTGGAGCCACAAGTTGGTAATTTTTCTTCATTAAGAACGAAAATTATGCTTTTGATTTATGTTGAACACAAAGGTTGCACACATTACCATAAACATGCAGGCAGGGCGATAATTAGTCAGTCCCAACTCACAGGTGATGGTTATTTCCCTCTGGCCATGTAGAGATGCAGTCAGTCTCATAGGCGAACCTGTGAATATGCACTTACTTTTCCAAACAGCTGCACACATGAGGGACATTTCTTCCTGTAGGTAGTTGAGTCATCCAACATGAGGAATGAATCGAACTGTTTTCATGCAGAGCTGCTCCACATAGCGTCATTTTCTGCTGCTTTGTAGCTGTTTAGTCTTGGAAAGTGTCCTGATTTGAGGGTTTTTGGTTTGTGTTCTTGTCATGTTTAGTTTGGTTTCCTGTTTTATTTTGTTAGTTTTTTTCCATTGTGTTTTCTGTTTAGCTTGCTGTTTCCTGTTAATTAGTCCACCTGGTTTCATTAGCTCATCCACTTCACCTGTTCCTTGTTAATCCCTCTGTGTATATAGAGCCCTTGGTTTCTTTTCTTTCTCTGCCAGTTCTTTGTTTGTGTTTAAGTTAGTCCTGTCGTGGTCCCTCTGTTCATGTCTCTGATTAGTTCCTTGTTGTTAGTATATTTAATTAAATCCTTTGTTGCTACATTCAGTGTGCCTTCTGCCTCTCCATCCTGCAACTAGCTCTTATCTCCACATCCACCCTGCATTCTTGATAGAAAGTTAATGACTGCTGAACCCATTTCAAAGACTTTATCCTTACTAATAATTTCCCTGCCACTTGGGGGTACCATAACACTGTAACCACAAAACTGACATATCAACACCTTGCAAAGAACACCGTTTTACGTATCCAGCAGACCATATGCATCGTCTGTACATTCTTGTCATGGTTTTGCTAAACTTCATTGGAAAACATCCAACTATAGCTCTGAAATACTCTATCTGATGTAGTGTGGGGCAGGTTTTATACAACTTTTTGATATCTTAATGTTTCTTTAGCTTTTTTTTGTTTTGTTTTTTTTGTTTTTAAAGTATGTCACTATAGCTTCAGAGCCCAGATTTGGGCTGAATTGTGATATCTATCTAGTTGTAATGTTACTGATTGAAGTGCATCATTGCCTATAAAACCTTTAAAAAATGACTTGGGCAATAAAGCTATTAAGCTAACTTATAATATGATGAGAAAAAAAGCTTGTGCATATAATGCATGTATTTTGGTTTGTAGTCCAATAGTATAAAATTGTCAGTTTGTATTCATCTTAAATTACAAACCATGAAAAGAATGGTTAATATTCTTCACTCCGGAGAGCCCTGTTCTGTGCCTGGCTGCATACTGCATACTGTAATATAATAAAGCAACTAACACCATTTTCTGAAGGTGTCCAAGCATGGTAGTATAGTACCAATTTCTCTAAACAGAGCTAGTACTTGTGTTTTACTTCAAACACGGCTAATTTCATGCTGCTGTAAGTTACTCCTGCTTTTACAACAGGTCTGATAACATTTGCCTCCTTTTTCTGAAGCTGATTTTTATTTTGTCTTTTACAGATTTGACCTGGAAAAAGTAAAAAAAGAAAAGATTATTAAAGATTTTTATCAGGCCAAGTATTACCATGGTTACATGTGTGTTTGAGTTAAGCTTATTAGGTTGAGGTCCTTGTAGCAGTATGCCGGCGCTGGAAGGAAATCAAGTTATTTATGTCATGAGGTTGTGGACCGTGTGGGAATAATTGTTAAGAGACATACTGCTGCTTCCTCTTTGGGGGAAGTCGTTGTAAATAGAACTAAATTTACTGAACATACGTGGTCTGTAAATAACTTTAAATGGCAATTTTCTTTGTAGCGTCTGCTGTCATAAGACCAGGACTTTATCAATAATCTGGAGGAGTCATGCACAGGTCCAATTTTACAAACCCGCCTGAACCCGGTAGGATAATTGTCAAACCCGACCCGGTACCCGTGTTTATCTAACAGTCAAATCTGAACCCGAACCAGTGCTATATAACCCGCAACCCGACCAATGACCTGCTCGCTAACGCATTCAATAATAGGCTAACTGTAGATA
This sequence comes from Leptatherina wallacei, assembly GCA_028567055.1. Taxonomy (NCBI): domain Eukaryota; kingdom Metazoa; phylum Chordata; class Actinopteri; order Atheriniformes; family Atherinidae; genus Leptatherina; species Leptatherina wallacei. The sequence continues at coordinate 19,864,065 of JAOXYM010000025.1, read as the reverse complement.
GGTTGCACACTCATTGAAGAACACTATTATTTGTTAATCGGTTTATTTTATTTTTGCATTTATTATTAGCCTGTGGAAAAGGATACTGTTGAAATCTAAATCGGAATACTGCAAAAATGGGAGACGATACGATTTTTAGTTAAAGTTTATTTAAGAAATATATGCCATTAATGTATTTTTTTATTAGAAATGAGATTTTGCATATGTGTAATATTACGTTATATATTATACAGCATTTAGATTTGCTTGTTCCATTTTATATCAACAAATATCAATGATGGCCCGCGACTTTGTCCAAGTTTTACATTTTGGCTGAAGCACTGCTATTTTAGTCTCTTATTTTGGAGGCTTTATTTGATTTGGATATTGCTGTGTAAAAACAGTAATTTACCGTCCTGGTTCCAGCTGTTTTCTGCTCTTGGACAAAAAAACCTGCAGCGGAAAAATCTCACTTGTTCCGTTTGTTGGCCTTAAAAGGTAACCCCGGATCCTGATTAGTTAAACACTGATGTCCACAAAAATGAGAAAGAAAGCATGAAATTGCAGTAATTTTTCATTTTGCTCATCAAAAAAAGCATCATCTGAGTCGTGATGGCGATATAAAGTTTAAATGAGGTGAAAAAGGGACTCTTCGGCTCTGGTGACGCTATAGGTTTGCAGCTAACTTATTCACACTATAATAACTCAAGAGTGCTGCTCAGCTGTGCAAAGAGGACCAGGTCAAATCAATGACAATTTATAAATTTTATTTTATAAGAACAAGCAGTAGCAGCAGCAGTATATGCAAATGAAGAATGACAATTAGTTTTTGAGCCAAAACAGACCTGACATTAATTTCAAGTTGGAGTTCTAATCACGAATAGTTATTTCACACAAAGACCCTTATGATGAGTGTCAGTCCACCTAAGAGTGATAAATTATACTCCTAATGAATACACCCATACCCTACCAGTACAATGTTGCCTTCCAGGGAAAAGAAACTCCTAGCCCTAGATGCTTCTGATATCCCCAGGTTGGGGGATTCTGGGTTAAGGAGCTTTTGCCCTGCTCCATTAAGCTCTCATTTATTGCAACTGAAGAGCTCCGGTAGAAAGAGGTCTTTCTATTAATTAAAATAGTGTAAGGAGGACTGTTTCCTCTCAGACTGTAATCTTTGATGTAGTATGACTTTCCCTCTGTGATCTTGTTAGAAAACTCCTCAAAGACATTATTTTTGTCACACTGCAGCCACAGTATTTATTTACTATACTGTACTGTACTATTTACTGGCACAGCCTGGCCATCAGCAAAGTTCCAGGAAATGACTTTGCTCATTTTCATGATTTTCATTGCTCATAAATGAAGGGGTGGGGGCCTGGTATATGGCCCTGAGGCACTTCCTGAAATGGCAGCTTTCAGTGACATTCTGGAAAAAGAATAGAAACATAAACAAGGAAACTTTTAGACGGGCAAAATTGAGTATTGTGACATGTAAATATCAATTTGAATAGCGGTTGCTTGTTAAATAAATAAACAGCCCTACTATTTGCAGCCAACCAGAAACAGAGGCAAACTTGTCAGAAAACAAAAACGTTCTGTACTTTGCAACTACGGTTAAAATAACAATAAATATGGTTGCTGGTGGGTTGGTGTCATTTTGTTTGCAGGTTAATGGCTGAGTACATGTTTATCCCACTAAAATTACCCGTTAACCTTAGAGCAGCAGACAGCTAGCTGGTTAAAATAAGCTTTAAATTTCTGTAATTTTTGAATGTCCAATTTTGGTCCCCCAAAGGTTCAGGCTGTGATGCCAGGCGAAGTCTTTCTCAGCGTTCAATGTTGGCAAAATTCATTTCGTTTCTATGCATACAAGCAAGATATTTATTTGCAGTCTACCCTCCCGCTGGCGAGGACCCAGAAGGGCTCCACTGTGAAGGTGGAGACATGCACCAAGGATGTATTTACAATGAAAAAAAGGGAGTGAGAGAATTTAAAACGAGGAGCGGCTGGGATTTAGGAATGGCGGCCCGCCGCTCCTTAATGAATGTAGAGGTGGCAAAGTCTAGCAATGCGCCGTATACTTGGCAGGTAATCCACAAAAATGCCGTTCTGTGGGTGAAAATTACATTAAATGTGCGTGCGGTGAAAATTTTATTCATTTTTTTTTTTCCCCTCTTAGACATGGCTAGTATTTGACTCATTCAGCGCCAGTGTCACATTTATTGAGAAGCCCTGCAAGAGTAGCATTTCTACACCTTGCGCTTTTTGCAAGAAATGTTCTGTGCAGTCCTGCAGTTAATTTTCCCCCAACTGCTGCCTGCCTGATCCCGTTATCCGCAGGTATTCCCCTGTCAAATCTGTTAAAACATGTGCACACGCAAAAACATGTTGCAGTTGATTTACAAATGGGACGCACCGAGGATCATTTTCAATGGACAAAATAATGCCCTCCAATCCATTTAACACGTTTGCATTGAATGAATATGCAATGTGGGGTTTCTGATTTACAAGATTTTTCATGAATGGTGGTAACACCTTTTTAGTTTCATTCTATTATTCAATAACAACCCAGCAAACACCGCGATTCAACAAGAGTTTATGCCAGACAAAGTAAACTGAACATTAACTGCCACTGTAGCATAATGCTTAGCTGACATTAGCTTTATTGTGTCTTTTATATTTTCCCCTTTCTGCTAATTCACATTTTTAACTTGGATACAGTGTGCCCCTCTGCAGGCTGAAGGAGAGATGCCTTCCTTAGGCTGCATTAATTATTTTTATTTGTTCTTATATTTAATGTGATAGTTTATTTTGCAAATTGAGGGTTTCATTCATGTGATTGGGAGATTGTTGCATGAACAAGATAACATCCCTGGTTTCAGTGTTGTCCGTTCCTGCGTCACATAACCAGCAGTGGAAAGATGTCTCGGTAGCCTAGCCACCGGGAATATGAGAACATTCCTCACAGTTTGAAAATATTCTTTCAAGACTTCACAATAAAGATGGCCACAAATACTAAGAAATCACACCATGTCCACAAAAACAAGAAAAACAAAAATCCTATTCTCACCTCACCTGCCCGTACTAAATCAATATCTGCCCGCACCCGTGAAATTGAATCCATAATTTTTACCTGCAAAACGATGTGTTTGAGGGTAACCCGTCTGGTATCCGGCCCGCTGCAGGACTGGTTTGGCCATCCCAGCGTCCAGCAGTCACTGAAGTTTGATCGATATACAATGAACAACAACAAAAAAAACTAAAACAAACTGCTTTAAACAATGAACATAAAATATAGCCTCTCATGCAGTTTGACATTGATCACAGTTAGTTTCACAGTGTGTTGTAGCGTTCTACACACAAATAATCGTGACGATTTGTACACAGGCAACATACACTCCAGCCAATGCCTCAATAACCAAAACAAAGTCCAATTGCAAGTTGCTGCTTCATCTCTCCTTGCACTGTCCAATCAGTGATCCTAACTGTGATGGGTCAATTCACTGTTCTGACTGACAGGCTTTGCAAAAGCCTTTTTTTTTTTGGTTCAATTTTTGGACAGAAATTACTCATTGCCTCAGTTGTGTCGCAGCTGAAAGATAATCGTCCACGCTGTAATGATCCAATAAGATGCTTGTACCTATTTGTGTTATTGAATCAAGGTGGCAACTCATTTTTTTGGCCAGGCAGTGTATGTTCTTTCATTGAATTTGTTGGCTTGTTCGTTTAATTTTTGCATCAGCGGAAAAGTGGAAATGACAAGTTCCGGCTTTTTTGCATTTACCTTCAAATTTCTGCCCAATCAAACAATATTCTTGGACGCCCCATAAGACCAACCTTCTGTCCAGATGATGGCTGTTAAACCAGGGCTGGAAGGGAACTCGATAATAAGAACAAATTTCTCTGTTTGTTACTAGTATGTACGGCCCTTATGCTTGACCATCTGGCCTTCAAAAAGTCTGAAGAGGCTTGTGGCTCACATACTAAACTGAAAAATCCATCAAGAGTATAAGAAAACATCAAAAATCCCAGACAGCACCTGCTATTAAACAAGGTATATTGTAGATATAATTTTCAGAAGCTTCTTGCCCTTTTTGCCATTTTTGTCGTGCTAAGATAGAGTTTATAATTTCATCTGCACTCCTGTCATCGTTGTCAAAACATTGGGACACTTCTTCAAGAACACCGATGATGAGATCCTGTCTTCCTCTGTTCAAGGCCTTGCTGTCAGCAGCCACTGGCTTTTAATTGCACTGGGCCGCAGGTTTAGTAATTATGTTGTCAAAGGCAAGAGAATAGTGAGTGCAAATAATGTGAACGGTACAGGGACTGGTCTCTCTCTACCAGGCTGATCCGTCTTGATCATGAGAGACATCACTGTGAGAAAAGGGGAAAAAAAGCAACTCAGGGAGCAATTGGGCATAAAAAGAACACTGTCACCTCATTTGTGATCAGAAAACTGTGGAAAATAGAAATGTTACTTTCTTCATTGCCAGAAATCGAGCAACACAAACACAACCTAGCTGTTGTATGCGGTTTGTATCATGTTAAGGAACATGGATAGCACAGGTTTTAGTTATAATGTAGATACTTTAATTATAAAAGGTGTCTTTTATTTACAACCTCTCTAATCTTTGAGAAAGTTTTACTTTAATGGAAATTTACCCCCAATGGGTAGAATTGCTCTGAATGTGCAGCTAGTGTTGAAGTATCTGCCTTTGTGTTAAGCACAATTAAATATTAATGTGTTGGGGGAAAAAAATGTGGTTTCTTCAGGCAGGAGATTGTTCTTGTAGGTGGAAAGCTTGAAGCAATGACTGGCAGTTTCATGAGCAATGGGAACCAAAAGGAGAGTGCAAGGTCAGCCATGCAGCATTTCATCAGAAGAAAAAATGGTTCAAACCCACACACTTAAAATGCTTTCAACCATTAAATAAATATTACGACTTGCCTATCGCTCCAGGATTTAAGGAGGCCTTTGTCATCCAATCTGATCGCTGATGAATAAAAGTTTACAGATTACATCGCTCACATCCTGATGTCATGTTAAAGAATATATGCATGAATGTTGAAATTAGAAGTTTAACTCTATTTGCACCGTCCCTCTCCTGTCCAAACAGTGAAGTGTAAAGCGCCACTGACAACCAACTGCTCATATTTCAGCCCCTGCCATATTTGCAGAAAAATCCTGGATGTCTCTAGACATCCAGGAACCACAGAGAATATATTCCCATTCACAAGCTGAGCACAATGCAATGAGAAATGTAAAATTTCTATCCGTCTGTTTTTTCTCCCATTATCTCGTGTTTGTTTCCTTAAAGGCCCACTATATAACTTTTCGACCTTAAAACTCTGCTTCCCGGACTTGTTTGATGGCACAGTGAAATCCATTATGTGCATTTCTTGGGCCGTCGAGGCCCAGCAGCCCCGCGGCTAAACCGCACTATAGAACTTTCACGTCTTGGACGCCGCCTCCTAAGTTTCGGTTTGCGCATGCGTTGCATGCTAGCACGCGTGATTTAGACTGACTTAAACCTGACCTCTAAGGCCAGCTTATAGATTTCACCTCTCAGCCTTCCCCTGTTACCACTGTAGTGCCCCAGGGATTTGTCCTGGGGCCCTTTCTTTTCATCTCCTGCCTTCTCCTTGGCAATATCTCCCAGAATATGATATACATTTTAACTGCTATGCAGATGACACCCGGCTCTACGTTTCCAGTAAACCAAATTCCATCCTCCCACCTTTCTCACTTACCACTGTCTTAGTTAAAATCCTGGATGTCCTTAAATTTTCTTAAACTCAACAGCAATGAAAAC
>JAOXYM010000025.1:19808881-19834822 GCA_028567055.1 Leptatherina wallacei | reverse complement strand
TAAAAAAAAAACGCCCCCCCCCCCCCCCCCCCCCCAGGTATTCTGGTACAATTTTGATAGTCTATGATAGTCATCTAGACTCGGTATGATTAGGGACTTGGTTCAGTTGAGGGGTGCAACATTCTTCCGGACTAAGTTTGCATTCATGCTGCACGACTCAAAACGAATCGGATCTTTAGAATAACGTGCTCTGCTCTCCGCCAGAGGCGGCGCTGCACCAAGAATAACTGAAGGAGGAAACGAAACACAACAAAGAAGAAAAGTTGTTTCCTGAATTCTTCCACGTCTGACTCCGAGCCATTTTTTCCCACCCAGAAGCCACCTATCATCCCAGAAGCATGTATATTTTGGCTGTGTTTGCCCACGAAGCCATGCACTGAACCCACAATGCACTTTGTTTTGTAGTCCGCTTCCTGTATTTTGTCCACTTGAAGCGAACCGAAGCCTGTAATAAAAATAGTGATTTTGGAGACCCAGCCTGAGTCAAGGCAGAACGTACAGTACATGATGCACATGATGGGAGATGTGATTTTTTTTTTTTATTGGTCTGTGTTTACAAGCATTTGAAAAGATGATTTGGTCAGACAAACCGCAATATTTTTTTTTTTTTTTTAGGCTGAGAATATACTTGCTTTATAACCTTGCATCCATGTAGGCAATCATCCCCGTCAGCGTAATTGCTCACATGTTACTGGGGGATTCCACTAGGTGGCGCATTATGGAACTCAAAGTGGATAGAGTTGCTGAATTTGTAGGGTGTAAACAAGACTATAAACATGGTTAATACCTCGTTTATAATAATAAAAGAGGTTAGAATTTGGCTCATTTTGAGAGAAAGAAACTACAGCAGTAGTGTTGTAGATGTGTGTAAAGCCCATAAAGCGAGCATCCATGTCTCGTCAAAAAAACGTTCACCGCTGCCAACCCTCTGACCTTACATCTGGTCAAATCGGTCCCTACACTATCCCTACTGGTTCCTCACATGTTGCAGCTTACGAAAGCGTAACAAGCATAAAATACACGAAGCAGCCATGATAAACACATATATGCATTATTAAAAGCATGGGCTGCACGGTGGTGTGGTGATTAGCACCGCAGCCTCGAAGGCAAGAAGGTCACTGGTTCAAGTCCCAGGCATAGTTTGAGCCAGAGGGGGTTGCTGGTTCAAGCCGGGGAGGGGTTTGAAACAGTGGCCTTTCTGTGTGGAGTTTGCATGTTCTCCCCGTGTATGCGTGGGTTCTCACCGGGTTCTCCGGCTTCCTCTCACTGTTCAAAGACATGCATGGTAGGTTAATTGGTCACTCTAAATTCTCCCTAGGAGTGAGTGTGTGCGTGGATGGTTGTCTGTCTGTCTGTGTTGGCTCTGTGATGGACTGGCGACCTGTCCAGGGTGTACCCGCCTCTCGCCTGATAATTGCTGGGATAGGCTCCAGCCCCCCCGCGACCCTGAATGGATTAAGCTGTACAGAAAATGGATGGATGGATAAAAGCAAGGACATTCTCGGCTTCATAGTGCCATAATTTTTTTGTCATTGTCTAGTAGTTGTCTTGTAGTTTGTTGCTCTATTTGCTCTATTCTAACTCTATTTGCATAACTGATCATCATCTTATTAAAGGAAAGTCTACACCATAGTGAAAAAAGGCTAAGGTCTTTGGTATTGTGAGTGCCGGTCAGATTTGCATTCCCCAGCATCCCCAGTCTTCACATGCCTCCACAGTATTTCAGTTCCACCGTGTCAGATCCTGTAGGCCCTCCTTGTTATTCTATGTGGCTTTCTTACTGCTCAGTCTGCCACAGACTGGGCTCTCAGTGGGAGTACTGGTGGGGAAGTCTGTTTGCATAAAGCTGTGATCTTGGATTTGACTCGTGAGAAAATTGTCATTTGTCTGGATTTTAACCCTCATGTAAAGGTGCTGAAGATGAGCTGTTGCCGTGGAGATTTTATTCTTCTCCGTGTCCTTTTCACCTTTCTTTACTGTATGCCAGAGAGACCCTGGCATCCATTTTGTCTTATGTTTTTGTTTGTTTTTCCCTTTGTCTCATCAAAACATCCCTCCGGCACAGAGTGCCGTTTAGCCCGGTTAATTAATGAATCTTTTGTTGTTCCCTCCTCTCTTTGCAAGCAGTTAGCTGGAGATTACAAGTTCCCTGCCTCTACATAATGACACGGGGGGAAAGCCTGCCCATCCAAACATCGATTGTTTGGAGCGCTGGAGAAGGGAGGGGAAGCGTGACGAATGGCTGCACTCAGAACGAACAGCAGGGAAAGCTGACATGCTGCAATGAAAATCATCTATATTAAACTGAAATGAGCGATGCAAATCATCTGGAAATACGAAACCTTATAGTGTTTTGTTTTCATGCATGTTAATGATTTAACAACAATGAAGCTTTTAACTCAGCATAAAGTATGCTAAATCTTTTTCAGCTAAATCAGCTAGCGGTGTTGATAAATGCAAAGCACCATCTACAGTCTACAGGTCATATGACAGAAAGTTAGGGAGTAACTAATACTGACGACTTGTGCAGCGATGCTGTGAAGCTAATATAACTTTGAGGTACAGATGAAATGAGAGCTAGCAAGCAGCAAGGAGAAGCTAGGTGGGGAAGCTGCTTTGGCTGACCAGATACGATGGCAAGACTCCGCAAGCTTTGATACGTGTTTTCCAAATTTGATAAACCACAACATAAGTGGATTTAGTTTATTTGGAGATAGTGATTCAACCAAAACATAACAGAAAGCAAGCTACACATCAGCAGTCTTTATTCATAGGACAGGCATCAGACTGACCCAAAACAAGTCGGGTTTAATTAACCCTTAACATCCACCTGTAAAAGCAATCCTCGCCTATTTTGCAGACCCAAATGGAAAAGCTTATAACAGAGGAACTCTAAGCTTTCTAACCATATAGACCATGTCCACAGCAGCTAACGTTTGATTATTTTAATGCACCTGCTGTGTTGATTGGAAATACGCATTACAGAACGTTGACGACCAGGTGGATGTTAAGAGGTTAAAGCAAAACTTTCGGAATTTTGGAAACTCTGTCCTTCTGACTTGTTTAGATGGTACCCTGACATTCATTATGTACATTCACGAAGTCATCATTTTGAGACGGAGGAACCGCACTTCCAGCTCTGTGTTACACTTTAGCAACTGGATATCAACACACTGGCCATTTTGCATGTGCACCATGGCTGATTCATCAAACTTTACCAAAATTCAGCTGCAGTGCTACACGACTCCAACGTCTCCAAAAAGGTTCTCCCTCTATACCTGGATATTAGGCCTTTAGGCCTTACTTCCTAGAGGTTGGCATCCCTTAACATTCTGCGGTCTGCTAGGGAAGCAGGGCCAACAACAGGAATATTCCAGCTGCACTTAAGTAGAGTGAACTGGGAAGTAAGGTGTACCTTATGGACTGAACGGACTCTGAGGCGGACTGATGAGGAAATGTACATTTTTAAATCAATTTGACTTAATTGATTTCTTATTATATTCTATAAGTGGAGGTTTCATGGTGTGTCTGAGCAGCTGGCATTACAGAATTTCCTCCTGGATTAATGAAGTTGATCGTATCTTATCTTTGCCTGTCCCTTTGGTCTCCTCTTCTTCAGATCGCCTCATTGTAACCTCCTCACCACTGCTTCTGTATTATGATTGATTCTGAGATGTTTGAAGAGATTTCTAATCTTCCAACACACATCACACAGCACATCTTTTTCTGTTTGTGGAGCTGAAATATCTCCACACATGACAGAGTGAGGACTGAGGACTAAGTGAGCAGCGCGCTGTGACTTATGTCACATGTGAAGAATAAGTAGTTCCTTCCTATCCCCATAGTTCAGTTACTGCATACTGTGACCATGTTTATGATACCATGAAGGAAATTTAATATAAGAATTAGTTGTATAATATAAATATTTGATATAGAAGGAATAATTAATTAATCATGTAGCTCAAACACATCTACGTACACAGTGAATACACAGGGTCCTCAGTAGCAGGTATGGCCATGAATGGCGGCAACATTTCCAGTATTTGCGTCAAAAGATGTTTTTAATGACAAACATTTTAAAATATATGATTTATTTAGGTGTAAGTCACCTTTATTAACTACTTTAGAAGGACTCCTTGTTTAGTGCCTCTGTGTTGCCAGTTTTTCCCTCAATATATGTTTCTTAAAGATCAACATTAGTTCATTTTCTCCGGATCTCTTCTGAAGTTTCACTTTCGTGGCTCTCTTGACTTGGAGTGTTGTCATTGCTACAGCAGCTTCTTTTTCCACACCATTAGCCACTTGTAATTTATCTGCCAGCCACTGTTTCATAAAACAACTTCTTGTTTACAACACAGTATAATGAACTACATTTTTCCTAAACGCTTTTATCTGACTGTCCAAATTCCAAATGTGAAATTTATGCCGTGCATGGCAGTGTGCAAAATATAATTATAGCAATTCAACGATGTTTGCATTGGTGCAAAGATTACAGCCGTGCACCTCTACGCGTGTCAGCGCTGATGCAAAATGACAGTAATGCATTAGTATGTGAAAATTCAATTTGCTGCTCCTTCTAGAGTCAGTAATGAATTTCTGTTGGAGGGAGAGTCGAGACTCCATGAGCAGCGCCGTCATTTCAGCCACAACCACTCACCATCTTGTCAGTCCTGAAGCTTTTGGTGCAGAAGTTGCTCTCAGATTTTCCTGCTTCTTATCATCACCTGACCCTCCACAATCACTCGAGCACCTGTTTCGTGTTTATCTGCCCCCCCCCCCATCTTATTAGATGCCAATTAGCAGAACCCAATACAGAACCTGAGAGTGGATGTGCTTGCATGGGTTTTTTTTAACACTGTTTTCTCGTGATGACGGGGAAATGTATCTCGAGATAACAGACTATTTAGATGCAGGGTCAAATGCAGGACTGGAGCTGTTCCTAGTCCATCACAGAGAGGCAAACATTCAATTCAAGAACATGAAACTCCACACAACCTACTTGTTATCAATAGAAAGAAATTACATTAATAAATTATATTGGCTTTTATTTTGTGTTTGTTGTCTACTGGGAGCAGCACTGGTTTCCAGTCTAACTGCTGCAGGAATCAAAGACCTGCAATAGCTCCTTCTTGTTTTGCAAAGAGTCTGTCTCTGAAGGACCTCTGCAGAGCTGTCAATCTTCAGGAGGGATGTGGGGGGGGGCTGTCCATCAACAAGGAAGAGAACTTAGCCATTATCTTTTTCTCTCCCAACTCCTCAGCTGTTCTGTACTGGGATGGGATGCGTCAGTACAAGCCAGCAACTGATGCAAGCTGACGTCAGATGGAGGAACATCCGTCCCTGATCAATACATCTGATTTTACTTCTATCAGCCCTCCCAGCTGGCATGGGGTCTATTCTGATCAATGAAATCAGTGACCACAAATTTAAACCCACCTCAATCATGTCGTTATCTCCAGAAAACCAAATAAAAAGAATTGATCCCTGTTAACTCGACATAGCGAAAGAATGAACTTGATACTTGAGCACGGTCGCTCTCAGCTTCCGTAACCTCAAAGTTAAAGTGTTTTAAGGTTAAAATGGAAGTTGCACCCTCAACCCCGGACTGTCCGTGCAGCCTTTTCACTGTCTCATTCGTTCTAACGGGCCGCACACATGAAGGTTTGGATCAGCAGTGCTTCGCTCACATGTTTTTACACTGCTTGGTTTTCTCAAGTCCCGAGAATTTGATCAAGTTTCAAATTCTCGTTTTGCTTTTAAAATAAAGCTTTATTATTATTTTCTTTCCAAAAAACCTGGTGTCGTGCCAGGTTGGGACATAAATGGAGCTCTCAGAGCAGTGTTTCTCTAACCTGTAATGTGCTTCAGTTTTCCCGTAGTTTGAATCACGATTGATGGCTCAGGAAAGGAACTTTTTCAGGGTCTCAGTTTTCAGTGATATTAAAGCTCTTTCTGTTGCAGCTTATGCTGGAGACCCTTGCTGTGCTGGAGCAGTTAACGTTCAAGATAACAAATCAACACCTGATAAAGCACCGTCTCCATAGCAATCAGTTCTCTTGAGATATCACTGATATCTCGGCATTAGAATTGAACTTTTCGCTTTCTTTAAATCCCAGAACTATTATCTTCCCGTTTTCCTCCTAAAACTTTCTGCTATAATTACCAAAGCGAAGACAACAAGCTCAAATAGATTTCTCCTTTTCTTCATGGATCTTACTGGTTCGAATTGCTTTAGTTTATTTGCTGATCGAAGCTAAGCTTGCAGCAGAAGCAATAAGCATTGCATACCTCTAGAATACACCTGCACTACATTAATTAACAGAATACATAATTATACCAGAGCTGCTCATGCCTTAATGTGATTCTGATAACCACATTAATTCTCTACGTTCAGTTTTCTGTCCTGGCTGCAGCTGTTTTGCTTTTGGACTTTTTTAGGTCAGATGTACGTTCTGATAGCTTTTCAGGATGATAGTTTGTGGCCTTCGTGAGACTTAGACGAGCGGTCCTCTGGTGTCAGCACCATCTGGGTTACATGAATGAGAACATCTGAGCTGATTCACACAGCTGATAACTGATGTTATGACAGTCCTCAACATGAGCTCGACTTTTAGACATTCTACGAGAACTAAATAATATCCTGGACGTTTTTGAGCCTTTCTACTCCCCCGGTGTGATTGTGGCTTCTGGCGAGGGTTGTGCAGTACGAGCGTGGAGCTCTTTGGATCCAGCATGAGGTGTTTTGCTGTCCCAGGGTTTTGTGGTGGTAAACGTTGTGGTCGTTACTCACTGGATGTAGAAACTTTGGTTATGATTTTGTTGAGACATGTGTTGCTAATGTTTGCTGATATTGGCATGGTCTGTGGGTTTTGGTTTATTTTCTGGTTTGCGTCGTCTCTGTTTTGTTTCTTGTTTTATTCGGTGGAGTTTATTCCCTCATTAATTCTGTTCAGTTACTCCCTGCACCCCGAGTCTGGCTCCTAATTACCACACCTGCTTCTCATTTTGTAATTAGTCCCTCTGTATTCCTGCTCCAGGTTGTTCTTTGTTATTTGCCAGGTCATTGTGTTAGTCTTCAATTCATCCTGTCATCCCCAGAAGTCTCCCTTACACCGTCGTCTTACCTTTGTTAGTTCTCATTCCCGTTGTTACTGCAGCTTTTTGTTTTATTAAATTCTCTGTTCACACATCCACCTGTGTCTCCATCAGTCCCACCTCCTCATCAGATAAGCAGTATTTAGGCAGTAATCTTTGTGGTTTGTGGCCGTTGCCTACCGTCTGTCCTTCTTGTTTTAGTGTAAAATCTTTTTGCCTTATTTGGTGAAAGCATTTACCAACAATAATGATACATTTTATTTAAAAGTGCTTTTCAAGGTCACCGAGGACATTTTAAAACAACATAAACTAAATAAAAATCAAATTAACATGCACTAGGACAATGTCAATAAGAAAAGGATAACGAAATGGATGAATGGCAGAGTATTTGTGATTTAGAGGCTACAGTTCAAGGAAATTGAGCTCAGTTGTAAACATATGAGGCTGAATGAACCCGTTCAGTGATTAAGATCAGTGTTGTTGGTTATTTGAAAGATCGACTCCACTTTTGGTGATTAGTGTTGGAATAAGTCCTGCTAGAGTGACCCGTTGGTCTCCTTTTATTTTGTAGTTTTAATGGCTGATGTGGAGTTTGCCTTCATGTGAGGATCCTTCTGAGGCGGGGTGTCTTGCACCTTTTTAATGATGCTTGGATTTGACTCCTATTATTCTAACCGGCTGCACCTGTAGAGGTGTGGATAAAAAGGATGAGAGCTTTGGTTGCTTGGTTACATTGCATCGCATCCCTTAGATTTTCATCTGTCGCCTCCATATAATAACAGAAACATGAACATTGCTGCATGCCAACGAGCTGTTATGTTCTAGCCAGCATTGACAGAGTAGTCGGAGCCTTTTTATGTAAATTACAGGTTATCCATTTTAGCTGTAAAGGTTAGTTATTTCCCTGCAGCTCCTTCTTCTCTTTATAACAACATTTGTTCTGAGTACTCTTTCTTCTAGGTGTTCTGTTTACATCAGCATTGCCCCATTGAAGCTGCAGTGTCTTTATAGTGTATAATAAGTCACCAGAGGGATATCTCTGCTACTAAGTAGGCACTCAGCTGCTCAGTGAATGAGCAGTATGTATGACACCATAATGCCTGGTGGGGAAAATGCACTGACTTGTGTTTTTTAAGTTTTATGTTCTTAAGTTCCTCCTGGAGATGATTAAGTCTCTTTACACATGTGTGATCTGTGTACACAAAACAACTTGTCGTGTTACTGTACATGCACTCAAAGCTTGGTTTAGACATTCTGGACAGGTGAAAACTTTATTAAATGCAGCAAGATCTTGCAACACCGGAGCTGAGACTGGCCGAGCTGGGAGCAGGAACATGGGGAGGTCAGCCGGGTGCATGTGACTCTGGCTGGCCTCTTGTCTGGCTGCAGATCTGGCGAGCCAGAAACCCGTAGACATTGCTTAATGGCAGGAGAACTGGATCCAAATTCCCATGAAGCCCAGTTTATGTTATATGCCTCATTAAAATCTGTGTGTTGGTTTAGTTGTTGAGCGAAACTCTGGACAGCAGCAGAATATGTAGCAGAAACATGATGATGTGAGCTCCTTAAAGCACAAATCAAAGATGCTTTTCAGTTCCACAGAAACAGGATACAAAAGAAGTCTGGATTCACCAGTATTTTCTAAGTTTGTTTTGATTTGAAGTCTTTGCCAAGTATAACATGTGCACACACTTTCAGATGACTTCAACAGAAATGCCATTACGACAGAATATTTAGTGTTTTAAGCATCAAATGTCTTAAGTTATGAATTGTCTCTAAAGCTGGAAAACTGTAGCAAGTTGTTTCTGATGTCTACACTAAACGAGGTTTAAAGGAAAGAGGTTAAATCACAAATTTCTTTGTAACGGCTGCATCGGTGGCAACGGAGAGCAGATTATCAAGTCAGAACAGAAAAAATGGGGAAACCACAGTTCTGCTAGTTTCATGGTGAACATCTTTAGCTTCCTGTTTGGGGGAAAACAAATGTACTTCTTCCCCGTTTTCATTGCACGCTATTTTGTAACTCCAATTCATATTAATGTGGGACTCCATTAAATGGTAAAATGTCTCAGTTTCAACATCTGATATGTTGTTTATGTTTTACTGGGAATGAAATATGAGCTGATGAGATTCACAAATCATTGCATTCTGTTTTGCTTTATAGTTTACACAGCATCCCAACTTTTTGGGAAGTGGAGTTGTATAACCTTATTTTTTGAACTGGTGGAAGACAGACTTTACAGACTGTGTCCTTATTTTCGTCATTTATTGCATTTTCCAATCAATCTTCACTTCATAATTACGATTCAAAGGAAAAGACGTAAGACATGTTGAAATCTGAAGAGTTGAGCCGTGACAACGCATTTGTCGATCCATTCCTAAGCTCTTTTCATCGTGTGTTTCTCTCGTACGTGTATCACATTATGTTCTCTTTTCTTTGTGCCCACTAAACTGGGCAGCACTTCCGAACAATTTAAATATACAGGGAATTAAATGGGCCACAGTGGCAGTGAGGAGAGAAAAGGGAGAGCGCAATCTGTTACATATGGATTTCGCAGCATTGTATCATGGAAATGATACAATGGGAATGAATGAATATCTGGGCACAGATTACCGAGCCCCTGATCTGCTTCACACATGGACCAAATGAGGTCGGTTACATGTGCCCCCTCTGCAAACAAATAAGCAGCCATCTCCCCTCTGAATGCAGCACCCACCACTTGTTCAGGGGCATCTGTGGATCAGGTTGAAGAGCAATTACCCTCTTCACAGCCGCTGCCAGATTCTCTCCCACCTGCATAATATTTGAGCTGTAATGAATCCATGTTTACTCAACCTCTGGCCCACCCACGTGCATGCCACTTTGGATAATGCGATGCCTAATTTCTTAAATACAAGGGGGGCTCCACTAATCCAATTTCCCGTTCTCATGTGTTGCAGCTCTGTATCCATCTGCGTACAGGATAAAGCGTGGGACATATTCGCTGATCAACCCCACGTTCCAGCACTCGCAGGAGGATGTCAATCTGCTTTTTGAGGTCAGTTCAGGTCATTTAGAGGTCCTGAGTGGGTCACTGTCCGGTGTTTCTTCAGCAGAAAGCAGCATGCTGAGCAGCAGCGTAATCCTGCTCCAGATTAAACATTTGTGAACACTGTGTACTGCTGCAGCTAATCATTAGCAGAAATGTGAAATATGTGTTCATCCAAAGGCTTCCTGACATCCATTAAAAGGAATGTTTATTAATAACTTATGTCTTTGCTCACTTCAATGAGATAAATAATGTTTTTCTGGTAGATGTCTCACAAAAATGAACCTAATTTGGAGTTTTAGAGCCAGTTTTAACTGGGTTTTTTGTCTACTGTCTCCCAGATCCTGCTGGCTGGAATGCAGATCCAAGGCGAGGATGACTCCCTGCTAATACCAGACGAGGAGCTGGCCTCCATGAGCAACGTCAAAAAGCTGGAAGTCATCTGTGAGGACGTCCTGCCCAAGAAACTCTCTGATATCCGCCGTCTGACAGCTGACCTCGCCCGGTGGCGGCGTCCTCTCAGCTGGCAGGACTTTGAGAGAACTGTGCTGACTTTGGTTTACGCCGCTCAGACGCTGGCTGAAAGCAGCAACCAGCAGCAGAGAGAGACGTGGACGGAGAGCTTGGTGAAGCTGTTCCAAGCTGTTCAACGAGATCTTAGACCTCCATGACCTTCTCACTCCCTCATCATCTGCAAAGTTTCTTAAGCAACTTGCTTTTGCTTCTCGCTAGTTTCACGCCTGAGCTAAAAACTAACCGCACACACCATATGTGCTGTATTTGTTGCTGTTATGACATCTGCAGATGCTTTTCAGGATATAAATGTTTCACAAAAACCTCTCGAGTCAAGGTCAATATTTAATTTTTCCATAGTTCTCAAACTCACCTTGAGCTTTCTCTGGGTAAAATGAGGCGAATCCAAACTAAAACCACAAAGTTTTCTGTCAAGGTGAAGAATGAAGATGAACCAAGTGCAGAACAGCGTGCAGCCTCTTTTCTCTTTCCTTGTTTTACTCCTCCATCTTCTTTTCTTCCATTACACATTGTTTGACTACAGCATGCACCAATCAACAGACTTTATTCTAATATGGAGTTATTTTCTTACTAATCAATCAATAAAACTTTATTTATAGAGCACTTTTTCATGCATAAAAATGCAACTCAAAGTGCTTTACATTAAAACTAATACCCCCCCTCCAATGATGTCTCAAAGTTGCTGTCCTGAGACTCAACAATCACATCAAGGAGACTAAGACACTGGAGAAAACGGTATAAAACAATGTAAAATTGAAAAATAAAATGCACTAAAATACAACAATATAAGAAAGAATGAAATTTAAATAATTTAAAAATACTTATAATAGTCTAGAAAAATATTCAATTAAAAGCTTTGCTAAAGAGGTAAGTCTTCAGCTTTCTGTTAGAAAGGTTGTCTTGAAGGCTGGTCCCCACGCGAGGACCATAAAAGCTAAAATATGCCTCTCCATATGTTTTTGTCCCCACCTTTAGGAAGGAACAAAAGACCAGCCTCCCAGGGGCCTGAGGGCTCTGGGAGGCTCGTAAACTAAAAGCAAGTCAGATAAATACTCAGGACTAAAAGCTTTAAGAGCTTTAGAAACTAATAAAAGTATTTTAAAATCAATTCGGAAGCAGACAGTAAGCCAATGCAGAGATTTAAAAAAAAATCCACTTTCCTTAAAAGAGAAATGTCAGGTACTACATGGATAGAAGGATACGGAAAAGACGAAAAACAGAAGTTGCTTTTTATTAATTAACCAAATAATTTTACAAAAAGGAAAGAAAATCTGAATTTCTTTTGTTTTTCTAAATCTATTTACTATTACATTTTTTCTAAATAAATACATTTGAATTGAAATAAATAAACCTCCATTGTCTTTTCCTCAATTTACATTTTTGATTTTCTCCATTTTGTTTAACCGTATGCATCATAATTAATACATACAGTTTCTGAGACATTTTGCGTCACTTAATGGTCAAAACTTTGCTCAAACCCTGCAGTGATACTTGTCTTCCGCCCCCTAACGGACACCAGGAAGCATAAAACTACACCACAATCATTTTAACATGTCACACAGCAATAAATGGTAAATAATCCAAAAAAAACTAACATTCATTTTTTCCACATTTTGTTAAAGGGCCAAATAAAGACTTCAGATTAAAAAAAAAAAGGGGAGACTTTTCTCCCTGGTTTTTCTGGGGTTTGGGCTTTAAAGGGTTGAAGGGAAAGGAGGTCTACCATGGTGAGTTGGGGTATCTGGGGACCACAGGATTCTACTTCAGGACCCTGATCTGTACTCCTACTTTATAGGAGTATGAACCATCAATAGTAAAGCTGGATTTGTGCTTGCACGGCGCCTGCGTACGGTACGGCCGGCCTAGCCGGCGCTGGTGAAATGAGATTCTATTCTGAATCTGAGGGTAGCCGTAGTGCTGGTATCGGCTGGTAAACTCCACAGCCAAGTTCTCCCCACGGTTCACTTCAGTTCCCACAGGCACTTCCTGTTTCAGAGCAAAAACGGCGGCCAACATGGTGCAGCGTCTTCACGAGCTCATGGAAGCAAATGAAGAAATAATTTATATTGTCATTTTAAAAAAAAAAATGCCAGTTCTAAATTCAGCGAGAAGATCCAGAAATCTGGAAAGACGTAATCACAGACTGACCAATCACAAGGGAGTACTTCCACGTAATCGTGCTGCGTAGCACGGGTGCACGTCAAGCCTCCGTGGACCCACACGGAGCCTTCAGCTGTGATGCCGTAACCGACCCATGCACGAGTATAAACCAAGCGGCAACCTCGGGCTTAGAAACGTGAAGACTATGCAGAAGTGCCAAAAATTGCAGTTCCCCCCTCATCCACTAGTTGCTGGCGGAATCAATCCCCATAGACTCCGATGTTGAAAAGACCAACCAACAGCAGAAATAAACATGTTTACAGCCTGGTTAAAAAAAAAAAAACATTTTAGGTTTAATAGTTCAAGACTTCATGACAACTGTGGGGGGAGTGAATTTATCTATAACTCATTCGTTAAAGATTTGTTATTTAATCTTGAAATTCTTCATAATCAGGGGCGTGTCCTTTTGATTGACAGGTGGCAGATATCCGGCAAAACGAGACACAGAGTAGCACAAGTGTGGTTTTTAGCCGGCTAACAGCGCGCCTTAAC
Organism: Leptatherina wallacei; assembly: GCA_028567055.1. Lineage (NCBI taxonomy): Eukaryota > Metazoa > Chordata > Actinopteri > Atheriniformes > Atherinidae > Leptatherina > Leptatherina wallacei. The sequence continues at coordinate 19,821,512 of JAOXYM010000025.1, read as the reverse complement.
TTTAGCCCACCTACATCCGTTAGCTGGTTAGCTCCCATTAGCTCCGGGTTAGCTTTGTAAGCTCGTAGCTACACGCAGCTCAGAGTTTGATGGGTGTCAATCATCTGTTGTCACGATCACAGCCCCCCTCTCAGCGCCTCCTTGTCGCCCATTTATGTATTTTCTGGGAGTCGTGACTCTGCCAAGATGACAAAGGTGACAAATGACAAACCAAACATATGGTTATTACTGTATGAATTTTTAAGATAACTTAGCCCTCTGTACAATCAAAAATTCCAGAAATCCCATAATATATAATAATTCAACCATTTTATGTTTAATTACTTCCTCAACGAACATTATCCTGCAGCTACACGCAGCATCCGGCTCATATGGCTCTGCAGCCAATCAACATTCAGCGTAGCCTGCGGGGATGAGTGAAGTAATACAGCTTTATGGTAGAGCGCAACAGTTCCCTGAGTGCCTCAGGCCATTTACTGGATGCTTTAGTTCGAAGCCCTTTGAGTTTTTATATGTGCATGCTCATGTTAAATGGCATCATTGCAAAATGTTTACAATTTTAGAAACTTTTGTCTGTCTGCTCAATGGTTAAATATAAGTTGTTATGTATTTTTATGTTAAAATTCAGCCATGCAAAAATGTATAGATCCTTTTTTTTTTTTTTTTTTTTTCTTTTATTGTTTATCCTTTATTTACCAGGTTAGTCCCTTGGAGATCAAAAATCTATTTTCCTTGAAAGACCTGGCCAAGAGGGCAGCAGCAAAGTTACAATAAAAACTGTACACAACACATGAAATTTACAGCGTTAAAACTTTCTCACATAAAACATCACGTGCACACAGACAAGGTAGACTGCAATGATTTCACCACAGCTTTAAACTCATGCAAGGGAAGCTCAAATAGAAATTTATTCTACGTATTTGGTGCTGAAAACCTAAATGCTTTCTTGCTTTTGTGGTTTTACCAAATATCTTGTTTACCTTCTGTCTTCTTACTGGGTTAAATTACAAGTTGGTTTGGGTTAATTTTCTTTTGTGGTTGGTTTAAATGTGTTTCTTTTAGACAGCTGGGAGCCATTCATTGGACGGGCTAGGCACTCTGGGTTGGGAATCCCCACTTTTGTGTTTGGTTTTACGCACTGAATAGCTCCCAGCTGTCTAAAAGAAAAAGAAACCTGTTTAAACCATCAACAAAAGAAAATGAACCCCAAACAACTTGTAATTTAACTACAGTAAGAAGGTAGATTAAAACAAAACAGCAGCACAACAGATCTTATTTAGTTTTTATTTTCCATGTGCATGCAATACGCCTCAATAACCAATACGTTACATTTAATGAAACTTTTACAGACTTTAAGTCATCATTTCTAATCAGAAAAACTCCAAACCAGTCCAACTTTTTGACTGGAATTTGTCCACAAACCTGCTTTATATCAGATATTTCTAGAGGTTTTATTTTTTTACTTTCTATCACCTGCACTCAGTTTGTGGAAGTGGAGAGTCTCCAAAGTTTGGATCCAGGCAACCTATAAACTGTTTTAGGTCTTCACATGACATAAGAGCGTAAAGTTTGTGACCTGGTCTGAACATGATTATTTTCACACCCAGATCCTGCTGAAGCAGCAAAGCTTCAACTATGCTGTGGTTTAGTTGTAGAAAACAAGGATTTGTGATATATAGCCTTCGGCTTCAGAGAAAAATAAGAGGTTGCTGCTATTTATTTTTAAATCAGCATCTCTGATTAATACTGAAAACATTTTAATGATTGCATAAGCACATCTCAAGCTGCTTTATGAGGACAACAAAGCGACAAGCTGGCGGAGTGGGAATCAACTGAACAAGCAAACTCATCACTTAAGAACCGTTTTGAAGTGGCCTTCAAACACTGTGGCAAGCTGAGACTGGGGTGAAGTGCACGGCACAAACAAACACGCTCCTACCTGCCTGAAATCATCCAAAGCCAAAAAAAACTTTGTCAGTAAGAAGAAGCAACTAGTCCCTCAACATTTAGTCATCGTCTAGTTAGACGAAGACCTGGAGAGGCCTCCAACCCACAGTGTCTCACACCAGCTGTTAAATCTAGAGGAGGATCAGTGATGATCTGGAGGGCTTCAGCGAGGCTGGAATGAAGCAGAGCCACATCCAAGGTTATCCTGGAAAATCCTCTGATTCCTTACGGTAAGACTGTGTTCCCAAAATCAGAGGATTCCCAGCGGGACAAAGCTCCATGCCACAAAGGCGGGGGTATCAAGGTCTGGATGGATGATCACCACATCAAGAGTGCCAATGAGGGGAGGGGGGGGGTCCTCAAGTAGAATAGGTCGGGAACCACTGATTTAAACAATAGTTTTATTTGGGAATTAAGAGAAATGGTGTCAGCAGTTTACAAAAAATTAAGCAACGCTGTTCAGTTCACCGATAGTTTGACTTCTAGAAGGTAAAACCTGATAAATTGATCATGTCTCTTATTTCATGGGCTGGATGTGAATTTTCTGTGTAACTTTTAAAGCTTAATGCAGACAAAGCCAGGTTTTCGAGGTCCTATTTATGGTCGAAATGAGGGCAGTGATGAGCCAACATGATGAAGCCCTGAAAGGAATCCATGGTCATCCATTCTTGGGGGTAAAGCGAAGTCAAATCATCCATCTACAGAAAATTTGAGCAGCCATGCTTAGAAAAATGTATGATCATTATCTCAAGATAACAGTTTAATCATTGTTCAAAAGCAATAATGACACAAAAACATCTTTCTCTGTTAGAGTTCAGGAAAGTCATTGAACAGAATATGCACACCTAGACTTTCTCTTATGGACTCTAACGGTGACGACTGCCAATCAAATTAGGAGCAAACCCCTAATTTTCCAGTTCACTTCCATCATCTCGTCATTTAGAAGAAATAAAGCTCTTTATCTTATAATAGCCAGTTACAGTAGTTGGTTATCTTCAGAAACAAGATGAGCTTTGTGACCTCGAGATAATGGAATAATTAACGAGTGTATCAGCATCATATAAATCGGATCATAGCTGGATTTTTTATTAACAAAATGTCTGGATTACAGCAAACTGCAATCAGATTCCTGCTGATTGAAACAATGATGCATCATGTTTGACTTTATGAAAGTGAAATGAAACAAGCAAAGCCTCCGAGCTCTGCGTATCTTGGGAAGCCACCGGATGGTCTCATTAATCAACCGAGGCCTGGTGAGCCACAATAAACCTCTTGGACCTGATTGCGCTGGCAGTCCTAGCAGGAGCTGGGGCTGCCGATGGAAACACATCAACACATCATTAGACACACACGCTGTACTTTCAGACCCACCAAAGCTTACCTTCTAACTTTTTATGATTACACTGATCTTTGGCCTACTTTAGAAAATAAAAATATCCAAAATCTAACTTAAAGCAGTACATTAGTTTGCCAGCTTGATGTGGAGTCACGACCAGCCCCCTGCCCTGCCTGTTTGATGTCTTCAAATAAGTTTAGAAGATGCTTTGCTGTGTCTAGAAACAGATTTCTCGACTCATTTGATTTGCCTCTAAAAGTCCTTTGAGAAGCGCAAAGTCTGTTTACAGCGATAACCCCGACAGCAAATTTGGCTAGACTGTAAAATGTTTGATAGGTGTTTCACACGAACCAACGCACCAATTTCCCTGCTTATTCTGTGAGATAGATGCATGTCCCTAATGGGCTTTTTTGTGCAGATTACTCATCTTGGAGTGGATAGAAAGTGTGTGTTTCCCTCCTTGAGTCAATTTGTTTTACTTTTGCTTCTACTTTAGTTCACTTCATGATTTCACACAGCCTTGAAAAGGTTTGTTATTTCCCCCAACCAAAGTAGGATTCATGAGAATGCCTATCTTGATTCAGTTTCAGTCGTTTTCATCATTCATACATGCATTTGTTAATTTAGTGGTCTGGTGCATGGAAAGGGGAATGTGGTGAGGTACTCTCCTCCCTCAGAAAAGGCACTCCCTTAATGGTGGTGATGAGTTTTGGTATGTTTGGGGAAGCTTGGAGATAACAGCGAGGCTCATTTCCTGCATGTAGTGTGAGAGTGCTGAGGTTCATGAAAGCATAACTTCATTTAAACCCAACAATAGCCTGCTGAAAGGAAAAGAAATGTTGTCAAATCCTGGCAACAAAACATGGGAAATTGTATTTTCAAGCACTAAATTAGCTTAGCTCGCCTCTAGACTTCAAGTTACTACAAACATTGAGTGAGCTGCTCTCTGTAAACTCATACAGGAGGCATCAAAGTAAATAATTACAGGCTTGATGAACAACTCATTAACTGTTAAAGTTGTTCATCTCTTGCTCCTTTTTTTGTGATTTTGGTGCAGATTTAATCAGAAAAAAACTCATTTTTGTGCAGACTGTTGACTTTATGTGCTATATAAAAAGCATTTCTGTAGTATGTTATCTGTTTTGAGCAATGCTGGACGTACTGCAGCATGAGGCATGTTTAGAGAGCATCACCAAGTGGCTGCAGATGGAACTGCTTGTATAAGAGTCATGCACTTGCTAATATTCTCTGACATTACTGAGGGGTTCTGCAAATCCTGCAAATATCAGTTCCACTTCCTAACCACATGCCCTACTCTGCAACAAAATATGCACAGTAGGCAAGGCTTATTTATTTGGATTGCACACTTCATTATGTAAGGCAATTCATGAAAGAAATAGACGAGGCTGCAAATGAATGACGGAATTAATTATTTTAAGCCACATTCCAGTGCAAACCAAGGTAACCTTTATGAACAGATGCATAAAATTGAACCACAAATCTGTTGCATATCTGCATTATTACATGCATGCACGTCTGGTGAGCTTGTCAACACTTCAGCTGTTACATTTCAACCTAATTTAGTCCACAACAAGGCACAATAGATGTGAATTAAAAGCTATCTGCATCTTTCTTTTTCTATCTCTGGTATTAGTGCAACATGCCCACCAGGTGGCAGCATCTCCTGTCTGAAGCTGTCCTCATTTGTGCAATCAGTCATAATTTGGTCTTTTGTTACTGATTTGTGCAGGTGTAACCGGGGGAAACGGGTCAGCTGGGACGGCTGAACTCAACACTTCTTGTTGCTGCATTGGACACAACAATGTGGCTTTTATGAATCCTTTTCAATGCTGTGTTTGTGTTTGAGGTGGCTTAATGGGAGCTCAGGCTCATCAAACCCAGAATGTGTCTTTTCTGGTAGAAATCCGCTTTGATCACCTCCATTTGACAGTTGTTTTAACCAAGCTTATCAGCTGCATATGTCTCCCCCCTCATGGCTGTCAGGCATATTTTTCATGCTTCAAGTCTTACTCTGCAGGCAGAGAGAGATGAGGCATCACCATGTGTCACATTTATACATACATCTATATATGCACTGGGGTTTTCAGCAAGACTATCAAACAATTCAATTTCATCTGTGGGATCTTTTATAAAAGATCTATTGTAAAAAATCGTAGGAAAAAGTCAAGAAGTTTGGGGTGTGTAAGTTGGCAGATATGAGAAAATAACTCAGGATCTCAACCGCAGTGAAAACATTCCTTTTGTATGAAGTTTCTTTGAAGATCTTCAAGAGGAAAACACTGCTTTTATAAGCAAGCAGGGCTTTTTTGAAAAATAAGATATTATCAGGCAAATCACTGTCGGTCCAAGAAGGAATATAACGAGTAAAGCTTCCAGATGTAAGGCTGGATGTTGGGATGTGATTTATAAGCTGCAGCCTGGACAGGCTGAGGTCATCGACCGATGTCGTGTCGGTGTCAAGATGGAGTTTTCTTACATTATTAACTCAGTTTAACTGACAACTATGAATCATTTGGGCTTTCGGTATATAATCATGCAGCTTTGATGGATTTAGGGATAAAACAGCCCATAATCTGAAATCAAAACTCCACAAAAAGGTCTGGGGCATTTTTTTGCAGACTTTTGCCTAATGTGGCTTGCAGAGAGACGGGTTGGATAGATGGATGGATAGAGGTGGGATGCATTAGTCAGGGAGTGGGAGACCTCACTGAGAGGGAGAGCCAATTACACAGCTTGAGTGAGAGCAGGCAGCCTCCTTTTCGCTCCAGCTTCCAGGAATCGACCCAACAGCTGAGAGAGCGTCAGGAAAAACACAGAGATGTGTGCATGATCTTGCCCTCAAAACATTTGAATTCACACTGCAAACCCTTTTAGGAATATGTTCTTTCCAGTCCTCTGCTCCTTCATCTTCATCGCATCATCTCACACAAAACAAACCGAAGCCGTTCTCACAACAATCTCAGACACTTTTGGCTTTCCCACCGAATCCTTCCTCGGTATAAGACAGCTTTTGATAAGGAGACAGGAGGAAATTGGCAAGCTGATGCTCTCTTACCCTCCCAAAGTCTTATCAGGCTCTGTAATGAAGAGGCGCTGGATTCACATGGGAGTTGTGGAATGGCGTGTTTCAACACAGCTCCCCAGGTCCCTAATTTGATTTCACATGGTAAAGCTCATCCACAGGTGGAGCGGTCTCAAAGGAAAGCAGCAGATGGCACATAAAAGACTGATAATGCTGCTGAGTCTGTGTGTGGAAGGCGTCCTTTACATCCTCTTAAGGTGCCTGGAAGCTGCAGCTTGTTTTCATCAGTCAACATAAGGAGTGTTTTAAAGCTGCACTAATCCATACGGTCAAGTTATAATCTGTAATGTGAGCGCGGTTGCTTATAACTTAACTCCAGGGTTCCCTCCCTCAGCATGGTTTTGCATTTTTGAGCTCACAGGTTCACAGCTCATAACTTTATTGTTTTTTCTTTCTCTCATGAATCCTTGATTCCAGCTGCAACAGACACATGTTTTCTATGAGAAAAGCACTCATAAACCCACCGGTCCCCACAAATGTGAGGAATTCTGTCTCCTTTATTTCAGTGAAAATAGTACAAAGACATCGTATTATTACACATCCTCTTGAACAACAGCCTGTAAGCAGCAGTCAAGAGAACAGCTGAAGTAAAGTCGGGCTCTTGCATGTTACAACAACAGGATTGTTTAACTCGAGTCATGATGTAATGAGCAGATTATCTTGCTGAAAGAATGAATGGTGGCATGTGTTGTTTAAAAACCTGAACATTTTGTTTTTCTTGAAGGATGTTGCAACCCAATACACACTGCCTGGCCAAAAAAAAAAAAAGTTGCCACTAATAAAAGGTCACACACTCCAATATTTGGTCAGACCGCCATCAGCTTTGATTCCAGCAGCATTCTCTGCAGCATCGTTTTCTAGAAGCTTCTGCAATGTCACATTTATTTCTGTACAGAGTTGCATTTATTTTTCTCCAAGATCTATTGATGATGGGAGAGCCGGACCTCCAGCGCATCCCAAAGATTCTCACTGGGGTTCAAGTTTGGACTCTGTGGTGGAAACGATGTCTCATGTTCCCTGAACCACTCTTTCACAATCTGACCCCCATGAATCCTGGTGTTGTCATCCTGGAATATGGCCGTACCATCAGGGAATAACCTGCTCATTCACTATATTCAGGTGGTCAGCTGACCTCATTCTGTTGCTGAACCTAGACCTGAGCAACTGCTGCTACAGATCATAGACTGTCCCCACAGGCTTGTACAATCCCTTGAGTTCCCTCCACATTGTTCACATGTAAATTTCTTACTTCCACTTTGAAACATAGCCCTGAACTCTACTGTTGTTTTTCTCACCATCATTCAGGATGTTTTCCCACCACATTTCTTGCTGGAAGACGATGGTTCCCCACTATCCTTCCAGTTTTTAACAATGCGTTGGACAGTTTTAGTTTCTGCATCTCCTTAGATGTTTTGCTGCTTGATGTTATTAATCTGACCCTTCTTAGACAGACTAACATCTTTCCACATGGTTGTTTGAGAAACGTGTTGGGGTTAAATAAGTTGTTGCTCAAAGATAACCAGCCATGCAGTAATTATCCAGTAGGAGGCACGTAGCTGTTTGCTTAGTTAAATCCAGATGGCGTCTTTTTTTCTGGCCAGATAGTGTATTGAGAGATCCTCTGATCAGATGTTCTTCAACTAAAGGGGACTGTGCTTTATGAAACACAGGATCATGAAACAGGTTTTTTTTCTTTTAATTTAAACACAGTGGACTCTAAAATATAGTTTGGAAACACAAACTTAATGAATAACAGTGCCTCTTCGTACAGTATGTCCTGTACAGCCATGTCAGTGTTGTGTTTATGGATAATATAAAATCTGTTTATGCTGCTGAAAATCAGACCACAGTATTGCTCACTGAATCTTAGGACAAACTAAAAAGCATCCTATTGTTTCTTCTTGCTGAATAAATCTCTTTAAAGCATTTCCAAGACAGCCAGCCAAGCCGGTTCCATGTCATATCTTTCTCACAGCTCTTTTCTTATTTATAAGATCATCACAGGCCATCTAAATAGAATGAAAAACAATGACAGAGGGCTGCATTTAGATTACAATGTGTTACAAGTGTACATTATCATGAGTTGCACCCATAATGACAGCACTAATTACATCATAAGGCATAATGAAATGTTATGGCAAAGGAGGGGGAGGATGTTCAAAGCTTTTTAATTCCAGAAATAAAGATTTATTCATTCATTTCCCCGATTCAAAGCAGCGTTTCCCTGTTTGAGAGAACATCTGAGGGTTCAGTGTTGGACTCATGGGTGGCAGCCCATCATATAAACCGTGAAAAGATGTATTTCCTCTTCAGATTTTGTTAAATGAATGTTTGTTGATATTCAGTTCTGTGTCTTTAGAGCTCAATTACCCGTGGTACGTGATAGGGCTGCAGGTGACTGACACTCAAACATTTGATTGTAAATGAATTTCATGTAAGACAAGTCGACCCTCTGGGACATTTTTTTCATTTAGAGAGGAATTCATCATGATGGATGATTGGTTTTGCTTTAACTGTAGCCAGCTCGGTTTGTTTTTACTGCGTCTACATAAACTCACACAGGAAACGCAGCGTTAGTGAAGACAATAGTTCGGTTCATTAAGAAGAAAATGTTAAATTCACAGTTTGACGTGTGCATGTGTGTGTTAGAAGCCTTCCTCATTATGTGTTTGGTGTCAAACTGACAGTGAAAAAGTGTACAGGACCCCTGGGAATCTCATACCAGCCACTAACACACACCCTCTCATTTCTCCACTGAGTTTTATTTGTATATACACTCTTAAAATGAAAGAAAAAACCTACCCTGGTGAACATCTTTGTCCTTACTCTGACCCCACAGTGCTCAGATAAAATGATGCTTCCACTTCCACAGTCATCTTACCGAGAGGAAACACTTATACGAGGAGCACAAGACAGAAAACAAAGAAGGCAGAGATTCATTGGTCTCCGGTTGCATCGACAACGCTTCAATTTAGAAAAACAGATGTGTCACAAAGTGACTCAGCAGATGCGCTCAGACTGAAAACTGGAAAGCGAAGCTTGACTCTGAATGTTAGATGTTCTTTTTTTTTTCATTCCGTCTCAGTTTGCAGTCAGGAATACCGTTATTGGAGAAGTGGGATTTTGTTTTTCCTGCACAAAACAGCATATGATTGATGTTTAATGAACACAGGAATGCGTTGCTCGTGGGTATTCCCTTTCAAATACGGCCATACGCGAGTGCATTCCTCAGGTGATGTCTGTCTCTGTCCAGGAAATCCTTGTCTGGTTGTCGTGCCAGGCAGCACAGAATACACATGAGAGGTTTCAGAGAGTCACACATGACGTGTGAACACATGCTTCCCAGAGGACATAAACAACAAAACCACAACCACATTGACATCCATCTCGTGGATTGTTTTCAGTGTTGAATTTATTTGTTTTTCCATTTACATTCGTAGAATAAGTATGAATGTGATGTGTGTAAAAGAACACAGTCAGCACATTAACCAGATTTAATCCCTCATATGAAAATCTGTCTGTAAACTCGTGCTGCACACAATTAAATCTAACATTTTAGGACAAATGTCCAAACCAAAAGTGGTGAAAATGCAAAATAATGTATGATGAGTAGTGGAATAAACATCACAAATTATAGCTGAAATGGACAAAAACAAGAAAAATGTCAATGTTTGGCTTTCTGTGAGTGGATCAACTTCCCCCGAAACACTAGCTCAGCAGAAAAAACCAGACAACAATCAAAATTCATGTTTGCCCTGCATTCCCTGCTGCTACTGCCGATGTGGAGCTCAAATTCACACTTAATGCAAGCCAGAGTTTCCTGTCCAGCATCTTCGGACCTCAGCAGCTTATGCACGTAGCACGAGTTCATATCTCGACTCTGTTCAGATGGGGTTTGTGAGCTTGGCACATATCAGCGTGCTGCAGGGCGGCTGGACGCTTTGGTTTCCCGAAGTTATGCACGCGGACAATCTTTGCACAGGAGTGTAGAAAATGATTGCAGTTGTGGTTTCATCCCTGCAGTCCTGCATTTTGTTCACTCCTCTGGTTGCCTATGTGGGCTCACATTAAATACAAGGTTGTCCTTTTAACTTTTCAATGCATCCACAGACCGTTGAGGACAACCCAGGACAGCACATTTCAGATTGAGATGCTGCTTTTCTTTTCTTCTTCCTCCTCCAGCTTCCTGGACTTTCCCCCTTCTAATGTTTTCAGCTTATAGTCAAGAGAAAATCTCTGAATGACTGCATGATAAGAGAAATTGGTAGTTATTTTGCTGACTGACAGGCATCAATACAGCCCCTGCCTGTGTAATGGTAATACAGCTAAGTAACTTTCACATGCAGCAGATGGACGTCCAACTCAATCTGGAGTAGAAGCAAAGATGTCCGCCACACATCCCCCCTGGGAAACCAGGTCCACAGGTTAATGCTGACTAAATCAATCAGAGCCTTGAATGGAATTACCTGTGAGTATCCCTGAGCTTTCACCCAGCCAATTAGGACCATTCATCTCCTTGAGGTGGAGATGGTCCCTTGGTGCCCCACAGGGTCAAACTAATTAAACATCTCAGCTTTTTGCTGCTCGTTTTCTTAAAGCCGGGACGGGACCATTCGTTTAGTTTTAGGCATGCATCAGGGTTGAGTATTGAGTATTGATCTCCCAGTTTGGACGTTTAGAAATCTAGAAGGGGGTCACCCTGTAGGAGTCATCAAAGAAAATGGGGAGTGACAGGTCGCAGAGCTCATCATGACCGGTTTGTTGTCTGCAGGTTTGTTGTGTCCTTCCACGTTCTCAGTGTTGCCTTAAGTTTTCCCCTTGTTCACATATGTTCATAATTTTGCGACGGCTGGATTTTAATGAGTCTTGTGACCTTGTATGAATTAGAGTCAACGCTGTATTCTCCCTAGCTCCTTTCCAGGTCTGGGCTCAGAAAGGATTACACTCAGCTGTGTCAGTGATTGAAATCCGAATTGATTTATAAAAAAGAAGGAATTTTTTATATGGTTTCTAAAAGAGCTGAACTACCTTTATGCTGCTTGGGCACGGTGGGAGAGGATAAAAAGAATATGAACCAAAAATCCCCGATATCTTCCAAAAACTACAATTAATTCTTTTTATATACATAGATTAATGGATATATCTAAAAGAAAAAACATTCCTGCTTTCTTTTCTTGCATAAGATGGTTATTTAAACGTAGTGCATAGTTCCAGCATGAAAAGCTAATTAAAGTTGGAGGTTCTGCAGATGCCACCTTCTTACTACTAATCCTCTGCATATTGATTAAACTGTCAGGGCCTCAATCAGTGTGTCACTCAGGGTTTAATTGGCCTTTAGACTGAACTGAGACTGAAATGCAGAAACAAGTAAATAACAGGTAGTGAAGCAATGAGCCAGAAAGCCTGTCAGACCCATGAATGGCTTCATTCAGTGGAGATGCTCTATAGTTGATGAGGCTTCAGTCCTGGTTCGTTAAAAAAGAAAAGCGGCATCAGCTTTATGTCCATCTATTCCAAACCTTCAGCAGTGAGAAGATTTTCTGGGACAAAAAGCTCAGTCCACTGGTTGATGTCATGTTGTTATACTGGTGACCAGCACAGGATTGACAGACCAGTTTATGCAGCACATTATCCCGCTGAAAGAGATCACGGTCTTCAGAGAATAGAGTTACCTTGAAGGAGTGTGTGATCTGTAACAGTGTTTAGGGAGGTGGTGCATGTTAGAGCAGAACATTGTCCAGAGCATTACGTCGCCTCTGGCTAATTAGCATCTTCCCATCGAGCATCCCTCTGCCAGGTCTTTCCAATCTAAGCAATCTGTCTACAGTCTCATGCTGCAGGGTCCGTTGTAGATGCTTTCAGGACTAGAACAGGAAGAAATTCTTACCTACAGCAGTGTCCTTAACAATGACCTCCTGAGTCAACATGGGAGCTGGGGTATTTCTTTTTTCATTTAGTATATGAGTTTTTCACAGGTGATATCTATCCAGCTTTTCTGTAGGACAGGAGCACTTGGGCCATTATTAACTCCTCATCTGTATATAAGGGTTGTAACCAATGACTATGGCTTACCAGTAGGTTTCAGAAGAGCTGAAAAGAAGCTCATTGGGAGGTTCCAACCGTCACCATCTTAGCAACGTAACGAGTCTCGTGACTACCGGAAAACCAAAAAATGGGCACCGAGGAGGCGCTGAGAGGGGGGGCTGGAGCGTGGGGAGGGATGATTGACACCCTTCAAACTCTGA
>JAOXYM010000025.1:19776128-19792910 GCA_028567055.1 Leptatherina wallacei | reverse complement strand
ATCATTCCAAAGAATTTGTTTTGTTTTGTTTTTGTAGGCAAGCCTGAAAGTTTTTCATTCGTGCAATGTGCCATCTTCATTTATTCTTCACTGGTGACACATATACACCAGTTTGCTCTGCTATGACTCAAAAAGAATTAAGATAGATCTTATAGCTAGGTGTGCAATTTTCAAGCATGGGCTCAAATAATCGGCACAGGGCTTAAAGAGAAAAAGCACTGAATCATGATATTTTATCATCATGTGTTACACTTTGTGCTAAATTAAACTCACTGAGGGATTTCTATAGGATGCATAATCTGTACATATCAACGCCACTGAGTTAACGTCACGCTTCCTCTGATTCCACAACAGTGAAGTGATTCGTAAAGGACTCACCAGCAAGGGATCCGGATTAAACAGGATTGTTCTGGTCATTTGTAAATGGAAAAAGGTGTTTTATACGTCAGAACTGATTCTTAAAGGGATCTGTAGAGTTCACTGGCGTATCTAAGAAACTTTTAATGGGTGTGATCAATCAATACATTTCAATTACCGCACTGTCCAGATGCATCACTGTTAACTTTGGTTAGAATCAGTGGAATACAGGGAAACCCTGGAGTTACAGCTTTAAAGCCGTTTCCAATGTCAAAAACAAAACTGTTTACAGATTTGAAAGAATATCACACAAGAAAAATGGTATTACAAACTCCAAAAGTCCTTCACCTGACATGGGGGGGGGGGGCGGTTTAAACTCATATCACAGAGTAAACAAAGGGGAAGACAAATAATGAACCAAATAATACAAGTCAACACAAGAGTAATAGGTTTAACCCCCAAGCCCTCAACCCCCTCCATCCCAGTCCCATGTCTTCCCATGTTCCACACACTGGTAAGCCATGTATATAACACTGCGTCTAGAAAACACAGATTTATATATAGCACGTTTTCCACGGCGTAAGAGCAACCCAGAGGGCTCCATGGAGCAAAAAAACAACATGAATGACTAAAACTATTCACATAACACAATTAAAATGATAAAGATGGAACTCTGATCATTAGAAAAGCACGTTGCAAATTAATAATAATAATATTATAAAAGCTATTACCGACAGTTCAGTTCTTCGAAATACCCATTAGCCATTATATAGATTAATTTCCTATCACATTTTCTGACTGGATAAACGGTTTAAAAAGAAAAAAGACAGCAGTGCTGTTAACCACTGATGCTGCTCCGTGCCTCGCCATCAGCTCAGCTCAGACAAACAGACTCACATTAATGAGTTCACTAATTGTTTCCTTTCTTTAGCTCTGTTGTCCCCCCCGATCCCTTCATTTCTGTCATCTGCAGTGTCAGATCTGCTGCTGTGCTAAATACCCTGACACAGGAAAACTCCAACTCCAGACCCCCCCCTACAGCATCGTGCAGTAATGTATGGGTTCTAGCTTCAGGAGGGAGGCTGGTAAATTTATCCTGAGCTGTTTTGACACTGAGCGTGACTCTGGCAGAATTCCTCACCTCGTTTTCACGGTGGTGGCGAAAAAAACTCACGAGCATTCTCCCAGAATGAGCTGTTGAACGTGAAAGATGCTGCCCACTCCTGTTTAGCATTTATCGGATCTGCCTCTCTGGAGCCTGGCAGCTAATTAGTGATCGCATTCTTCACATCTCTGCCTTTTGTTTTTCTCCACATTCACAGGCTTACACAAGTGTCAGTCATAATATGCCATGGCTGCACAGATGGAATGAATGTAAACTCCAAGCAGCTGCTTTGATGGGGGAAAATAATTAGGTTTTATTCTACACATGCCAGAAGGAAAAGAGAGAAGAAGGGAGGGGGGAAAAAAGTGGTAATTATTTAGATATTCGGCCACACATTGTGTTAGAAAACAAAAGCCATTTGTTTGAGTGTTTTTAAGAATTGTTGCTGGTATTATTCAACTTTTAGGGGATATTTTATTGGACTAAAACCAGGCTGACTGACTAAATCAAAACTCTCAAGCTGAACTTGCAGATAAAAAATTAAATCCCTGCTGCTATGTCAGTAAACGGGCCAAAAATACAAACTCTGGAACCTGTGATGCACCTTGTTTACATCTAGTTGAGTGTGTCCCTGCTTGAGTATGCTGCAGTAAAAAGGCCTAAAATAGGACTACTGAGCACCTGGTGGCTGCTACAAGCGTGTAGCTGGAGGTTATAGCCATCCAGATCCCAGCAATTAATCTGATCCATGATGAGCTTGTAACGTAGACTGGATGAAAATGAATTCAGCTCAGTATCTGGCCTGTCAGGATCTAAGAAGAAAAACGGACTGTTGCTCTGGCTTTTCTGTTCTGGGCTTTTAAACATGAAACACTGAAATTATGGAAGTAAGATAAACTATTTTGGTATATTTGTACTTGTGACATCCTGGTAGTTTATCTGTGTCTCCACATGTCTTACATCAGTGATCCCCAGCCCTGGTCCTCAAGGCCCAATAACCTGCAGGTATTAGATGTTTCCCTGCTGCAACATACCTGATTCAAACTATATGGATCTCTAACAATCTCTGCACAACTCTGCTTGAGCATTTAATGTGTCAGGTGTGTTGGAGAAGGGAAACATAGAAAGCCTGCAGGACAGTGGGACTTGGGGACCGGAGTTGCTACCTTACACCATGTGTTGCAGGGCCGCTGTTAAACATTTGGGTGCCGCTCAGAAGCCTGTAAGATCTGTAACTTTAGATATGCTGCGATTTATAATTAAGATTAATCATGAGCCTGGCCCACTTCTGGCCCACACAACACTTACCAGTGCCGTAACTGAGCCAGAAGTCCCAAAAGTAGCCCAGATTTTACCCAAACATGCCTGCTATCTGGACAGTCAATAGAAAAAAAAAAGACTTGCGTGTATTCACAAAGCGACATGTACAATAAAACTTACAGTTTGTAGTATAGTCATTTCTTTATTTATATAGAACCTTTTACTCACAGCTGCAACTCAAAGTGTTTCATACAAAGTAAAAACTTTTAAAAGTCTCGATGGAGTCTGTTGTTTGGGAGCTGGTTCCACGGGACAGGAGTCTGATAGCTGAAGGCTCTGCCTCCTCGTCTACCCGAGAGCGGAGTTTTCTCTTGGGACAACGTGGAACTAGGAGGTTTTTTCTTTAGGTAAGATGGGGCGAAACCATTAAGAGCTTTGTATGTGAGTAATAAAACCTTAAATTCAACCCTGGATCTCACAGGAAGCCAATGAAGAGAAGGCAGGACAGTGGAAATGTGATCTCGCTTATTAATCCTCATCAAAACATTTTGGATCATTTGAAAGCTGTTTACAGCAGCTTGAGGATAAATAATTACAATAAACCAGTCTGGAAGTGACAAATGTGCAGAATAATCTTTCTGCATCACTGTGAGACAAAATCATTTTATATGTGCTCTACACATTACTTTTTTTCTATTTTATTTCATTTCTTTTATTGTAGCAATATTGCCAAAAATCTAAATATTATCCACTGAATCGGTATTATATGGTATTGTGGTCAACCTTCTAGATGTTTCTAACTTCCCCTTCATCTCTATATTGAACTTCTGGATGGTAACTGAGGAGGATGAGTACTTTGGTCAGTTTCATCTTCATCATATGAATACAATCAGAAATAATTTGACTCCCAACAACATTGTTAGGGGTGTTAATCAGACTTTAAAATCTAATTTAGTATGATTTCAGTCAGATGAATGTGTTTACATTGGTTTTAAAAGGCTGCTTATAACCAAACACAACATGGTAAATTATTTTATTCATGCAACTATCAGCTCTGACAATGGGCTGTGATGTGAGAACTTCTTGTGCCAATAAGTTTTAAAACAGAAAAATAAGCAGCATGTAAAGATTTTCAATGAGTAGAAGAATGTTAGAATATATTGGAATGATAACTTTAGAAGTTAGGAAAATTGAAGGGAGGACATTTTTTTTTAGTTAATTATTTTTCACCTTTAATTAAAGCAGTCGCTGTTGTGTTATATATCTTTGGAAAGCCTGATTAGTCACTTTTACAACCAGGTATCAGTTGTAAGGATGGCGCTTCTGTGGACTGAGCAACACAGCTAAACATCTAGGTAGTTATTCCCAAAAATTTACCAAAACCCCCTGCAATATTCTCCTGTTGGTGTTCACTCTTGTTCTGATTTTCGAGTGTTGGTCATATGACAGGTACCTGACTGATAGACAGATATATTGGAATGAGTTTCAGGAGCCATGGTGATCCATATCTCCAGAATCTGGGACCTAACTCCATCCTCCAGGATGACAATGGTCTCCCCCACAGAGCCAGGATCATCAGAGTTCCTCCAGGATGGGAGTTTAGAGGATAAATGATCTGCTGTGAGTCCAGACCTCAACCCAACTGATTGTGCTGTCATGTGGTACTTAGTAAACATAACTATGCTGGTAGACCTGGTTGATGAATGGGATGCCATCCAGCAGATAAATGTGACCAGATTAGTGACCAGTATGCACCAACTGGTATAATTAAAGGGAAGAAATAATCAAACATAAATTTCCTTTTTTGTTTTATATCAAACACAAAGTAAAATCAGCAACATTTGTATTTATAACATGTTGGAAAAGTAAAGTCAGAAAAACTTAAACATGGAATGTTCCAACTTTTTATTCACTGAATATAATAAAAAATTAATTAATTAAGATTTTTTTTTTGTCAGACTTTATTGACAAACTGATCAATGAATGAATGAATGAATGAATGAATGAATGAATGAATAAATAGCTAGAGCTCCCTATTTCTTATTAAAGATAATAAAGACATATAATCAGTCATGGAAAGTCTAGAAAGAAAAACAAGCCTTGCCGTGGATAGAAAAAGATTAAATGAATTCATCATGTTTGGTTGATGATGTTTTAAAAGAAAATTATTAAAAACATGATAAAAAATGGGGAAAAAACATATTTCACAGCACAGTTGACAGTATGAACCCTGTGAGTCATTAAGCGCATGCATGTGCGCGCGATTCGTGAACGTCCCGGGAAGCCCTTTGCACGGACGGCGTGACAAATGCGTAACATCTGCAGCGCTAACGAGACGCAGCTTGGCCAGAGGTTAGCGTGGACGTGGACAGGAGATGAAGTGAGAACAGAAACTGGATCCAGACTCTCCTGCTACCAGCAGCTTGTGTGACGCTGCGGACGGGGAGCAGGACAAACCTAATTTAAACGTGTGAAACTCAGAAGGTCACTTTGTGTAAAACATCCTCCTGTTTTCAGACATTACACCTGACTCTTTACTCGCCACCGTCATGGAGTTAATTTGCTGCTATGAATCCGTCTGGGGATTGTAAAAAATACGCCTCATCTCAGTCTTTCTGCTTCTTCTCCACCACCTACAAGCACCGTGGTATTGAGTCTTCACGGACCAATGGAAAGCCTGCGTGTCTCCAGTGGGCCATCCTGACACTTTAATTGGAGAGGCGTAAATCAGGCTCCATTGTGAAGGAGAGGGGTAATTATTTCCTCCTGTCTGAGCCACCAGTGATCCCCTCTTTCCTCCTCCTCCTACTTTACTTTTCCTCTCTCGCAGATACTTTAATTCCCCCCCCCCCCCCAAACCCCACCCACACACCCCTTTTCTCTTTTATATCGTCCCTGCTATCTGATTCTTTTTTACCACCTTTATTTTAGCATCAAAGCTAACGTGCATTAGCGTGAACTCCTCCACATTCTGGCGCGTTCCTGCGGTGAAGTGGCATGTGTGACAGCCAAACTGGGAATACAAAATGCAAACAGAGCTTTTTCTCTGGAGCTTATTATGGAAATGTAAATCAAAGCTGTGCTGCCAGTAGCACATGCTGCTACAGACTGCATCAGTCATTCATGCAGCCAAGACGTTTTAGACCCACTGCTCTGGTTCGTGCTTGTGCTGAAACTACAAAATCTAGAGTGGAGCAGGCATTCGTGGAGATGCTGGTTTGGCATGGTTTTTAGGCTTCCTGTGCTGAGCAAGCTCTTCTTCATGAATTCATTCACAGCGATTCTGTCTTAACTATTTACTTTTTTTTCTTTTTCTTGTTTTCCAGAAGCCTTGAACATGATATCTCCTTTAAGCATGCCTCTTTCACCAAAAACCTTATCCTTTGCCGACCACACTGGATGAAGAATTTGCTATGTTATTGTTTAAATATCACTTCTGATCATGGAATCCATCCCTTTCTGAGGCTAAACTTCTCAAAGCAGGGCACGCCGGTTAAAGAAAGAATGCATGAGTGAAGAAAAAAGTAACCTTTTGAAAATTTGGGGGCCAAGAAATCGGCATGGCTCCCCCACCGTCTGTTCGCTCATCCATCACCTTTTAGTGCAGCCACAAAGTTCCAGTTCAGTCCAATCCAATTCTATATAAAGAGCACTTTAAACACAAATAAAGTGCTGTTTATTAAAAATAAGAATGTGCTAAAGACAATAAAAAAACGGGCAAATTTAGCTTCTAAAAGAAAAATAATAACTATATGAAACCTTGAAAGTCATAAAAGCATCTTTTCAAACAAAGATGAGGTCTGTTTAACGTCTGAAGGCATGTTGGAACAAACATTGTTTCATGAATGGACCCTCAAGATCCACAAGAAGGGGCAGCGGTGGTATCAGCTGTAGGGCTCCTGGAGACTTGATTTCAGTATGTGACCTTTCATTGACTTGTTTTGTTTTTATTTTGTTCCACGATGGAGACTCTTATGATGCCTGAAGAGAAACACAAGCTTGACTCATAATGCTGTAATCTACCCTTGAAAAATGGTGTTAAACAGGACCGAGAGCCGGGGATCAAACATATAACAACAACTAATGTCTGAGAAATATTCTTTGCGTACATTTATGAAGCAAACTTAGCAGGCCTTCCCATCCAGATCTTTACATCTCAACATTGTCACTCTGTACGCTGCTAGCAAGGCCGTCGCACCGTGTTGCTGCTCCGCTCAGACAGTGGCTCTGACCAGGAAAGGCGGGGCACAAATGAGACCTTTTTGTTTTTTAAGGTCTAGAATTTATGAAATATTGATCTTATTATTATTGTAACTAAAGAAAAACTTTGGAAACAATATTTTTTATCAACAGTTGTTTACCTTGGGTTTTTTTTCATTGTTGCACACATTTAAATGATAAAAAAGAAAATGTGTTTTTAGTCAGATCATCAATTTTATCATCACATACATTATCACCATGGAGACGGCTGCTGAGATGATGCTGTGGGACTTATACATTATAATCTAGAACATGCAGAACAACACGTAGAAGTACATTAAATGCTGCATTTACTGACCCTCAGACATCTGATGTTTACCCAAGTGAAGGTCAGTTAAAACTAAATTATTTGATTTTCTACCACCTTTGAAAAGCTCGCGACGCCCCGGGCTGCTAGTTTCGAGGATATTTTCATTTGCCGTTTCTCATGAAATATGAAGCAAACAAAAAGCTTTTCAAACTATCAAAATATTACTCCCATCAGCATCGGCTGAACTTTGACCTTGTCCAAATGAACAAGGATTAATTAGCATGCTAACATGCTGTGAAAATGATTGAAATAAATGGAAAGAAAGAAAGAAAAAGTGAAAACTTAACTGGTAATTGGCTGATTCAATAGCAACTAATCTAGCTTGGATAGAGGTGGAGATAAATGTCAAAATCTGATGATATCAACCCCACAAACCCAGATTTGTTTTAATGTTTAAATGTGTTGTTATCTACGCCGACTGGCAACCTTTTCCAGTTCTAGTTCCTCTAAAATCCCTGAGACAGTCTTTTAAGGCTTGTTTCTGATCCAACGGGGGAAGAAAGCCAAATGAGTCCAACTTTAAACTGCTGCATTATTTAGTGAAGCAACAAGCTTGTCCTCAAATGACATGGTTACAAGGGTGAGCAAACCGGAGATTTTAGGCTCTTCGGTCAAAAAAGATTCCTGAACTTAACCAAGTAACATCTTTATAAAAACTTCCTAAACTGACTGAATGCTAAAGTTAAAAACTATCCGCATTAACTTAACTTAACCCAAGAAATAATCGAAAGAAAATTCAAATGTTTTAAATGTAAAGTCTTTATTTCACCCTTGAACAAAATGTAAAAACAATAATACTAATTTAAGTCTGATATCAGAATTATAGTGCCAAATGTTTACAAGCAATAGATTGTATACAGCAGGGAGTTTTTCCCACATGGTGACGCAATAAGTCTCAGAAACTCAAATCATCAAATATGACTCATTAGACATTTAAGGTGAGATTGAGGATTGAAACAGATGATATTACATATCAGCTCATTCATCTCCAGGATCCTCATCACCTTGTTTTGCATTTATACTCTGGTTTTCACTTCATCATCAGATCTTCTACCATTGGTCCCAGTTGTCTTCACATTGGTTTATTCTGGCTCTGTTACTAGCTTGTTTTACTTCCCATGTTCTGTTCTTATAATTCCTGCACTATTTATCTCTCTCTCTCTTAAAAATGGACATTTTCTGGGTATTTTTATACTATACTTGAAATTGCATACTCTTAATAAAATGAGTATGTCTCTGCAATCTCAACATGTATCTGAATACTTCTGTACTTCTGTCGTAGGGAATAAGATGTGTAAGTCACACTAGATGTGTTACTGGGGAAGAATAAATTAAGATGACACAGTAAAAATGCAAACCTTGCCTAAAAACACACACACACTGATGCAATGATGCATCAGGTGTTCTCAATCTTTATCAAATCATAGAACAATATGTGGACATAATGTGGTTTTAGTTCAGAAAGTCCAGGCGAGGTTGGCACCATCTGGGCCACCTAGCAAAACTATATTTTTCATTTTTATATCACTAAATGTTTTCAGTACAGTCAAAGACATTGATAAGTGCGGATTAAAATCTCCATAAGGGCCTCATTTATACCCGTTCATTGGACAGAAGTGTGTATAATGTGTGCGTATAATGTGTGCGTATAATGTGTGCGTATACGAGCGTTTTCACGCAAAGTCTGGGATTTCTCATCTTGTGCTTGTGTGTAGAAAAATATGTAAATTTAAGCACAATTCTTTCCATGCGTACGCACAAAACCTAAAGCTGCATCATTTCTGCAGGTGCTGCAGCCATCTCAGCTTCTGTCGTTCTTTACTTCGTAGAAAATAATAATTATTCAATTGGCAATCTTTCAGAAAAAATAAACACGCGGAGCTTAAATGGTTTAATGTCTTACAAAAGAAACGCTGTGAGCGTCGTGAGATGATCGGCTGATCTGATCGCTGATATCATTTCTGATCAGACGCAGCAAGAGATCCTGTCAGAGTTGTCCCGCGACCTGTAATCTGTGTCACAAAGTTGTATCAACTACTATTCCAATGAAGTAGTTTCGGTCCCCTACATGAGACAGGTTGGACATTCCCTGTCCATCACTGAGCTCCATCATCCGCGCTGGATGTGTCTGTTCACCCAACCAAAACACATTTATTTCTCTGGAACTGACATCAGATGAAAGCAGCCTGCTATGATGCTGGAAAGATGCTGGGAATGTGTGCATCTTATGTCAAATCAAGTCTCCTTCGTCTCTCTAAAACATGTGAAACCACCGGAGCTTCAGGATAAAAATATATTACGGAGGAAGTTGTCTTGGTTCTGTCCTCCAGCAGCAGATACGTCTCGTCTGTGCTGCGCTTTTTAAAAGATTTATATTTTTCTCAATTTCATTTCAATGGTTAAGTGGGACGATATAACAATTTCTGTCTTTTTTTTTGTTTGAAATTGACGAAGATCTTCTCTTATCAACAGCTTACTACTGTACGTACGACTGGCCTCTGCATGGTTGATAAATCTTTATTTTTTTGTACTTGCATTCTAAATTTCGTTCGTAGGATGAAATTTAGGACAGTTTCTACGCACGGATGATAAATGAGGCCCCTGGGGCCGGCAGGGTCCAAAAGAAAGATGTAGTCAATCACTCCCTGCAACCTCGGTCCAGTATGATCCACATCTGCAGACTGCATGAAATCTGTGTTGGAGTAAGTTTCTGAATGCGTGTAGTTCTTTTTATAGTGTCTGCTTGGAGGAAACTGTACACACCCAGCAGATCGATTTCTCCGAAGGAGGTTTGTATGGAGCGAGTACTTCAAGCTAAGTTACTGAGCAAGTCCCTGAGTTCACAACAAAAAGTTATCCAGAGTGCCCTAACCACTGGTAATTTACATGCCACCCAACTCTCACGCCTTGTGGTCACGCACGGTATGGTAACCATGTGAAATGGTTGAACCTGATGAACATGCAACAGAAGGCTGAATTTAGCTATTAGACTTGTGCGTCACATTATTTTCTCCCCAAGTTTCTTGGCACGTTTCTGGAAGCCAAAATTACGTATCATGTGTACATTCCTCGGCCGAAATAGCGCTGTGCGTCTGTCGCCATGTGACCTGCAGGATGACATAACCGTTTGTGAGGAACATGCAGGTTGTTCAAGTCATGTGTTTTATTCCAGATTATGACGTTTACTCTTACAAGGAGTTTTATTTCCTAAAGATTTTCCTAAAGTTTCCTAAAGAGGCCAAACAAAAGAAGAATGCGGAATTCTTTCGCCTAAGTTTGTGTTTGTGGGTTGAGAATTAGTCAAAGGTGGTTGTGCATGCCTCCAAAAAGCAGAAAATAGCTGCAGAAGGCATGTAGACAGTGTGCAGCGTTGTGGTTTCCAGCAACATAAAATAGCAACATATTTTCCTGGTGACTGAGCTGATGTTTCCATGTTTTCAGCCTCTTTCTTTACACTTTTGTGGAACTTAAATTGACCTAAGATGACTTCAGATGCCATGTATTATTGAGGGAAACCTTCTAGGCACACGTATGAATGATAAATGTCTGATTTCATTTGCAACCTGAGGACTTTTAGAGATGGGGGATTAAAAGCAGCAGGACTGATGGATGTGTCTGACCTTTTGGGCTTCACCCTCTCACGGTGTGAGGTAAGGGTCCTCCACCTCTCAGATGTTTTGAGCTGTTAAAGTGATCCGTTTGCTGTCTAGTTAACGGAGGGAAGGAGGACCATGGTGAAGAGGAGGGGTAGGGAGGAGGAAGAGGAGGGGGACTTTAGTGGAGAGTGTAATAGGACACCAGCGCTCTCTGTCTTTTCGTTCTCCTCCCTCTTTCCTCTCCTCTCTTGTGCTCTCTCTCTCTCTCTCTCTCTCTCCCAGTCAAGTATGCTCTGCGAGCTCTTAGATGGAATAGCTGCATTTTTTCCTCTCTGGTGTCACTGGAGGAAACTGGAAACAAGTGTTACAGAAAGGACAGGATAAGCTCCAGGCCTGGTCCGGTGGATCTGCCTTCTTCAGCTGGAACCAGGACTGGAAGCAGCAGCTGGACTGGACGGTGAGTCGGCTCTAACCCCGTCTCTGAGGGTGCTGTAGTTTCCTGTAGTGGCGTAGATCTCTCAGTGGATGCAGAGAGGAGTTGGTGGGCAGCACACTAACAGGTGCAAAGTCCCACCAGTGAAACCAGTGAGAGTAGCTGGAAGTAAACTCAACTTGACTGACATAGAATCACTTCAGGCTTCTCTTAAATCATGTGTTACATCAGAATACTGGAATCTATTTTAAATCCAGTGTGATTTTCCAGGATGAGTCATGACTTTTCCCCATTTAACCTGAAGTCAATACCCAAGGAAAAATGACTTCTTTTAAAAGGATGAATTATTTAAATGATGCTCTAGAGATTTCAAAGAGTTCATCTCATATTTAAGCGTAAAGATGAGTTGGCTGAAAGTTTAAATAGTTGAAATCTATCCTCTTAGCTGCTGCTGTAGTCATGTGTGTGTGATGGAACGAGAGTGTAACAGAGCCGCTGACAACTGATAGACGGGGTGTGGTATGCGCATACTGTCCTGTTAGAGCCGGGACACAAAGCAACTTGTTTACTTACAGCAATTTGTAATTCTTCCTCTGCAGTCAGGGGATGAGTCAGACTTTTTCTTTTTTTAAAAAGAAGAAGAAGAAGAAAAAGTCCAAACGGGAGGAACCCGTTCCATCAATTAGTTGTGGCTGAATTGTGTTCAATATGTTTAAAGCATTAAGGGAGCAGATGAAAACAGGCGGGATGCAGTTTGCTTGTGTGGCAACGCACAAGCCGTTTCCTCTTTAAACAATATTAGTTTTTGAGCAGTGCCTCTGCAATGGCAAGAAGGAATATTCATTAGGCTGTCAGCCAAGGAGTGAGCACAATAAACACAATTATCATTGCACCCCACTGGAAATATAACTCTCCTGTCACCCACTGCACTGACCTCCTTTGTGCAGAGGCATTTAATTACCGCTGCAGAGATCCCCGTCAAACCCAGCTCTGGAATTTCTGGGCTGAAGTGCCCGACTAAATTAATTGCAGTATTTATTATTTTTGCTCAACTGGTAATGCAGCGTTTTATTGGAAGACCCCCCCCCCCCACCCTTTCATGCACGGGAGCTCCAGGAGTGCGAGGAAGAGCTCATTCATCTCCTTCAGTGTGGCGAAGCAAAGTGTCTAAACGTGGCCTCATGGGACGCCACAGACCGACTCCCCTGACGATGAGTTTAGCAGCTGTGAGTTTCCATGCCGGAGATTCTTCCTGGAGGATCTCCCGTCTCTCTGAGGGAGCCTGAGGTGTTGATGCTAAATAGTTCAAGGATTAACTTCAACAAAAATGTAAAAAAAATGTATTCTTTGTCATCCAGAACTCCAGGATTCATGTTGTCTCAGGGATGGATTAACGAGGAAAGACAGAGTCAATAGTTAAATGGAGATTTCGAGGATCGGTTCTTTACTTTATTCCACTGCTCCTGGACCTGATTAGCAGAAAAACCAGGCTTCAAGTCTGATGTCTGACCTGGCAAAATTCAGAAGCAGTAAAACAAATAAATAAGTTGGCAGTGAAGCCTGGCTCGCCCTCATGAGAAGCAGCGGTCTTTTGCTTTTGACACGGGTCTGAAAGGGTCAAATGGGGCATTTCACGGTCAATATTCAGAGACAAAGACCTGCAGTTTGCTTCTAAAGAACTGAGCCGCAGTCACTTCCACTGCGAGGGGATAAAGGCAGAAACTCACCCCGGGATGGGGAGAGGAAGAGCTCTGCTTCAGGTTAGGGTTTAAGCCATGTGTGTGTGTGTGTGTGTGTGTGGATGATGCAGCAGGAGAGGGGCTGCAATGCACCGGCTGGGGCTGTTTGGATGTCCCCCATGCTGCTTTATTGCCTTCAAGTGCAGCCAAAAAGATCTCATTCCTCTGTTTTCCATATGTTGTCCTGATGCACCTGAACAGCAGAATTCCACTTCAGCTGTATACGAGTCCAGCTCCTCTCCACCGCACACACAAAAAAAAACACACACACTTATTTGTACACTACACCCCAATCTAAAATTTTCATAGCAATCATGTTGCTTTTTTATCTCTGTCCATCAATTTTTCATTGCACATCAATAAGCCATGAGATCAGAGAATCCGCCTCCGGTTAAAATAAATAAATAAATAAAACACAAATTTGGGGTCACTGGTGCGATCTGGTTTTTAACATCGCAGGTGGTGTAAAACTGCTGGCTTGTGTGGTTAAAACAGCCGCGTCTTCCTCCAGCAGAGGAGTTTAACATTGCAGGACTCTGCCTCCCCCAACCCCACCCCCACCCCAGGCAGGACAGAACCTGCATCCATCAATAATTGAGCTGTTCTTGTCCTTTAAGGACGGAGAACAAGAGGATGAGGGGCGTGCTTCTCCTGCAGCTCTTTTGTGCATATTTACCTCATCCATATTTAAGAGAGGTACATTTGCTAGGATACAGTAAGTGATGGAATTTAAGGGACATGTTGTCTTTTCATCTGGGTCTTCCTTTACTCTAGCTCCCCACTGTAAACAAGCATCCCAGGATCTGTCAGACTGATTGTTTTTACTGTAAATATCAGTCATATTTTGTATTTCTACAGGTTTATTGCCCCAGTAAAAACAATTATGTTCATATAAACAGGAACCATACTGGAAATAAGGTTAAAACTCAACACTAACTTTATTTATTTGGCTTGAATTTAATTGAAATATCAACATTTTAAAGAGTCACCCTGCAGGAATTCATCAACTCCAGCTGGAAATGATGGAAATGTTTGCTTCACACACCTGCACTGCATCCGTTCTCCTGTCCACATGTACACACATGTTTCGACAAATGCTTAATTTTCTGGTTGTCCCTTTAATCCACATGCAGACGCAGTTTTGGGGAACTGAAAATAAACTTGGGAGTTTGCATGGATGGATGGAACATGAACTTTTTTTGGGGAAAAAACACACCTTGCAGAGTGAAGCTTTCTGGAGTTCCTCCCAATTAGCATCCCCCAGGTGTGGCCTGTGTGGCACTAATAGCTAGGCGGGGCAGAATGCCTTTATAGTCGGGCAGGTGTTTGCACCTCAGAGACTCAATCCTTAGAATCAGGCTAACCGGTGCCATCTTTGTGGCTTGTGTTATTGAGGACACTGTTACATGAAACACTTATTTTTTGTATTTGCTAGATAGTAGATAGTTTTTGTTTTAGCCTTCTGAATGGGTGAAGAGCGCCACCTTATGGTTTTAATACTCTAGGTGTGTGTGTTTAATCTTTTTTAAACTCCTGTCTCTTTAGGAATATCCATGTTTCTATGGACATGTGGCTAAATGTATTTCTTGGTGGGTTTTTATCTTCTTTAAATTGTTCCTTGCCAGTCTGATCTGAAACATTTCCACATTTAAATTCCTAAAAAATAACTTGACCAATGCGACACATCTTCCCAGCTTCCTGAAATGTCATTATTTTGCTATGTAGTAAAATTAATTTATGTCCTTCAACACATAAGTTGATAATTTACATCTTTAGCTAACATGCGGTAATCATCATTATTTTGGTGTGACTGCAGGAATGATGTCATCACGTGCCATTAGCTTGAGCTTCTTCTGTTTATCAGTTGGTGCATTAGCATTTACCGCTATGTTTGTTATGTTTGTTTCAGCAGAATGAAATAACATTATGCAAATATACGCTACATATATATTTTGTGAAAGGGATTTCTACTCAAAGTCCGATTTTAAAGAGCAAATCTTTGTTTTGTTTCTGTTGTAGAATAATTTCAGCAACATGCCAACACTAACCCTGAAAAGAAAGAGAAAACGGAATTAGGGGAAGATTTCTAGAAGGAAAAGTGTTCGGTTACATGAGCACAAATATGTTTTACATTTACCGTGTGACAGCGAGGACGTCTCGAGAGACAAAAAACAGAACTCTCAACATGTTGAGGATTAAGCTTTTTTTTTCATCATAACAAGCATTACTGAAAACAATGAAAACATTTAATATATCTTTTTCTGTTTGCAACCCCTGTGACAGGCGGCGGTGACTGGTGGTGCAGCTATGTGCCGGCCGGAGGGGCTGGCCAGCCCACCTCTGGTATCAGCCATGGCGTTCTCCCTCCTGGCTGTCTTGTTGCTCTGCAGCGGGGTCTCCAGCCTTCCTCAGCCTCTGCCCAGAGTCCTCCTTTCCTTTGAAGGTAAGACAAAACCCTGATTTTAAAGTCTCTAATAGATTAAATATGGTTGCATGGTTGCCATGTGTCTAGTGTACTTATGCTAAACCAATAGTTAGTAATCAAGCTTTGCTCGGGGCTGCGTCATCATGGAGATTTCTCTGCTTGTACTTTTACAATTACACACCCCAGGCCTTACATTTCCATATGTATACAGTCTTGGTCCATCCTTTGTCCTCCAGTGTCGACCAAAAGTCAGAGCTCAACAGGAGGTGGCAGAGACTGTCAGGACGAGCCTGAATCTGTTCGCTGTTAAGCTTTAATCACATCGCTCTGTTCGCCTGCAGGCCTGGAGGCATTGCTGCTGCTTTCTCTTTTTTATTTACTTCTTTTTACACCAAATTATCATATGAATATTTGATGCATACTTGGAACGAGAAAGCTCCCCAGAGTTCTGCAGGTTTAACTGGTGTATGTGTGAATCCTTGTGGATGGAGGGGTGTTACTTCAGTCTGTCTTATGAGTGGTTCAGTAACCTTTTCGTAGCAGCGGGATGGTGTGCAGGGATCTGGAGACGTTTGATCACCTTTCACTACCTTTCACTGTGGATTAGGCAGCGCAAGGCAGCTGAGACCGTCCATCAGTCGGCTTTCTGTTTCCAGTTAGGGAGGATCAGCAGAAAGCAGCTAAAGCTAAACTTTCCCTTCTCTTCAGCAGGACAGATTCACTTTATATGTGTCATGTTTTCCCCAAAATCTGCTCTAACACCATCAGTTGTCATTCAGTTTCTTCTTACTTTCTTTCCTTCTTATGCTGTCATGCTGTATTTTTCTTTGGGAAGTTTCTTCGGCAGCTTCCCTGAGCTGTTTCAGATTTCCATTTTTTACAATTTCCCTCTGGGATCGTTTAAGTATTTTTCATTTCATTTTATTTCACTTGCTACCAGAGCAAATACTGAAATGATCTTTTAAAAATATATAATAATAACACACATTTCCATGTGTTTGAAGCAAATAAAGGAAGCTGCATATAGAGGGAGACAGTTGTAGAGGTGGTTTTCCTTGCTGGGAGCAAACTGAAAATTGAGTAAAAGAAGAAAAAACTGTGGTGGACATCCAGAAAAAGCAATATTTCTGGGAATATCTGAGGCCGTATTCACAAAGAACCTTAGGGCTAAAAGTAGCTCCGAACCTGTGGGTTTAGGAGTAACTCCTAGAAAAAGTGTCGTAAAAGTGTCCTAAATTTTTCACTAAAGACTATTACACAAAGCATTTTGCAGTTTGTTTAAACTGAAAATGAAAAT
>JAOXYM010000025.1:19743605-19760811 GCA_028567055.1 Leptatherina wallacei | reverse complement strand
ATTTTTTATTAGTTGTTCGTGAAGGTTTTATGATTGATGGCTTGCACTCTGACGGATCAGCGATGAAATATCTTCAGGCACGCAGCGATCCCTGATGCCATCGGTGATGTTGCGGCCTTGAACAATGTGACTGATTGTTTCTAGAAGTTTCTGATCTGCTCTAATCTGCTGGATCTCCACTCTCTCTCACTTCAAGATGTAAAGCATTTTATCTAAACGCAGCTGAAGAGGAGAGTGAAGAGTCGTGGGAAACTTACTTGTCCCCAAAGTGGTTAACTTGTCTTTATGGAAAGTTAAACACTTCAGGCTTTACATGGTGGATGAACCAAAATAACAGGCTGTGATGAGAGTGAGGGGGGTGGGGGCACAAAAAGCCACTTTCAATGTAGATAAAAGACCTCAAAGCATATGCCAAACAATAATGAAAATGTGACTTTAGCCCAAGGGATTGAAGCAAAGTGCAGGACAACCTGTTTGTTGATTAGAGGAGGGGGATACAAAGAGAGCTCAGAGGGTCAATACAGGGAAGGAAATGGAGGGTGTAGATCCACATTGCCTCCTTCCCAATCCCTGCTCTCGTTGCAGATTGAAAAAGTGATAAATATGCATGAGTTTGGCTTCAACAGTGGAGCCCTTTGATGGTATTGGTGAAGATCTCTATCTGTGCAGTAAATAGGCTGAAAATAACTGTCTGAGGATGTTTACCCCGTCTGTGTGAACAGTCTAATGAATAAAAAGGCTTTGCAAGAAGTTTTTTTTATTTTTTATATGCTTTGTTCATATACTGTTTCACCCCTCAACATGACAAGGAGTCAGAGCTGCTGTTTTATTAAAATAAAGAAAAGTAAATCAGTGAATTATTGTCATTAATCCGTAATGTTACCGTTCATTTGTCACAGTCAAAGCTGTTTTCTTGGTAACGACAGACTATTTCTGACAAGAAATGTATTTGCAACCAAAAGATATTAATCGAGTTTAATCTCAACCTATATACCAAAATATTCAACTAAATCTCTCAGCCCGAGCAATTAGACATGGAAAACTTTGCATTCATGGCTAACAAAGACGCGTGGACACATACTTTGATATCATCATTAGCTCATTGAACGTCCACATCATCAGAATGTAAACTGTGTCTTTGTGGAAAAACCAGCAAGAAATCTTACTAAATGGACTGTTTTTGCGCCATCATGGTGAAACTGGGACATTTCGTGCCGACCAGTGCAGCTTTAACACATTCTGTCTTAAACGCAGCAAAGTCTCGCACCTGTTCTTGTAGCTGTCCCAACCAGAGATGTGATATTTTGGAATTGATAATAATCATGACATCATACGATTGAAATATTGATATGATGATTAAAACATACATGTTGTGATTTATATATGAGCTAAGCTGATAGAATAAAAAAGAAATACCTCCACAAAAAGTAAGGAAATCTGTATTTAGTTGATTTTCTTCCCTTTAATAACACTAGTTGGTGTTGTATTAAATATTGTTGGAAAGCCTGATTAGTCACCTTTACAACCAGGTATAACTTGTAAGGACAGTGCGTCTGTGGAATGAGCAACACGTGTGGGTAGTACTCTCAAAATGTGCAATATTCTCCAATTTGTATTCACTCTAGTTTTGAGACTGAAGCTGCAGGTGTGTGTGAGTCAAATGTGACAGTGTGGGTCCTGTCACTATGCCTCCGATTGTTCATGTGCCCTGGCTACTTGTCCACAGGGATATCCCTTTGGCTGACTGGTCAGTGCGCATGACTCTCACCCGGGAGGTTGTGGGTTCAATCCCTGCCCGGGCCCTCCTACGTCCTGCCCCACAAAGATGTAGGGACTGAGCCACTAGGGATGATCCATATCTCCAGACTCAACAACACTCTCCTCCACAGAGCCAGGACCATCAGAGAACTTCCATAACTTGGAAGTTTAGAGGATGAAATGACCTGCTGTAGGTCCAGACCTCAACCCTGTTGAATACTTGTGGAATCAGCTTGGGTAGAAGTGTAAAAATGACCAATATGTGTTGTGTTTTCATTGTTACTGCGGGAGAGTTCAATCATCCAATCCAAGAAACTCAGAACAAGAGAAGAGAACACTTCATCTTTTGATCCGATCCTTTCTGTCCTTTTCTTTCCAGTAAATCAGCTGATGCACCCTTCTCTGCTTTCCCATCACATTTCAAAAATCCCAAGACCTGACCTGAATGATCGCTGTTGACCTAAACTAAGCAGTTTGAGGAATATTAACTGCACTCCTTTATTTCTTTGACTTCCGTCTCAACTTGGCTTTAAGCCTGTTTGGTCTCGGTCTTAAGTTAATCTGTAAACTTCGACTTTATCTTGTCTAGGAATCCCCCTAAGTGGTCATGACTACAGCCATGTGCAAACCAACTATTCTCCTTGCTGCACACAGAGGCGATTAAGTGCACTACTTAGTCTTGACTGAACAAAAAGACTTGCTTTTAAATTTCTGTGCAGACTGTGTCGTAGCTGCAAATCGCCTTAGATCCTCTGTAAACAGCCTTTCCATCTGAGAACGACGGCATGTTTACAGAACGGCAACTAAACGTTACAGAGCTGAGTTTTCTTTTCAGATTGTATCCTTGTGTTTATTGTTAATTAACTGAGAAATAAGAGACACTTTCCTCTGTCAACCAGCATATTTGCATGTTTTCTTTAGTATTTTCTCCTCTGTTTGCCTCTCAGACCTGCAGACCTCTCCGTCCTTCGAACACTACAACATATCAGACAAAGCCATGGACTACCGGATTCTGCATATGGACGAGGACCAGGACAGGATGTATGTGGGCTGCAAGGACCATGTTCTCTCCATGGACATCAATAACATCACCCATGGCACACTTAAGGTCAGGGGATGGTTATAGTTACCCCTCCTTCTGCCACACTGCTGTGAATTTATTACAATCTGTGCAATGAGATGCAAATTACCTGACGTTAGCTAGGATCTAGGGTTGCCCGAAAGAGCCAGTAAACTGCCTGAGCTCTCTTGTCTGTGATACTGAAATTATCTTTTGTGTAATCGACAGACATGAAGGGCATAAACAGATGGGAAAGCTCCCACGGAGAGCGCTGCACCGCATCCATTTCATCCCAGTAAATTACATGATGTATTCATCGAGTTAGACCTTTAAACCCCTCTCTCTCTGGTTCCAGCAGATTATAGGTGGTTGTTAATCACAGACGCTGGATTTCTATGGAAAATGAAACTTTTTGAACATCCTTTGTGTTCATTTTCTCACTATTTCCCTGTGATTTCTCTTTGTTTGTAGAATATAGAGCCTGATTAGCATATTCATGTCCTGTTTCTGGCTGTATTTGTTAACTGTGAGCCATGTCATCAACCTGAAGAGTGTTTTTCTACCACCAGGTGTTTTGGCCTGCATCTACAAGCAAAATAGAAGAATGCCAAATGGCAGGCAAGGACCCAACAGTAAGAAAAATTACTGACTTAATTTCTGATTATGACATTTAAAGAGTAAATTTCCAGGAAAAACAGTTTGAGCCTGAGTTGCCTTATCACGCCGTCCCCCTGCTTGCTATGTATTATGCCTGTGGTTGATGAACTAATCATATCATACTCTTAATCAGATTTAGTGATAATAAGATGCTTGTGATTTCAGCCCATACTCTCCATATTATCATAAGCATATGGATGTGGTTGGGAATTGGGTTTGTGCAGAAGAAAACATATGATTGAGATCTGATGATGGGGTTTGGTCTGAGTGGACATCCTTGCATCCATCAACACATCACATCAGGTTTCGTTATAACCTTCTTTTCTTGTAAATTAGTGACTTTTTTCTGGTTAATTTCCTTCTTTATCTGAGAATTTTTGTTCCCAAAAGTTTTTCTTAAACACAGATTTTTGCATTTAAAGTCTGAGTACAGCAAGAAAAAAAACCTACTCTTATTTTGTTGATATCCTCCTGTGTCTAACATTAGTATTTTCAGTCGTCACAGCTCAGCAAAGTAACAAAGTCCTGCTTCAAAGGGCAGACAAAAGTCAGATGAAAAAGTCACTGTAAAGCACTAAAACTAAAATCCTTGAGAACTTGTTCAGATTTTCTCAGTGATGCGCCCCATACCGACAGCTATCCATCATCCATCTTCATCCTACCTGAACTGTGAGCTCCCTCCAGCCAGTTAAAGCCAGTCTTCTCTTTACTCTTGTCTCATCTCCTGCTCTTTCCCTTTGGCTACGTTCACACTGCAGGTCTTAATGCTCAAATCCAATTTTTAACTGAAATCCACATTTTTTTCCGTAGTTGTACACATTATCATTTTAATGCGACCTTCATCATTTAAGTGTGAATGGTAAGTGACCAAAATGCGAAGAGGAAAGCACGAAGTCACGTAGTGCATCATGTTAACAGAAGTAAGTATGGATGCTTCACGTGTTTGTGTATGAAGGTGGAAGTACTTGCACAGTTGGAGCCAACAATTGATGAATGAAATTATTCGATCTTGCCGCGTTCCCCTTCCACCGACGCAGAATTGTGACGTTTGTCTCACTTCTTTGACGTCAAGTCAGATATGTATCCGAACTAGGACCACATATACAAAAATGGCCTGAGTCGGATTTTCAAAAAATGGTACTGTGCCGTTCAGAAATCAGACATGAGTCACACATGGTCAAAACATCGGAATTGAGCTGCAGTGTGAACGAAGCCTTTGTCTCTTTCTTTTCCTGTCTTCCTCCGATAATCTTCTCTTACGTTTCTTTGCTGAATCTCCCACAGGACCCGTTCAAAACGGCCGGTGTGTTTAGATCTGCTTATGACGTGGTATATAAAACTAAACTCAGCTGCAACGTCACGCAGCGTCCCGGAAAAAAAGTTGTGAAGTGTTGTTTTTCTCAGCCTCAGGACGCTGCTCGGCAGCAACGGCTCCAGAAATGCTCATCATAAATGTCACTGTGCCATCAAATGAATCCGGAAAGCAGAGTTTTATGCATCTTTAAAAACAGCTGTTAGGATGAAAACAAAGGGAAAAAACTTGTATGCTTGTCTGATTTGGTAAAAATGCAACAGAAAAGAGGGGAAAAAAGCTAAAGTTTTTCAAAGATATAAAATAAATATCTGTTAACATATCTATTGTAATTCATGCATTTGTTAGTAACAAGATTTAGTGAGGACTCATGAGACTGATCCCACCTCAGCATCTGTTCTCCTTTAATCAGATTGTACTGAGACATGCACAGCATCTTATATAGATGATGCAGTGGGGAGAAAATTAAAAAGGTTGGAAGAAAAAAGCCACACTAAACTTTCAGATGTAATTATTTACTTGAATCAAGAACCTAGTTTCTTTGTTACCATTGTTGCGTGTCCAGAGTTATCGACCAGCCTCAGACATCTGCGGGGTAATGGAGTGAGGCTGCTGATGTAGAAGTAGGGAAGAAGTTTCCAGTAGCAGATTTTTTGCAGTCCTGAGTAAAGTCCCTAAAATATCTGAGTGAAGCATCTATGTTCAGAGCCAATCAGCGACTTCTTCCCTTTCTCCATCCTCTGCGTCATCTTGCACCCCCGCCACTTTCCGCTAGTTTAAGTTTCAGTTTGACTATTTTTACTGTTTTCTTTGCTCACTTTTCTCAGCTCTTTCAATATTTTAGTTTAATTTTTATTACAGTACATTGAATTTTTTTCTTTCTCATACATCTGTAAGTGCTCCCCTCCCCATCTGTATGAATTAAGTTCCCCTTTCTCCAATACAGTTGGTGGTCTAGTCGAGCTCCAGAAACTGACCGCACATTGTTTTTGCCAGAGTGGGAGCATAAGAGTAGAAATCTAGACCAGTTTTGCCAATTAAATCTATTCGCTTGCTAGTTTAAAAGCCATCCCTTTCAACTTAGCTTGCATTTGAGGCCATGCCCGTATAATGACAGGAAACAGGAGATGAAAATAAAACAGGTCAAGTATAAATGTGGCTCAGTAAAACAGATACCAGGCTTACACGGGTGCGTGAATGAGTGATAAAAACAAGTGGAAAGCAGAAACAGAGATAAAGTAGAGGAAGATAAATAACAGAGATGGGTGTGTGATGGTAAAATATTCAGTTGCTATTCGTTGATAGCTCTCAGCGGAGCCATGTGCACCGGCCGTGAGCTGCAGCAGCTGCCAATTCTGCAGCCATGGCCAAGTTCCTGACAGCTCCCTGGATACGTGTTCTTCTCCTCCTCCCCACTTTTCTCTGCTCTGTTTTTCCCTTCTTCTTCCACTCATTTTCTGCAAACTCAAGCTTAATTAGCCACAAAGTCCAGCGCTCCCACTGCGCTTGGTTTGGAAATGGAAGCAGAGGGATCAGTAGTCAATCTCACCAACACCAATGACGCCCTTTTTCCACTGGTATTTCAATGCCAGACCGGTGAGCCTTGGGATGGTTTGATTGTGCAGCATGTGATGCTACGACTGTCATAACGAGTGAGATAAGTTTGAATTACTGCCTCATATGGAATAACATTCAGGAGCAATAAACACGTTCTGGATTTGATGCTCGCCTTGGCTTTATACCAGGAAATAGATCTCTCCTCTGGTATGTCTGATTCAGTGTCATAGCTGAGATTGAACAAGATGAAAACAGTTATTATTTATTGAACTACTGTTAAGACTGCAACAGATACTGGGGCAAGTAAAAGCAAAGGCTTTGTTGGTGGAAAGCTAATATAGTGTGCAGGCTTTGGAAGAATCCATATTTGTTGTAGATTGCTTTAAATTTCTAAGATAGGACGTTGGCGTTGATGAAGGATGTATATGTTGACATAAAAGTGACATTGTTTAACATTTACAATGAAAAATAATGGTTTGGTTTCAATATTATTTAATAAGCGCAATAATTAATGCCAAAATGACTCTCTACAAATCAATATTTAGTTAATTACCACTGGTTGGCAGAAGCTACTAAACAGTGTTTGCCAGAGCAGATCACGTATCACGTTGTCAGGCAGCCGGATCACATCTTGCCACTCTTGGAGCTGAGCTTGTGGTCGAGGCACAGTGGCTTAGATCAGTTAACATGGCAGCAATGGGGACATTTTAAGAGCTGGATGAGAGCAGAGGCAAAGAAAACATGTATAAACTATTTTTATAAGCATTGTCATCCTTAAATGACATATCTGGAAACCAAACATCTAACCTTTCAGCTCAACATGAATGGTTTAAATAGACCCCTTAGTATATGAAATTAAGTTTTAAAAACATAAAAAAAATAAGCTGTGACTTTGACAGGAATTAGTTTAGCCTAGCTTATACCTGGGCTAATGCTAGAGGACTCAAGCATGAGCTAAACTATCAGTTCAAATTTCTGCCGTTGGATACAACTGATTAACAAAACAAATTAATTTATATTACAAATGAATTAAGGTACAAGCCTCAGCATGCTAATGACTAAGCAAACCAGTAGCTGTCCCAGTAAGTTACTGAGTTAGCTACATGAGCGATATGTACCACTAACGACTGTTACCAGCAATGGTTTATCGTTGCCCAGATAGTTAGCATGTAGCTGATGTAGCTTCTTTCCTGCAATATAGAAGATTTATCAAAACTAACTAAACCTAACTCCCTTAATCAGTAGGTCCTCGCTCAGTCTTCAGTGCTTTTTTAACATTTATTTTCTACAGAAGGTGTTTTGAAATCTATGACTGGACTTTTAATCTTTAAATATTAATAAAAACTTAGTGAAATAAGCTCACTTCTTTCTCAACGAGCAGAAGTGACTAGAATAAATTTCTGGTTTGTTCTGGGTGTTTCAGTTCTGGCTGGGTTTTAGTTGTGACAGTAGCCTCCTTAAAATGTTAACATAAAATGCAGCACAGAATGAGGTTCTGGAGGGGCGGCCATCTTTCTGAACCTATTCAGGGTGGAGGTTTAGGTTTAGTTATCTTGTGATAGACACCAATAAACAGATCAAGTAACAGAACAGACATTTTCTAGACCTGCCTACAGTCAGCTTGATCTGTTTCTATCAGTTTCAGATGCCTTCTGTAATTCTTTTGTCTCAAACTTGCACATTAATTTAAACTTCCAGAATTAATTTAACAAATCTAAGAAATATCTTCACTTTCTTCCACTAAACATTAAATTTGTGCCTCTCTTTTGTTTGTGATTGAACTTTCCAGCACGGCTGTGGGAACTTCATCCGGGTGGTGCGGCCTTATAACAGAACTCATCTGTTTATGTGTGGCAGTGGAGCGTACAGTCCCGTCTGCGTGTACATCAACAGGGGGCGCAGACCAGAGGTAGGTTCACTTCACTGAAGAAACAAAATCATACAGGAATAAACCATCAATGGACATTGGCACAGCTATGACCACAACTTATTTAAATAAAAATGCTTTCTGGTTTGGGTTTTAAGAACACTTTGGGTTATCCTTCAGGATATGAGATGACATTTAACCACTAATATGATTTTAAAAATGAAAAGTAAGCACGGGGAATGAATGAATATGGCAATCTGTGCCTATCTAATTGCTCTAATCTCAGTGATTTGCTTGTGGGTAAGTGTCCCCATGTGTTTTTTTTTCCTTAAAGTTAGTACAGATTCCACAATCTGAAGGGAGCCAAGTTTTCCTGTAGTCAGTTGGGTGTCTTATGAGAAGGGATAAGAGGGAGAAAATGAAGGTCTAGTGTCAGGGCCGTTTTCTGGGCTCTCATATCCGGCCACGCAGCTCTGGAAGTAGGATCGGGGAAGCCCTCCAGGAGAAATGTGCTCACAGAGTGAACAACATTCATCCGCAGACTGCTGCCAAAAGCTAACAAGCGGAGAGAGAAGCAGGCTCTCTCCTCATGCAGTGCCTTTTGTCATCGGGGGTTTTTTGTTTGAAAGGCAGACTGCTCTGTTTGCAGCCTCCGAGCTCAAACATGTCAGCGTCTCAGGAAGAGAGGTCTGTTAAGTATAAAAAGATGCTGCACTGGAAAGCTGACATCACAGTCCATTGCTTTGTGAACGTGTCAACGGATTGTTATGGTGTTCTAAAAACTCAGAAGCATAGAGGAAACCAATTGTTAGCATGCAACAGTGCTTTTGTGTCTTTTTTGACCAACAATAGCCAATCTTAATAGATAAATTCAGTCTTTTATTTGGTCTTTAAATCTTAATAATACTAGAAATTCCCATGGAGCTTACTCTTCATTAGTATTGTTACATATTATTCATTAAATCTAACCATTAAATGTTATAAAATCTGCTTTAACTAATTGAAAAAGCTTTTAAATATCTCTGCACAGAGATGTGCAAATATCAAGTTATGTAGCAATAAATCAAACATTTTTTGAGGGTCTTTAACAACATGAAGCTAATGGCAGAGCTTGCCAAATGCAGCTTGTCCACCTGCAAAACCTCTTGGCAGACAGACACATTTCTTTGGAAAACTGCTGCTTAGCTGACATACTCTGCATTCCCATTCATGGAAACCACGCAGCAGAGGGCCAAATCTAAATAGATGGGACAGCAAGTGTTATATTTTACCACCCTTACTCTCTACCACAAGGAGAGTGTTGAAACTTGGCAGCAGATTGACCTTAAATAGAGAAATATCCATCTCATACGTCAGCACAGACATTCCTCTTTTCTCTCACAGTGGAATATGCTTTTACCGACCCATACGGGCCACGTAAAGCAGACTACAGCCGGACTGCCTCTCTGTGTCTTTTTCAAACATTTATTTCACTCATCAAGTCAGTTTTACAGTCGCAGGCCACCATATGGAACAGCCTGTCACATAAAAATGTCTCCTCAATGTCTGATTTTTTTTTCACATCTCTCTCTTTTTTCTTTTTTTTTTTTATCTCTGTGACAGGAACAAGTATTTCACATTGACTCAAGGACTGAATCTGGAAAAGGGAGGTGCTCATTCAACCCTCAAGTGAATACAGTCTCTGTCATGATCAGTAGGTGCCTCCATCTTTCTCTGCCTTATTTCAGGGCAAACATTTGCTGCATGGAGGGTAAAGATATCAAGTCAGATATCAGACAATCAATAAGGGGGGGGGTTGTTGTTTGTATTGTTTATGCTGTAGTTTGTAGAACAAAGTTAGCAAAATATTCCTCTGCAACTAAAACAAGACGTCGAAGGAAGGAGGTGTAAGGGAAAGGGTGAAAGCAGTGGCGGAGCTAGACTTTTATACATGGGGTGCCACGGGGTGGACAAGATTTTATCAAGGGGGACATATACTAAGAAAGGAAATGATTATTAGAGAGACATGAGAAATAAAACACCTTTACATCAATAATCTGCATCACCAAGTGGAAATATTTGCAGTCATAACGGGAGCCGGGGTCCGTCTCGGACCGAACCGAGTCCTTCCTCTTTACAAAAGATTCAGAAATATCTCCATTTCTTTTCTTTTGTATATCTTCCTATACAAACTAAGACTGGTTATAGGCTGTATTTCTCCACCTTTCCTTGCCACAGTTTACTTTAAAATCAGCTAGTAGCCTAGCTAGCCTCCTGTTTAAACTGGATCATGTAGTGCTAGCTTAGTCAGTGCTTAGTAACTTAGATATCTAGGTCGTCCCTTAATCCACTCACTGAAAACTAAATACGATATGATTTCATAGGTTTATAGCTTTACATAACATTAGTTGTACTTGCTCAGGGACAAAAAATGTCCTTGAACAGTGGTCCCCAACCTATTTTCCCTGAGTACTCCCTTCATGCAACTACCAGAAAGCTGTGGACCCCCCGTCCACCCTGTGTTGAAACCATATTTTGTTTTATGCTTTCATAGCTGCTTCTCACCATAAATGATGCAATCTGATTCCTTTCCTTTCATCAAACCAAAGTTAATCTAATTACTAGGGGTGGGACTTCAATGCTTTGATTACGATTAATTAACTAAACGAAAATTAACGTGTTAAAAGAATTCCGGTACGCTGAGCTCGGCTAACATATTGTTTCCAATTTAGCAACTTTGTCGCTATATTTAGCGAGTTTTCAGACCCCTTTAGCAACTCTTCTTCAAAAAAAGGGACTGGCGTCAAATCTGGAGGCTTTCTGGTGTTATCGGAGACCAACGAGATATCATGATACGTTTACTCTTATCAGCGAGCAGCAGGTACTGGCGCAGGCCACGCCCCCGTCCAAAAGCCTCCTCATGGAGCATCAGTCTCAGCTCCCAGCCGTCAGAGTAGGAGACATCCACCTTTGCTCCAGGACCGCTCAAAGCTGCCGCTGGCTGATCCTGCCCTGGCTTAATGTCAGATATTAATGACTATTAATGAAAAGAAAATGAAATGACTTGGACGAAAACATTTAAAAAGTTCAAAGTACTGTAACATGTTGTAGACTTTTGATTGGAGAACAGCCGGAGCTGTTAGTTAAAGTACTTAAAATGGTACTTTAACTTTAATTCTGTTCAGTTTTGGCCAGGGACATCATTTTCTATTTCTTTTTCTACTTTTCTTGTTATTCATTGTTCATGTCTGTTTCATAAACATTGTTAAGCAAATACATTTCATTGTTATTGACATGGACAAAGAAGACAGGAAGAAGATTAATCTCATAACCTGCCCCTTTTCTGGACAAAAGAAAAAGAAAATATTCAATCAAACCATTTAGTTCATTTCAAACGCCTGGCCCTAAACCCTGCCAAGTCACCAAACTTTTACTCAAATATTTAACAATGTACTTGTGTGTCACATTTCTTTAACTTAACTCAGATGTCTTTGTTTTGTACATAGCATGCCAATATTTTGTCCTTTTTATTGTTGGAAATGCAATTAAGGGAATTTTTCCAGACATTACAAGAGCTTTAATAAACAATATTAATGTCTGTGTCTATTATTTGATTCAGCTGTCCACTAAAATCCCTTTAAATAAAAAATAAAAAAGCTTTTTGAGGCAACTGTTATGCGATTTAAATGCAATTAATCGAGATTAATGAATTGCAAAGTCTCTAATTAATTAGATTATACCAGGGGTGGATCTCTATAAAAAAAGTTTAGCCTTAGCCCCCCCCCGAGCTCCGCCCCTGGCTGAATGTGTGCAGTGGTTGGATGACTGAGAAGTAGTAGGAACCAGAAGAACAGACAAGAGGCCGGTTTGGGTGGGGAGACCATGAAAGGACTGGGCTTAGTCTAATCACTGAACCACAGTTATTTTCAATTTTTCTCATCAAAGTGAGGAAAACCAATTGTATGATGAAAGTTGAATGTTTTTTCTTTCTATTTTGTTATAGGGTTTCAGTCTGTGGCCTCTATTGTTGAATCTTATGTTTCATAATGTGCCAAATATTTTCACTGAACTCTTTACTCCTTTGAAGGCTTACTTTTTAAAAAGTAGTCTGTTCTTGCATTTCCCTGAGGATGAAGCATCCGTTATTTCTAAATAATTTAGATTTCCTTTTCATTCACCAGACTACAGGACAGTTTTACAGCTAATCTAAGTCCATCTAACATGATCTCAGGCCCAGAAAAGGCTTCATTGTTTCTGGATTTTTTGTATTGTTTTCTTTGCAAGGGAGAGTCTTATCATGCAGCTTTGTGGAAAAAGAGACGAGCTGCGTTCACTGACCGTAGTTTTAGAAATATCTCTGATTTCCACAGAAAAACTGCCTGAGGAACTAAAGGTCGTTGGTTTTCACCTTTGTCTCCATGGAGATTTCAGTGGATTATACATGATAAAAATCTATTCAATTCTTTCCACTTTCATAATGAAAGTAAAAAAGTCTTTAAGCTGTTGAATTATTTGCGCACCATCTCATAACAGAGTGGGAAACCCCTTTCCTATTTTTAAAACTTATTTAAGCTAATCATTTTTTAGATGTCCCATCTTACTGCCTCTTGTTCCCCCTGTACAAACCTTTTTGACCATGTTACAGACTGAATGGGTTAATATTTACTACAAAAAAAAAACACTAAAACCCCCAGTTTCAACATGGTTATGGTGTTATTTGTAGTATTTCCAGTCGAATTTAGAGTTGTATGTAATGCAAACATTTTACATACGGGAAACCAACTCTTTTTGGAAACACGGTTGTTAATAACTTGTGATATTTCAAATTTACATTCAGCTTTCATGTGCAGCAAACATTGAGGCTCATGTGTCCTCCAAGTTAAGCCCCTCCTTTGATCCCTGATTGGTTGAAGGGGTGTTGGGTTGCTTTTGACACGGCAAAGATGCCACACTGCACCCTCAGCTCTGCTTTCCGACACCGGAGCATTGCCATGTCAGCAGAAGGTTTGCCAGCCAGAGGGCAGCGTCGGAGATCCCTGAGAGTGGATGAGGAGGGGGGGGGGTTAATCAGTGGGGGCAGAAAAGAAGGTGGTCTGCCAAATACAGTGAGGCCAACTGCAGTGCTGTAAAAGCAATAGAGCAGCACGAAGAGCCTCGGAGGACAATCAGATGCCGTTTCTGGCCTTGGTTAAATCTTTGTTTCATCTCCTCATCCACATTTTTTGCGCCCTCCATGACCGTCTGACCGCTGTCAACACCTTGGATGGAGGCCATAGATCTTTAATCTTCCCCGATCTTGCTGCATTTCTTCTTAAACACATGGTCTGAAGCTGGTAGATGATTAAATGTGGGGAAGGGGAAACATGAGGCAGCCGTGTAGAGCACAGGGCCACTTATTAGAAGCAGGACACAGACTGCTGGGGAGTTTTTAAGCAGCTATGAAGACATTTCCAGTAAAAACTGAGCTAAAGATTGCCACATATTAGCCGTATTATCTAAATAATCAAACTTTTTCATTCTCTAATGATTATTTTCTTTAAAGCTCTATTAAAGTGTTAATAATAGTGTTCGTTGTGTGTGTGCATGCTTCCAGATCAGGAGCTGTTCTCAGGCATGTACATTGACTTCATGGGGACAGATGCTGCCATCTTCAGGAGCCTGACCAAGAGAAATGCAGTGAGGACAGATCAGCACAACTCTAAATGGCTCAGTGGTGAGCAAACACACATAAAATGCACTCATATTGATTCATTCAATCAATTAATGACATATGTTTGAATCCCTGTGAAATTCAAACCGTCCTGTGTGTCTTTATTTAGAGCCTATTTTTATTGACGCCCACCTGATACCAGACGGGATGGACCCAAACGACGCCAAATTGTACTTTTTCTTCAGAGAGAGGCTGACGGATAACAGTGGGAACACTAAAAATATCCACACCATGGTTGCCAGAGTGTGTCCAGTGAGTGCCTTTGTCGATGCCTGGATGAATCGATGCTGCATGTTTTAGGGTTTCCAGTTGCTATGTGCTCGTCTCGCCTGCAGAATGACATCGGCGGGCAGCGCAGCCTCGTCAACAAGTGGACCACCTTCCTCAAAGCCAGGATGGTGTGTTCGGTGCTGGAAGAGGACGGCACGGAAACACACTTTGACGAACTCGGTGTGTAACACAAACACATTTTCGTTTTCTGTTAGTTGTGCTGTTCTTCTGAGCTTCGTGTTTTTGTGGACGGTCCGAGAGACGAAGTTCAAACATGCTTTGTAGTTTGGAAAATGTTTTGCCAAGAACCAAAGTCAGCCTAATTTATGAAAGCTTGCCATTGATGTTCCAGGATTTTTCAGGGTTGCTTTTTCCATAAACAGTCCACAGAACTTGCCGTGTTTAGTCTGGATTAGGATTTAAGCCCCTCTGTCAAATATTATAACAAGCACTTTGTTGCTTTTGGAAACATCGTGTTCATTTATTAACATACTTGTCCTTAAATTTAAACATCAGAAACAAAATTTTTAGATCTGTATCTATTAACGCATGTCTGTATGTACCTATATGTGTGTTTTCCTCTTACAGAAAGTGTGTTTTTGCTGGAAACTGAGCAACCCAAGGGCCTCTTAGTGTTTGGAGTCTTCACTTCCACAAGGTAAGGCTGATGATGCAAACTGTAACAATGGCTGTTTCACAACGGCATCCCGGCTTTTGTTTTGATGTTTTGGCCTTGAAATCTATTTTTTTGTTGTCAAAAGAACTAATTAGGTGAACTGGCAACAGGCCAGGAACATGACTGGGAATAAAAGGAGAATTTCAGAGAGGCAGAGTCTCTCTCAGATGTAAAGATTGACAGAGGTTCACCAATCTGAGACAAACTTAGTCTAAAAAATGTGGAGCAATTTCAGAAAAATCTTCCTCAACATGAAATTATGAAGACTTAGAAGAAGCCGTCATCTACGGTATATAATATCATCAAAAGATTTTGAAAATACTTAGTTGCCCCCAGGACAGATACTTTGTTAGTCTCGTTGATTTATGAATCGAGGCAACTTGGTAACCAATCAACCGAATTAATAGACCTGCAGACAGCAGTCCCCCCCCCCCACCCCCTTTTTTTTAAATTATTATTATTATATTGCTTTTTGTTTTTGTTTTGGTCGTTGTTGTGTACTAATTTATTGTAGTTATAACTCTTTTCATTCTACGTGGGACTATGTGTATGTTTATTTTGTATTTTGATGAGAGACTCTGCCTCTCTGAAATGCTCCTTTTATACCCAGTCATGTTACTGACCTGTTGCCAAGCAACCTAATT
The DNA here is from genome assembly GCA_028567055.1 of Leptatherina wallacei. Classification (NCBI taxonomy): domain Eukaryota; kingdom Metazoa; phylum Chordata; class Actinopteri; order Atheriniformes; family Atherinidae; genus Leptatherina; species Leptatherina wallacei. The sequence goes on along the minus strand of JAOXYM010000025.1, from coordinate 19,745,321 downwards.
AGACAGATGTGTTGCTGCCATCAGATGTGAATGTAGAATGTGTGAATTTAACCTTTTTTTTTTTTGAGTATTTCAAATGACAATGGGAAAAAAGAAGGATCCGTAGTCATGACAAACTGGACACTCTAAAGGCCCATTTATGCTCGACACAGGAGACAGAAAAATCTGTCCGTGTAAATTACGCATGTAATTTGGTCCGTTTTTACGGCGCTTAGCCACCTGTTGCTTGACGCAGAAAACGGAGCAATACTACCAGAAATTGCTGGAGCAGTGCTGAGCAGAAAAGCAGACACACCTTACGTAGGTAAGGGAGCATAACTGGTCCTTAAGGGTTGAGGGGGGGATGCAAAACAACAAAAAGAAGTCAAGATGACCTTCATCTGCACAGCTGAGAATCTACAAATCTTAGACTTTGAGAAAAACCGATGCAATGATATTTAATTTTACAAAAATACTTTTAAACCATTCAAGTTGTCAAACAAAGACTTTACATCTTTTTCTGAAACAGGAAACAGATACCTCAGCATGTTGAAGAATTTGTAAAGTCAAAATATGACAAACATAATGTCAAAAACATTATTTTTGACATTTCAAGCTAAGAAAAGAAATGTTGATACTGAATGAAACCCTTGTGGTAACTGAAGACCACCGCTGAACAAAGTGACCGGACTGCTCTCATTCAGGACGCTTTTCTACATTTGGAGGTTTATAGAAACGATCCTATGATCCATCTGCTCTGACCTTAAACTGACTTTGTCCGTATAACTCGGAGTGACTTTGCCACAGACCCCAGATTCACTTGTTACCTCAGAGTCAAAGAAAGTCTACAGGAGAGTATCCTGGCTCAGAGAAGTCAGCCAAACCAAACAGTGAAGTCCATTAGCGTCTCTGCGCTCAGTATTATTCCTCCCTCTCTGCTCTGCACAATATGCTTCTGTTCCCTTTCCCAGCAAAGCATCTTTTATGTGTTAAGTAGTGTGGTTTTAAATATCTGAACCAAACCACATCACATCCTGAGGAGGAAATAGGGGCGCTGTCCACACTGGCATGTGAAGGTCCTTCCTGTCATGACTCACACAGCCTCGGAAGCTGTGATCTTAAGAAACAAACTGCTCAATATTGTTGCTGGTTTGGTCTCTTAGATGTGACCGTAAGCTCCCACAGCGATGTTTCATTCAACGCATGTATCTTATTTCCACAGCTCTGTGTTTAAAGGGTCAGCAGTGTGTGTGTACAACATGGCGGATATCCTCACTGTCTTCAATGGACCCTTTGCTCATAGAGAGGGACCCAATTTTCAATGGGTGGCATTCCAGGGACGCATCCCCTACCCAAGACCAGGAACTGTAAGTTCAGATTGTGTTTTCTATTTATTTATTTTTTACCTACTAATATGATGTAATATGATATGATGTGGTATAGTATAATGTAATAGTATAACAGAATATAATATGATATAGTACAAAACAATATAGTACAGAATATTATAATATAATATAATGTAATATGATAAATTATTATGATATTATAATATATTACATTATAATATATTATAATATAATATAATATAATAAATTAGTATATTATATTATATATATTATAATATAATATAATATAATATAATATAATATAATATAATATAATATAATATATTATAATATAATATAATATGATAAATTATTATATTATATTATATTACATTATAATATATTATAA
>JAOXYM010000025.1:19716567-19727043 GCA_028567055.1 Leptatherina wallacei | reverse complement strand
CCCTCTTAATAAAGACAGTTAAACCAAGAACCAGATTCTGTTGTGCTGCTATTGGGTCCACTCCACACCCGTTACAAAATTTAAGGGGCAATTTTGTTTCGTGGCATCAACATGTTTTTTTTATCAGGCAGGAGGAGACGAAGGCTCACAGGTAAGACCTCAGCTTGAGAATGATATAAACATCTATTATAAGTGCAAAGAGCTTTCATGTGACATCACACCTACTCTGTTGGTTTTCATGGATTATTTCTGTCATTTTATGATTCACTTGAGATTCTCTGCTGTTTACAAGTCTGTAGCATCCTCTTCTTGCTCTACACCCACTCATTCCTCCTCAGACTGCGTTCATGCTTCAGTATAAAGATTTCCAGCTATTTGTAATGAGTCTGTTCCTTATAGTGTATAATTTCTCCTGCTTCCCTATCCCTGTCTCCTTGGCTGCCAGTGTTTGGTTTGTTAAATAAACTCTGCAGGTTGGACTTTGTTAGTTCTGATCACTAAAACACTTCCCCATCTCTGCCCCTCACCGCCTGCAAAAGGTCATTTAAAACCCATAAACCCAAAAGCGTGGTCTCCGGTTGCCCAGATAGGCTGCTTTCTCTGCAAACAAACCACATTTCCATTCATATATCCAGACTATTAATCACTTCCGGGCTTTATGGGAATTATCTTCCATTAAAGGTAAACTGAAAAGTGAGCAGAATGCAGCATCAGCACCGAGGCGGGCTGAGCCGACGGGGATGTAGACCAGTTTTGACAACCTGGTGCAAACAGGAACAAGACGCCTGATGAAAACAAAACCAGAACTCCATCTTTAAGCTTTTATTCATTTTAAGACACTAGTTCAGCAAATAATACAAACATTTGCGCAATATTAGATTTGTGTACATTTCTGTCATAGGATGTCAAACTCCCTTCTCAGAGTTGTGAAGGATTACCTGACAGCTGAGAGGAGTTTCCACTTGCGCTCCCTCAAGAAATCCCTGATTGAGTTGATGTGTTTGCAATTAAATCAAACCTGGCAAAGGAATTCCGTTCTTGAGCTTTACAAAATCACAGTATTCCCTCCTCTTGGTACAAAAGGAGGTAAAACATTATAAATAACAGTGAAATTACAAAAAAGTGCAAGTCTATATCAAAAGGGTCGATGTGGCATAGCAGCACAACGATGCGTCGCTCCTTCAAGCAAGCTTGCTTTGGTTATGGCTCCTCTTCGCCACGCAGTAGAAGATGAGACACAGGACGAAGATGGCGATCCCCGTGCCGAGCAACACCTGCTGTATCACCTCCAACATCTGGATGCGAGATATGAGCTCCTTCTTAAACATGTCCGCCGTTTCGTCATCCAACATCGCTGTCTGGTGGGAGACGGAGGAGAGAGAGAAGATGATTTACATCTTGTTTGTTTTCCTCGTCAATGCTTCGCTTTTCTCCTTTTTTCTTCTATCTTACCTCATTCATCCAAACAACTGGAAACACGGTGTAGTCTTTGATTTTCTTCAGCACCCTGTTGGGAAAGACTTCATTAATGGACATTCACTGAATGAATCAGTCACAACAACCAGACAACCCACACGTTTGATTGTGTTGCTCATTCCACAGAAGCACCATCCTTACAAGTTACACGTTGTTGTAAAGGTGACTAATCAGGCTTTCCAACGATGTATAATATACACCAGCTGGTATTATCAAAGGGGTCCATGCATGTAGTATAAATGGTTAATAAATAAATATGCATGATCAACTGAATGTTTTATATTAATCTTAACGGTCTCCAGGGTTCAAGTATCTCAGGGTCTTGTTCACAAGTGAGGGAAGAATGGGGTGTATCGGTGCAGCATCAGCATTGATACAGACTCTGCATCGGTCTATCTTGGTCATAAGCTGCGAGCTAAAGAACGAGATCACAGATGCCTGCAGCTGAAATGAGTTTCTTCTGCAGTTTCTTCTCCTTACAGATAAGCTGAAAAGTCCAGTTATCTGGGAGGAGCTTGGAGTAGAAACACTGCTTCTCCACATCAAGAGGAGCCAGATGAGGTGGGCATCTGGTTAGGATGCCTCCCTGGGGAGTTGTCACAGGCACGTCCCACTGGGAGGAGACCCTGGGGAGGAGACCCTGGGGAGGACCAAGAAGACACTAGAGGGATTTTGTCTCTCAGCTGGCCTGGGAATGCCGGGGGAGCTTGAAGAAGTGGCTAGGGAGAGGGAAGTTTGGGCTTCTGTGCTTAAGCTACTGCCCCCGCGACCCGATGGATGGATGGATGGATGTCTCCAGGGTTCTTTTGTAAAAGAACCCATACATATATATATGTATATATATAAAGTATGTCTTCTTGTGCAAGCATTGATTATCCTTGCTGTCGGCTCCACCGTCAGCTTTGTTTCATCAGCTGATCGATTAAAAACGGTGGAGTCCAAGACAGCTGCCTTGCTGTTTGGCTCCAGTTTGAATGTTTTTGCTTATAACCTTATTAACAGTGTAAAATGTCCCAAAAGTATCCAAACAGCAGCCATAATCTCCAAATACCCATAAAAAGAGCTCCAATGATTTTATTTAGCGTGTGATACACGGGGGACATGCTTTATGTAATTAAACCTTGAGGATAGGATTTTATTTGAGGAACAGGTTTTAACTCCCCCCCCAACAGGAGACCTGACATGGCCACCCCTCTTGATTGATTATGGTGACGCTCTTTATGCCCCAGCTGAATCCCTTAAGGCTTTAGACACCATTTATCATGGTGCCTTGCATTTTATACAGAACGCTTAAACACTTAAATGCTTTTTTGAAAATTATATATTCTATTTTTGTGTTGTATTCCATTGTTTTAACCTTTGTTGCTGCCATCTTGGCCAGGGCTCCCTTGTGAAAGAGACGTTAATCTCAATGGGACTCACCTGGTTAAATAAAGGTAAATAAATAAATAGACATTTCTGTTCCACAATGTCAAATCAGTGTTCGGTCATGTTTTCATGTGATTTGTGTGGATAAATATGAGGACAGAGGAGTGAGTGTGACCCCATGTTTCACTTTTGGGACTTTTTCCTTCCCTCATTACAGACCTTGTAATATTTGATATTACATGCTAGTATGATCAGACTTCATTAAATGAGGTATCTAAAGCATGTTCCGTAGATAATTTAGTGAACGTATATTTTTAGTGCTGCAGACCTGCATTACAGCTTAATGTGGTTTAAAATTTGTCCTGCCACCTCTACCGAACCCCATGATGTCTAACTAGGTCAAGGAAATAGCCAAGGACAAGAAGATAGATCATTTTTCAACCGTACTCTTTGTTTCAGGTGTGCATTGTCATGATCTCATTAGGTAGACGCAGAAAATCCTGGTCTAGAAACTCAGTGGTGTCTTCTCTTAATGGACTTGTTAACTTTTCAGCCCTTTCACACACACACATCTCTATCTTGTAAACCCAAAAGAAGCATTCAAAAAAATGTCGTAACTTACGTGATGACTTTTGACGGCCCGTACATCATATTCACTTGAATTCTCTTGGCAAAATTCAGAGTAAACCCAGTAGTCTGGAGGAAAAATCAAATAGGAATGAGCAAATATTTCTTTTAAATCACGCCAAAAGAGTGTAATCTGTCTGTCATTGGTTCGTACAGGCTCTACGTCCAGGTATGTTTTATGGTACTCCTCGCTGGGGTTGAGACCCAGCACGTCCTCTGTCAGTGATGGACTGCCGTGAAGGAAGTGGGCCAGAGAGATGAAGATAGGTCTCCCTGTTTATATGGGAAGCACAGAATTAGACTCAAATGTCCGGCGGATATGTGGGACGCCCTAACTTCCACTAAACTTTGGACATGTTGTGCACAGAAAGACGAATACTAACAGACCTTCTTGACAGGGGCTGAGGTCCAGTACTCCGGCCAAGGTGCAGTTCTTAGTTGTCTTCATATTTTTGCAGAAACAAATGTTGTCTGGGTTGTTCGTAGGGGAAGCTAGGGTCTCTGGCAGGAGGGAGTAACGATACACTTTAATCCCTTTCAGATCCATTGTTTTCTCATAGCTGGCTGACACGGATCTGAAGACAAAACATCACAGAGGTTGATCCAGGTTTGATGTTCAGGTACCTTTAATCTATTCTGCAACCTAAGTCAGATGAGAATAGAAAGCCCTGTCCTCTAAAAAGACCAAACAGCTGAATCAGCCAGGTAGCTCCTGCTTGAGACTCATTATCACCTGCAAATGTCCGACGAGAAGAAATAGAGGGGCTTTTTCTTGTCCAAAAGTGGAGCGAAGGATGTAGCATCTGAGAGAGGAGAGTTGGGAAAATGTGATTATATAATTAACTTGTCTACAGTGGAGCAGTAGAAATGGAAGTGGGGTCCGGGATTTGAGCCTTACCCGTCCCGTTGATCATGTCACAGTAAGTGTCATTCCAGAAGTTTAAGCTCCTGTGGCACAAAAATGATTCAGTCAAACATAAACTTGTCAATTAATTGAGTCTGAATGATTAAACAGACTCAGGATCTGAATGAACTCACCTTCTTCCCCTCCACATGTCAATGATTCCCACTTTTTTGATGTCGTCCTTGCCAGTGTAGACATTGTAATAGCCATCAAACGTATCATTGTACTGGGAAAGATAGATTTAAATGAGACATTTGCTTCTTCTATCTTAATAATCTTTTAAAGGGCTTACTTACAGGTGAAAATAGGCCCAAAGTGTCTTTAAGTAAAGGGTCTGTGTACCCCCACAGCAATTCCTTCACTGTCCGGTACTGGAACAAGGAGGACTTGGTTGCTTTGATCATCGCCTCTAGAAGAGGATGAAACGCTACTCCAACAAGTGAATACGCTCCCTGACAAAGGAGAAAAGAGGAATGATGATCTTGGATGATCTTGGTTCTACAACAATATACAACAATATAACAATACACAAGCCAAACATGCAAAAAACTGCTGTGTACACAGATGTTGCCTCTTGAGATAAGCCAGAGAATAATCTTCTTTTATGACAGTGATTTTCCACAATGACAAGCCTCTCTCTTGACGCGCTCATCAATTAAAGCTTATCAAAGTTTGAAGACAAAGAAAATAAATTCTTTACATAAGAACAAAATACAATCAGCTTTACCGTTTTTGCATGTGGGTAACCTCGGTTCAGATGCGTATGTTTCTTTCTTTCATTAAGATTGGCTCATTTTGCTATAATTAAAGGAAAATTCCAACACTTTCCAAACCTATTCTTACTTTCAGCTGTTATATCTTCAGCTGGCACATTAAGAGGCGGAAAGATGAGGACAACAAAGAGGGTTTTTGAAGAAGAAAAAAACAGAAGCCTCCTTCTGCCAGAAAACCGAGTGCCAGAAAGTCTTTCTTGCAAAGGGCATCGAGCCAAAAAGGGTGTTATTAGGAGCTAAAGTCCACACAGAAAGTGACTCGGTTGTATCAAAGACCAACTGGAAAACAGGACCTTAAATTCTGTCTGAAATCATTTTATCATTTCGGTGTTTTAGTATCACATATCTTCAGTGGTCTGTTTTTTAATATTAGAACAGAACTTTTTCACCATTTTAATCAAGTGCTATGAGGAGTTTTTAGTACATTACGGTGCCAAAAAACTGTGATTCTTTGAATCTTTAAACACCCACATGAGCTTGCTTCCAGCGGTCAGTCAATCTTATAAACTTTTAAAAAATATTGATGCACACGGCTAATGTGATTTCATTAATTTATTCATGGCGTCACTAAAGCCTTGACGACCTGCCCACGATGTGATGTACCCTTCTTCTTGCCTGACAGCAGCGAGGATCGACTCCAGAAACCCCACCCTATCTGTAATAGGACCAAGCAGATGGGCTATAGAAAATGGATGGACTAAAACCTCATGGCTGAACCCCCGGAAACCTTAAGTTATGAGCGAGCACCAACATTTTTTACTCTAAAGAGACCATCATTCAAAAATCTAACATCTTTTTCTGTTTAATATGATGTGAAATCAGTGATTTTGAAGACCAAAGACTCACTGAGATCCTTCTCAGCCAGATTTGATTGATTTTAGCCAAACAACACTAAAGTTAACCAATTGCTACCGCAGCCGCTTCCCCCATGCTAACAATTAGTTAGCCTGCAGGTAGTTCACAAGTCTAAAAACTGTCACCTTAATGACTTAATTGGTGATTTATAATGATTTAAGCTCATAATAAATCTTCATATATATATATAACAATTGATTATATCATATAATTAGTTATATCACACATACCACAGGATAAAAATAAAAACTAGACAGCTGCTCTATTAGCTAAAGAAACTTTCAAGCTAACAATGTTGCATGATTTTGTTTGTCAGAAACATAACACAGAGATTAGCTCAAGAATCAAATTTGTATCATTATGTAAGCCTAGAGGTAGAGGAAGGAAACTGACTCCTAGCCGAGCTAGCTTCGGTAGAAATATTCTGAAAACACTCAAATTAGTCAGCAGCATTTGCATTTATAGCTAACTGCAAGTCACCATTATGCTAACCAAGTTTTAGGTGGAATATTGCTTAAAAGACAGTATTTGTAATGTTGCAGAAACTAAAAGTCCAACTCCAGTATGCTACAGAGTGTCCCTAATTTTACCCAACATTTTTTTTTACTCTATTTCATGTAATCTTCCTTATATGACGCTTTATTTGTGGATTTATTCCTGGTGCCTGGCATCCTTGGTGGTGTTTCAAAAAAGAAATGATTAACATTTGTCTCTAATCCTTCCTTTTTCTGTAGTTTTCAGTCCTACAAATTAATTTAAAAGAATAATCCAAGAAAGTACATATCACCAGAAAACAGATGTAATGAATCATGGTCGTTGTGCCCTGCCAGAAGCCAGCACAGCTTGCTTTGGCATTTCTTCTAATGGACTTAAAATCAAAGCGACAATAACCGCTTACAGAGGATTTCGGGCAGGGGAAAACCACACATTTGCTCTGACACTTACAGCCACTCCAAGGTTGAGCGAGGTGATGTTGTCTTCCTCTGATCCGACAGACATAGATGGCTCGAAGGTGGCACCCTGAGGCAGCAGGAAGGAAACCGTGTGATTGGAGTTAAATGTGACGTTCTCTTTGGGAAGATATCTTGTCCTGAAAGAGGAGAAATTAGATTTCATTAGATGATACCGTGCGGTTGTCTGATACATGATGATGAAGGAGATGATCAGATTTCAAGTTTCAAGCTGAATGCTTATCATAAAGGTTCAATCAACCTTACCAATATGTGTAAGGTCCTTTTTCCATCACCACTGGTTTTGAGCCATGCTCCATAATCTCCTTTGGATTTTTCACGTCGAAGAACCAGAACTGCCTGTACACCTTTGCCCCTGCAGCAGACCAGGTGTCATAAGCTATCGTTCCGGGCTCAATGACGGCTTCCTAGACCCCGCAGACACACAGACAAGCTATTTTTAACACGCCTCAAGGCTGCCAGCAGGCCAGCAGCTCTCCTGACACATGAAAAAGGTGGATGCTCTGTTATTTCTTTTTTAAAATGATCCACCGTAAATTGATCCGGGTTTTTTTTTCTCTGCGATCTCTCAAAGAATCACAGATGCTGATCTTTTGATGGATGAAAACAAGATGCACTTGGCTTCCTGCACACCCTCCTGTTTACCATTTGAAGCAGCTTTCCAAATATACGCCTCTTTCCTCTCATTTCTCCTCATTCACCTTCATCTCCGCACACACACACACATTCATGCAGTCTGTCATACCCTCTAAGCCAGGGTGAAACTGAAAACCATACCTTCTCCACTGTCCCCTGAATGATGTTGTTCCCCAAAGGAATAAGGGCACCTCCCAGGATGGCTACCACAGCCCCAAGCACAGCTCCGGCTATCAGCCCGCACCTTCTGTTACAGCAGCCCATGGTGGAGTGCGTTTCCCTCTTTCCAACCGTACGTCTGTCTGTCTGCCTGGCTGCTTGTTCTCCTTCTGTCTCTGTGTTTGTGGAGTGTGTTAGTATGTGCAGCTTGTCTGAGTCCCAGCAGCAGCAGCAGCAGCAGAGGAAGGCTGTACCCTTAGAGGAGCTGACAGAGCAGCTGAGGCCAGGTAAAGGTACACACACCTCTGGGGGGGGGGGGGGGGGGGGGCAGGACAACAGCATAAATTCCCTTATACAATGACAAGGCAGGCTTAAAGGTCAGCTGAGAAATCACTGAAGGTATCAGTAAGAACTCTTTGACCAGGTGATAACAGCCGCTAAGGTTTATGGAGGAAGCGGCGCTCAGAGACAAAGTGATCCCAAAGTTGAATCTTTGTTTGATTCTTTTTTTTACTTCTAATCCTTCTAATACAGCTAAATCCAACTTTAAAAAGACTCTTTCCAGAGTTATATCAAGCATTATTTTGTCCATTTCTAATTCTAGTTTTTTCGAGAGTGTTTTGATGCCAAACATACAGAACAGAATTTAAAAGCCTTATCTGCAATTACGGTTTTATAGTTTCATGGAATTTATTAACAAGATCCATTCCTTATCGTGAGAAGTTAATTCCTCATGCTTATCAAGATGCTTTCCAGAGATAAACCATTGCATGTGGCTTTTGGGAGCTTGATAAGGACAAAGATATGACTTTGTGGTGTTCTATTACAAAATGATTCCACAGTCTTTTATGCTTTCTATTTCTATCCCTTACCCCAAACAAAAAAAAAAACGTCTAGTCCGCTGTGACATGTTGAGCAACACTAGAGGGATGTGAATTTTGTTTAGCAAGTAAGGGTGATATTCCAAGACTTACATGAATTTAAAAAGCAGTGTTCCATATTGCAACACTATTAGGCCAAAATACATGACACAGTTCAGCTTATTTCACCACATATATGCTCCAAGCTGATGGAGGGCTCCTTTTAAATGGCCCCTCTCTAGATCTATGCAGCACTTGGAGGATTGGTGGGAAAGATTTATGTAGTTAAGAGGTTTTACCACTGGAGGGCAGCACCAGCATTCCCTGAACACCGACTTTATGCTCACTGCATCCATCTCTGTCTTGTCAGAGAGTATCAGTCTCACCTGTGACTTGGCTGTTTATCTTGCAAACACAACTTGCGTGGGCAGACGAGACTTTCTTTCTTTTGCCAGCTGCTAAGTTCATGTCTCTAATGTATGAGTCACCAGTAATACTAAAATATGTTACTTTGTTCTGACCAAAATATGTTTTTGACTTTTTTTTTTTTTTTTTTTTTTACAGTTGGGAGAGTGTACGCTTACAAAAGAAGGCAGGATGTGAGACGTTAGACAATCAACTATAGTTCCTGTACTCCTACATCTGATTGACTTGCAAACAAATGCTGCTGCATCATTGTTTTACTTGGTTGATTTTATACATTTCTCTTGCATCAACTTGAAGGAGACAATGAATTTTCATTGAATTATTACTGGTTCCCAGTGTACCTATCTCTCTTTTTTTTCTAATTAATTTCCACTGATTGTCAAAGCTGATAAAGACACAGAGATGCACTCCCCGGTCACTTTATTAGGTATACATGTTCAGTTCCTTTTTAAAACAAATATATTATCAACCAATCACGTTAAAACTGAGCATCAGCATGAGGAAGAAAGGAGATTTAGGTGACTCTGAACGTGGCATGGTTGTTGGGATTTGGTGGAAACATCATGAAAGCATGAATCCATCCTACCTTGGATCAACGATTCAGGCTGCTGGTATCAGAATTTGGGCTCCTTAGTACCAACATGGCATGGTTTAACCAGCCCAGCCTACCTGAGTATTGTTGCCAACCAATTCCATCCCTTTGATTATGGCTTGCATATATATTTTCATATTCATTTAAGTAAAGTATCCCAGTGGATACATGTTGTGTCTCTTGTTATTATAAACAGGAAGTAAACCCTCAGCCAGCATAGGATTAAAATAGAGAGGTCAACATGCCATATTTACACATGCTCCCAAAAAGCCATGAACTGAAATTTGCTCAAAAAGTCGGGAAGATCATGGTTACCATGCAAAGATTTGAATTTAAAAGTTTTGAAGTCTACTCCATCAATTTAAAGCAGGGCTTTTGATTTGACATGTTCACACTTGACTTCGTCCAAATGGTTAAATTATTTAAACTACAAACATTGGCTGCGACCAGCTGAATGAGAAGGGGAACAAACTGGTTGGTGGTGTGGTTCCCATGTTGATAAAAACATGCTAAATTTGTTGGATTTGCAGTTTTATTTGGTCAAAACGATACAGTGTAATATAGATTTGTGATTGTGGAAGCAGTATTTTACTGTAAGCTTATAATACTGTAATACGATACCAGTTCCAAAAATGTTGGGACAACATGCAAAATGTGAATGAAAACAGAATGTAGTGATTTATAAATCCCATAAACCCATATGTTATTCCCAGTAGAACATAAAGAACATGCCAGATGTTGAAGCTTAGACTTTTTACCATTTCATGGAAATATGAGCTCATTGTAAAAAGTAGCTCCAGGGTGATGTTCAGCTTTGTGTACATACCCT
>JAOXYM010000025.1:19700903-19716083 GCA_028567055.1 Leptatherina wallacei | reverse complement strand
TTTAGTCTGCAGGACACGCCGTCCATGCTTTCCAGGAAGAAGTTCACATTTTCATCTCAGAGCATTTTAAATGAGCTAATTTATGTTGATTAACGTTTTTCTGAAATTGTTCCACAATTTTTAAGTGCAATTATTTGCAGATTGGTGAACCTCTGTCCATCTTTACATCTGAGAGACTCTGCCTCTCTGGAATGCTCCTTTTATACCCAGTCATGTTACTGACCTGTTGCTAGTTTAAATAATTAGTTGTCAAATGCTCCTCCAGTTGTTTTTAATTTCTACCAGTTACTTTTCAGCCTTTTGTTGCCCCGTTCCAACTCTTTACAGATGTGTTGCTGCCAACAGTTTCAAAATGAACTAATATTTTCCATGAAATGGTAAAATGTCTCAATTTCAAAATCTGATAAGTTTGTAAACATTGCATTTTTTTGGGCTAGTTGGAATATGGGGTTATATGTCAAATGTCATAGGTTATACTAAAAAGCAATGTTGTTAATATTTCCATAGCAAACAAATATATTTACTCTGTAGGAAAATAACTGTCTATTATAGAAATAATGAGCTCTTATTGGTGAAAGTAGCCAAACTAATAGGTGTAAGAATGCATTGGCTGTTAGTGAGTTTCCGGCTTTGGTGTCTACTTTCAAAATAATAGCTCTAATACCTGAGAGAATTTTTTTTTATTTGTTTTAGGGGACAGAGGGGGATAGGTGGCACATGTGAATGAGACCTTGTGAAAAAGGAAATACAGCTTAGGAAATTATAACAACTAAAGTGGTAAATGTAAAAGTAAAAATAAACAGCCAATAATATAATTTTCATTAGCAATTGTTTATTTGCTGATCTGCTCCACAAAAACTCAGGCTTTATGAATAAAAAGACACATTCTGCCATTTTATCAGTGTTTCTTTAGCATTCTTGGCTTTTAAGTTTGTACATTTGTCACACCTGGTGGTTTTATGATTGTCTCGACCTCTTTAAAAAAATGTGAACAGTTTGGACATACAAAGAAAGAAAAGCTTATTGCCCAGCTTTTCCTTAACTAGGCAATTATTTTTTAATGAATTGGCTTGTATGAACACTGTTATGAATTGGACTAAAACTGATTTGTTTTGATTGGATCACAATTGATCCAATGACTTTGTTCTTAACTGGCGCTGAACAAATAACCTGAAATGATTTGAAATGTTATCACCCTTGTAGGCAGTTTGTGAAATGATACTATGCTGCATTGTGATCAAGAAAAGCGTGTTGATGTAGCTGTTACATAAGTACATTACATGCTAAACACTACACTTGGGCATCTGAGGTTAACCCAGGCAAAGGTTTATACTAAATATTTGATTCTCTATTCTTGGGGTTGAACCTGTGTGTTTAGAGGTGGACCGACCCTCCCGAGTGACCCTTCTGGCCCCACCCTGGAATACTACCAACCTCAGTTATGCCATGGCTACAGGTCTATAACGAATTTTTTTGCTATCTATTTATGCTATCATAAATATGTATTCATGTTTTTTTTTTTTAAAGTTGTTGAGCATATTTAAAAATATTTACATTTTTGAAAAGCTATTATTATGAAGTCCTTAACCGGAAGTGTGTTTGTTTTGCCGCTTGCGGAACAGCGCGCCGCCGCCGCCGCCGCCGCCGCCACCGCTGCCCTGCTCTCCAGTCACAGCCGCTCACACAGAACTAGCAGTCGCTGCATCGGATGGACGCGGACGGTGGAAGCAGTATCACCAAGGATTTGTCTTTTCCTACTGTTGAATTAGCCTCATTTCGGATGTAAAGAGGATTTCATCAAGAGGGAGGATTTCAGCCAGCTGAAGTAACAACATAGTTATTTTTTCTCCTTCTTTTTTTCTTTCTTAAAGTCGAATCGCTTCCCCTTTTACCCCCGAGAGGAACAGATCGATTCCCCGTTGTATGAAAAAGGGCGTGTGTTGGGGGGGGTGGGGGGGTTGAAGGCAGTTTTAACCAATTAATGTCGGCATATATGGTGTTTTAGATATTTTATATAGTTTTTTTTAAAACACCATCTGGGTCTGAAGGACACAGTCGAGGATGGGATGCACGCTGAGTACCGAGGACAAGGCGGCGGTGGAGCGCAGCAAGATGATCGACAGGAATCTGCGGGACGACGGCGAGAAGGCGGCCAGGGAGGTCAAGCTGCTGCTGCTCGGTAAGCGGGGGGGGGGGGTCCACACACACACACTGTGGGGGACACACCCTGTCATTAAAACCACATAGGAGTAGCTTACTTTGTTTTTAATAAACAGCGTTGGTTTAGAAATGTTGACTTATTTCTGCATTGCTAGCATCCTCCATTTCTGTTAGCTCAAGTTAACTTTAAACTTAGTGATTAGCTTACTTAACACTTTACACTTACAAAACTACAATTATTAGCCATAAACATTAGTTACACTATCCCCACTGGTGTGTAATTAACTATTTTTAGTAGAGTTTGTAACATCATGTGCACGTTTTAGCCTCCCCCTGCTGCTGTTTAAACCATTCAGCCCTTTTTCTGTTGACCATTTGTATTGACTAAATCCTCTCAACAATGGCACATATCCTCTCGTCTGGGCCAGTGGATTGCAGTGAAAATAGGCCCACAGCTCATTAGGGGCCCAGGCCTAACTCATTGTGACTAAAAACTGTTGCCTCTAATCAGTTTTCTGCTTGCTTCAGTTCTTCACTGAGCTGAACTCCTGCTGCAGGATCATTATTATTATTATTATTGTTTACCATTTTCAGGTGTATAGAGCCACATTTAATATCACGTGTGCCTGTTTTTGCTTTAATCCTTAAGTTGAGCAGAAATAACAGTAATAAAGTGTCCAGATAATGTCTGATTTTTTAACTGGGAGCTGGATAAACATGAGTAGTTAAACTGGATTGGCATTGCTCAAGTTAAATAACCAAGCTGTGGTAATGACATCACACGCTGATGTAGAGATAGTTGCCTCATGACCCTTTCATTACTCTCAGCAATAGCCAATTTTGACTGCCCTTTGTGTAACCAAACAATTTTCAAGTCCATGCCTGAGAAACCGACAGGCGTGGGCTATTATTTAAGTAAACTCATCTACCCTCTAAAGTCAACCTCACATGTTATTTAAATGCCAAAACACCTGTGGCTTGTTGTTATTATCATTTCTTGCTTTCATCACACTTGTAGCCATTTCCTTAGCTCCTCCTGGGTGTCTGGTGCTATCCTTGAAAACTTTTCCATCAGCCCCTTCGCTGGCTACCTTCGGGGAATGTTGACATGCACACACATGATATGTGGGTTAGCGGAGCGCAAACTGTGAGGCCTGTATCAGCAGCAGGCAAACACCTGACAGACGGCACATAATAACTGCTCTTAGCAGCTTTTGTGGCTATAGTTGTGAGCCTGAGTGAGATAATTTGAGTCCCCCCCCCCCCATCCCCCACACCATCACTGCACCCCAGACTGTCTGCAGCAAAGGAGGAATGGTGGTCATTGGATGCACTTTCAGGAGGATGAGAATTTCTGATTTAGTCGGACGGCAGGCATTTGGGAGGAATGTAGATATTTTCTTGTTCAACGTAAACACATTCCCGGGTATGCTGCAGGGCCAGATGGGGCTTGCTGACGGAAAGTGAGCACGTTGGGTCACGTTTCTGAAGGCTGGAACACGGCCTTGCTTTGACATGAACCATGTGGTGCTGCTTAACCCGTCTCCCTTCCTGATGGAGAGGTTTGGGTTGTTTTGTTTTTTTGCCACAGTGGTTCTGCTTCCAGGTGATGTGGCGCCGCTTTGCTGCTATTTCCTGTCAGTTGTGTTTGATCCGTTGGCCGTGGTAGCCAGGTAACCCACTCGGCCTCATCAGGTTACTGCCTGGGATGCCAGGAGAAAGGTAAAGAAAGCTGTAAGATGAGCGGCTGCTAATGACTGGAGCATTAAAAATGAAGCAGCTCAGAGCGGAGTGAGCTGTTTTTACTTGTTTACTTTGCAGATAAACAATCATGGAAAGGATGTTTTTTGAGGTTGCTGAATCCCAAGCTGTAAGAGGAGCGTGTTTCCCTCTAATCACTCCATAAACAGTCAGAAAAGCTGATGGGTTGGAAGGAAATGGCTGGTTTTTCTTAATAGTAATCTCCTTCTTACAAGCATGAAGTTATCGTCACAATTTGCATGAAAAACATGACGTGTGCACACCGTCGGGTCCAGACCTGCTGCCTCACTCAGCCGTCTTTCATCAAGGTGAAAACTGAACAGATTCTTGATTAAACTCTTTATTTCTTTCATCTCCAGGACCCAATTATCCTACTATTCATATCTACAAGCTAAAATAGATTAAATCTCTTCAGCCTAATTAATCTTTCTATAGTTGGAATGCAACTGAGGGAAGGATTTATTAATAATCCATCGGCTTTTGTCATTTATTCTCCTTTTTTTTTTCATATTTCCCACTGAATATCACCAGCATGATGACTGATGTACTTTACCCTTAAAACTCTGCTAGATCACTGGTGCCCCCCCCCCCCCAACTATTTTGTCAACAGTTTCTCAGGAACAGTAGTGTGTAATCTGTGGGGTAAATTGTGATGGATAGCTTACCCTTCAGGTGATCTATGGAGGTTTTCTAGACATTTGTATCCCATCCAGGAGCTTTACAATCCAGCCACAAAATGTAGTGTTTATTCAGAGACTTTATATGGTAAATCCACAATCCAGACATTATGATGAAGCCTCTTCCTGTCAAATTTCCACCAATCAGAGAGCTTAAATTGACGGTAATGTCCAATCAGGAGCAGCTAAAGATCAACAAGTTGAGTTGGAGTTGCTTTAGTGAGGATGGGAGGTAAATAGCAGCATAAATAGGTGTAAATTAGGAAAAAGTGTAAATATGTAAATAAATTAGTTTCTGTTGTGTTTGTTTCAATGTTAATATTTTTTTCCTCTGAAAGCCAAGACCTGAGAGAATGATGTGCAGATGAGAAAAGGCTTGGTCACTGTTGATCTGTGTGTTATATCTACAAAGTTTTATTGTTTTGGTTGGCCTTAGTGGTGTTATATCTATTCATTCATCATTTTAGACTCATAATCTGACAACCGAGGCTGTCCTGAAACCATCATGTCTGAATGTTGCCTGGGATTAAAAGGGTTGAATTTTTACTTTTTTTCTGACCAAAAATAGTAAAAAAAAAAAAAAAAAGGCTTGCAGTTTCAAGGGTTAAACACAGACAAGACTGGCTAAATTGCTTGCATCCCTGTATTGGCATGGGGCATCAGTGCAAACACTGTGAATAGCTCACTCTGTGTCAGAGTGGTGTGTGTGTGGGAAACAATCTTATAGCGGTCGATTTTGCTTTTTGGCAGATCGATCCCTGTGATTAACTGTGGCCGTTTCCCCCCGTGGGTAACACCACTCAGCGGCTCCTGGAATCTGTCATGAGTGACTCATAGTTAAATCCGCCCAGAGGGAGGGAGAGAGAGAGAGAGAGAGAGAAAAGAGGAATTGGATAGTGAGTGAGAGGAACAATAAATCATAAAGGGAAGATGAGTGTAGAGGACTAAGAGAATGTGAAAGAGGAAGAAGTGTGAAGCTGAGCAAGAGTGGAAAAATGAAGCGAGAGGAAAGGTCGATGGTGCCGGCTTCATGCTGCTAATGTGGCATCGCTAATGTGCTCAGCACATTGTGCCAAACTCCAGAAGCCCTCCTCGAGTCCTTGGATTGCTTACCTCAGGACGTGGCAGGGAGGCTGCGCGGCCTTCATAAACCTCCCCCACAAATTTACCATCGCGCCATTATCTTATCCCCCCAAAGCAAGCGAGGCTGAGGAGAATGTTCCTCATAGAAAGCCCAGGTACGGCTCCTCGTCTTCCTCAGTGGCCCCTTGCTTCGGGGAGGAAGATGAACCGGGGGAGTTCCATGAGGGAAGAAGTGTTTGTGGTGGGGAGATAGAAACAGCTCTGCTCTCTGTGAAAAAGGAGAGTGGGGGGGGGGGGGGGCACAGTTCACTCTGAGGGTGAGCTTAAACTTGCCTAAAATAGTTTGAAGTGCTAGAAACTGAAACCAGCTGCTCCAGTGGTCTGCAGCAGCGTATGGGTGGGTGTATCAAAGCGGCGGGTGTGTGTGTGTGTGTGTAACGTGACTCTGCACGAGGAGTGATGGGTCAGGTCTGTGGTCGAAGGGAAAACCCTTAAAGGCTGGAGAGATCAGAGTCAGTGCAACCAGCGGTTTGAAGCCGCACCCTGGTGATGTCACCAACATCTCTCCGAGTATAAAGTCGACTTAAACGGCAGATTTATAGCATCGGTGTGCTGTGGTTGGCTTTCTATGAGCTGTTCCCATCACAGTTTTTAATCAGTGTGGGTGAAATCTCATCGCTATACTTCAATTTAAAGCATCTCTTTGGAAGTTAAGCAGAATATTTTCTGACTTTTTGTGCAATAAAATGGTTCAGGAGAGCTTCTTGGAGCTGGCCTGAAGAAGATTTCCCTGCATCCACACCGAGAGGCACTGTGTCAGTATGCAAAGTGTCCGCAGCATTGTGAAAACGGCTCTTGGGGAAGCTAAGAGGCTCAACTGTGCCAGCCGGCCGCGGCCTGTCGAGCGGCGGATCGACCGTCTGCACGCAGATCCTGCAGGGATCCACAGAACCAGGTGTTCGGCTTCAAAGCACAAGGAGCTGGCTCTGACCCCCCCCCCCCCCCCCCCCCCCCCTCTCCTCCAGAGTGCACCAACACATGAGTGGTGACACATAATTGGAATAGAGTGTTCCTCGGGTCTCGTAATGCTGAGGGTGAAGTGCCAGGGCCGTACTTACAGCACGTCGGCACATTTTATTCTTTATTCTCATGTGTGGCTCTTTTTCTAAACAACGCTCTGATGGGGATGCTTCTAGTTTTCATAAGAAGGGGCTTATGTTAGCAAAAGCAGTGTGTCATATGGTTTTTTTTTTGTTTGTTTTTGCACCCGCTGGGAAAGTGGAACTAGGTTAGGTGTTGGATTTATTATGCAAGAGCCAGCCATCTTGTCTCTGACTGAATCACAAGGTGGCTAAAGTGGCTGATGTCACGATACCATCCCACTTCCTCTTTTTCGGTTTCTGTAGCCGAGAGGGGAAGCTGTGGATGCTTTACTCAGAGATTAGCCTCTCACAAGTGGTTTGAGGACTCTTCCCGAGTGGAAATGGGGTATTAGTCAGAACCGCTGCTCTAATATGATTGACATTGATCGGAAAATACTAGATCTGATGCAGCTGACGGTAATAACCATCAGAGCGTGTGTCTAACCAATGTGGTTTATGAGGATGTTGTAGTTGTGGATGGAGATGCTGCATCAGGGAAGTCTCCTCAGGTGACTGAGATGTCCTGATAAAGTCATCGCAGTTGTCATGACGCTGTGACGTCGGAGAGATCTGCGAAGCGCCTGAACTCCCCCTCGTCTCTTCCTCCCTCTCCCGTCATCACATCACGGTCGAGTAACCCGGACATCACTCCGGGCCGCGCCACCGTGTTCCGGTGCATTTCACAGCACCGTTAGTGATGGTCTGTTTTGTCATTAGCTGTGAGCCTGAAGCATCCACACTCCAGACACAGTCCGCTCACACAACCATGTATTCAAGTAGGAATTAAACTAGAGCAAAGCTGGTCACAAAACAGTCATCTGAGCGAGCCTTTTGGCTTCAAACAAGCCAAACACTCCTTCTTCTTGTCTGGTTTTAATTCTTTTTGTGATCTGATGTTTAGGATGGAAATAAAAACGTACGATTCCTGCGTCTCTGTAACAAACCGCCTTCTCCTCCGTCTGTTTCAGGTGCCGGTGAATCCGGAAAAAGTACGATTGTCAAGCAGATGAAGTGAGTTGCACTAACACGAACATCCACTTATTCCACTGCTGTTCAGACATGCACGATGACACAACACACATGAGAAGGGGGGGGGGGGGGCTGCTTTTCCACATCACAAACGGCCATGTTTTTCTAGCCTCTCTGCTGGTGACGTTGCATTGTGTGAATTGCAGCGTTAACAGGTTGCACGAACAAAGCTGCAGGATATATTGGACTCTGAATAAGCATCGTAAAGCGGCTGCTTGTGTGCACAGCGTATGATTTTCAGGGACACGATCGTCAGTCATCAGACAAGCATGTGTCAGGAAAAACAGCTATTCAGCTTTATGAGCGCTTTATCAGTCAGTTTTGTGAACAAAGTCATATATTTAAGGCTGTGACGGATACAACTGGGTCCTCTTTTCTGCTCTGTTTTCCAATAAATCCCATTAAGACGTGAAACCAACCGTGGGTTGATTTAACTAACAGGTTGTTAGAAAACAAAAAGTACAAAACCACCCGGTTTGCATTATTTAAATGTGAAGGCGAAGGACTTAAATGAAGCGAAGCGCCGTCTTTGTAAACACGTCGTGTCGGCAAGTCGGGCCGACAGGTGGAGATAACATTTGCTTCAGGTCTCACCGTCAGACTCGCGGCAGTTGTCGCTTTTCACACGAGGTCCGTTTCCAGCGAGCAGGAAGAGAAGAACAGCTCGGTGATACCAGACGACGCTGCCGCAAACGGCAAATACTATTAATTAGGGGGATTATTCAGGTTCAATTTCAATTAAATAAATGGAAACAAGACAAATAATTTCCTTCTGGTCTTCGTGGTGAACTTAATCAGAGCCTTAATTTAACTTTTTTTTTTTTTTTTTTTTTTTTAATTTTGGTTTGGTTGAACAAGTTAAAACTACTTGCAAGCAGCTTTTAGAAAATAAAGGCTAAACTTTAAATGACTTAGCTGCCTTAGGTCGCTTTTACATGTTAGACGAGGACATAATAGCCGCAGCCCTGCGTAGAAGTACTCCCTTTGATGATCTTGTTGCTCTTTGCGTGGCATCTGCTTCATGAACAACATCCCAATGAAGAAAACTTCAATGTAAACTGATCAATGAGTTTTTCCCGCTTCCTTTAAAGCCTGGGATGAAGATAATTTTAGGATTTTAGGATGCCCCCCCCCGAACAATACGTTCCCAAAAGCATGGAGGTGAGGGTCGTTGTGGTGCAGCGCTATTTGTGCAGACGTGACATTGAGCATCTAAAATGAGAGCTTTGTCTGATGAGTTGTGCACGAGTGGTGGTAGCAGATTTGTCTTCTTCCTGCAGGATCATCCATGAGGCGGGCTACTCAGAAGAGGAGTGTAAGCAGTACAAGGCCGTTGTCTACAGCAACACTATTCAGTCCATCATCGCCATCATCAGAGCCATGGGACGCCTCAAGATCGACTTCGGTGACGCTGCAAGAGCTGTGAGTGACAGGAAGATGATAGAAATGTGGTGTAAATATATATAAAAACCAAAACATTGATATTTATCTGCTCCCTTGAATGTTATTGTAGCCCAATCAGTGGCTTTTCAGCTTGATTATAATGGGTGTGTAGTGACTTGACTGGCTGATTGACGATGCCGACGCCTTCCCCCGACTCCCCTCTCAGGATGATGCCCGGCAGCTGTTTGTGCTGGCAGGCTCTGCGGAGGAAGGCTTCATGACAGCTGAGCTGGCCGGTGTCATCAAGCGGCTCTGGAAGGACGGAGGTGTCCAGGCCTGCTTCAGCCGCTCGCGCGAATATCAGCTCAACGACTCGGCAGCATAGTGAGTCACACGCACAAACAAAACCAGTAAACAACCGGATTAATAATTACAAGGTTCGCCAGAGCTGTGAGTCATCCGCAGGGAGAACTGGATGGTCGTTGTTGTCGGCAGCACGGGGATCAGAAAGCTGCGACTTCTGTCTGGACTTTCACACTGTCAATATTTGCCTTCCTCTACCAAGAGGAGGAAGACTCTTTAATCTTTGACCTTAGTCTCCAGCACAGAAACATTTGCCCCCCCCGTGCTTAAAAAGTGGAAAAGTTGCACTAAGAAGTTCTTCTCTGTCGCCGAACCGCTGACCTATTTTCCTTTTACTTGTTGAAACTCAGCACATGTTGTGCAAGAACTTGTAGTACTAAAACAAATATAATCACAAGGCAGCTCCTGGGTTGCTGGAGAAGAAAAAAAAGCCTTGTTTTTCCTGCCACACAACAACCCCAGTCACTGCAGTTTGTTTCTAATGAATCCATTTAGTTTCTAGTTTAATGTGGAAGGGACATTGAATGTTGATGAAAATGACATAAAAACACGGCACGCAATCACTCTGGATCTTAACAAAAGGCTCATTTACATCAGCGCTCACTGGAGGGCGTTGCAAAATAAAGCAGTTAAATAGAATTTATCATCGGAGTTTAGGGAAAAAAATAAGTAAATGCATGCGTAAGTCAGTCCCGGAAGCAGCCAGGATGTATAACATATAAATAAAGATCCATTATTACTATTAGCCAAATAAAACCACACTATAACTACATCTGCATGCTTAGTTTTGTCTTAATTACTACACATTTATGCCTATGTACGTACATGCATATATATATATATACCTTCATGTTTTTATTAGTGCTTTTTAAATGTGATTAATCACGTTGTTAAGCAGAAAAATTGAATGATTAACTCAAAATCAGTGGATTTCCCCCCCCCCCCTTTTTTTTTCTTTTTTTTTAACAAGTACAGAAGAAAAACAAAATCCTGCAACTTCTGGTTTACAAACATTTTAATCATATAAACAGTTTTTTTTTACCAGCAGCTGACACACAACCAGGTAAATCTCAAAAACTGTCATAAAATCAAGTATTTATGACACAAAGAAGACGAACATTTCTGGATTTGTTAGTTCAAAGGAAACAAGTCCGCTGTAGGAAGCTGCCTTCCTCCTGAACACAGAGGGAACCGTATCTGATGAGTTTCCAGTTAACTGCTGGAACAGACCAGGTTCTGGAGGGAAAGTTGGTTTTTAGAGAGAATTCTGGGGCTTCGCACTTTCCAAATAAACCCTGTGAAACAAGCAAAGTATGTTGGGAATTGGTTTCATGTGAGCTCGAGGTGGAAACGATGCAACACCAGTTGAAGTCAGCATGACGGACCGCAAGAAAAACGTGCAGTAGAAATAATTGACACTGTTAACTGATTAATGCATGAACGCGGGTCTAGCCCTCATCTACACACAGACATACATGTACGTACATACATCCAGAATCCCACATCCAAACATCCCTCCTGAGGTATTAAGTGAGTACAGTCTTGGTTTAACCTTTGCCGGCTTCACAGGGAACTTTTGAAAACAGACGAACGTTGGGAAATCACTGTTATTAAGCTGTTGCCTAGGTTACCATCTCAGACAGATAAGACGGTCTGATCAAACATAGTAGCTCTGCGAGTTATTTTAACGTCTCCTCTCGTGGAGGCTTGTGTAGGGAGGTGCCAGGCCATGCGGCGCCTTGTTCAGTAAATAAAACGGATTATTTAGGAACTTAAACTTTAAAAATAGAGCTGAAGTGTTCAGTTCAATGTGTTGGATTATGTTTTATGTCATGAATGGAAACTTAGCCACAACTTCTGAGCTCAAAGTGTTTTATTAGCCTGCTTTTGAAAAACATTGGCAGGAGGAATTAAAAAGAAGGGGAAAAAAAGAAAAGGTATGGATTTCATCATGTGTTTCCAGTAGCTGTGTGGATCATGAGAGAGCTGGAGGCCGCCCCAGCAGGTACCGTGTTAGCCTAAAAAATGTGGGACAGCCCCCTGGACAGATGGCTGGTTCATTACAGGCCTCACACGTAGGGAGTTTCCAATTCAGCTACATATTGCGGGTGTGTGGGAGGGACCGGAGCACCCACAGGGAGCCCACCAACCACAGAGAAAACAATGCACCCTCCTCCCCACTGACAGAACCAGGGCTTCGATTAAAACCTAGCTCTGCCGGGGCTTTGTTTCTCTCAAAAGCAACATGCATCAGATACGCCTCCTTTTTTTTCCTCACCTCCTTTTCTCCTGTGTTTATGCTCCTTCACGCCCCCTTCTTTTGTCCCCCCTCCCTCAGCTACTTGAACGATCTGGACAGGATATCCCAGGCCACCTACATCCCAACTCAGCAGGATGTCCTGAGGACCCGAGTGAAAACCACAGGCATCGTGGAGACGCATTTTACATTCAAAGACCTGCATTTCAAGTGAGAATTTCTTCCCCATTTAAAAAAAAAAAAAAAAAAAAAAAACCTGGCTGAGACTCAAAGTGTTTTTACTCAGCAGCTTAATTAGCTCTGCTTCCTGTCACTGACTCATTCACTGCCATAGAAATTCCCTTGAACACGTACAGCTGTGAGTTGTGACACAGTTCGTGAGGGTGTTGCGCACATCAACGATGACTCAGTCGTGGCCCTTCGTCAACGCACACAGGAAGTGGAGGCAGTGGGATCGATGATGTCACTAGCTGGGGTTTTTAGCTTATTTCAGCATCACTGAAGTTAAAGCAGAATTTGCGTCCGACTAAAACACTGCATAAAGACAGATATTACATGATGTAAAGCAGGAACGAGACTGCTTATTTCACCTGCTAAATGTTTCCTATTCTTCTTTAAACATCACTTGTTCATTAATTAATTACTCTGACGAATCCCCAGCGCTGTCTGTAAATCCAAAGTATTTCCAGATGGGAGCCGAGCAGCTCAGTGGAGCAGCAGAAGCTGTTACACGAGCTAAATGAGGCCCTTTGTTGGGTTTATTGACATCTCCCTAGAGCACAGCAGCCATGAGGTGCAGAACAACAACATTGTGGGAGACAAACAGTGAAACTACCTTATTTTAGAAACAAAATAGCAGCATTGGAACAGGAAAACACGGTGAAATGATGACAGGTATCCATTTTAAGTTTTGCTTTTTGATTATTACTCTTATACACGGATGGTTGTTTTGTTTTGAACCAGAATAATTTTTCTTTAATTGGAGCATGAATGTTTAAATAGATGCGTGTTCCTGAGTTAAGTAGCAGACAGCGTGGAGACAAGGTGCATCAGGTAAAGAAACTAAGCATTAAATATAAACTACACATTATAAATGAGCAATAAAACAAACTAGTGATTTAGAAACAGTAATGAAAACTGATACATACACACAAAACTTGGTACTCAAGGTAGTGTAGCTTATTGCATGAGAAAAAATAAACAAGTAGAAATATTCTTTAAATAATGGTGATACTATTTGCAGTGTTTACGTCTGCTCAGCCATCTAGAAACCTCCAGGGTTTGTGTTTAGTTTTCTTAATACGCACCAGTCTCTCGTATCAGTTTCCTCCACAACGATCGGTTTATACATTTCGTTCCACGGATCTTGTGCGGCTCAAACACGCGGGGCGAGTCTGATGGAGGCTGATCTTATCGACTCCTCCTCGTTGATATATTCTCAGCCTGATGCTTCACCCAAAACAGATGCAGCTTTTTCATTTCTTCTAGAGCCAGGAACGTCGGATTTCTCCACTTTTAGCCCAACATCGGTGTTTCTGACAACCTTTAGCCCCGGCTGAGCTTCTGGAGGAGACGTCACACAGACAGCAGCGACACCACATCCAGCAAATTCCACAATATTCCACGTTTTACAACCGATTCCAGTTTCATTGTCATCGGCTTTTTATCAAGGTGTCATTCTCTGAGCTCGGGTAGGGAGGGAATGAACAAGAATACGAGATAGGCATTCAGGGAGATAAAAGTCTGACACCTAGACCTGAGAAATGCGAGACGCACCAGCGCACCCAAGGAAAAAAAACCTCCCTCTAGACACGTGAAGCATAAATGCATCACAGCAGACGGGAGAAGTCAGCAGGTAAACTTCTGCAGTGGATGAGGATGCAAAAGAACAGAAAAGATGTTTGTTTCCAGGCTTTTTCCTCTTTCTGTGGGCTAATATTCAGAGTCTAATAATAAGACGAACCCTACATAGTTCCTCATGCAGACGGCAGGAGCTGCATTTATGATCAAGCCTTCAGAAATGCAGCGAAACCAAGAGCGTCTTAAAGAAAACCTGTTCTGAATCTTCACAATTATTTTTCATAGAAAAGTCACAAAATGCACCAATGAATAAGTTGAAGGAGGAAGATTGCAGGGCAGAGTTGTTCCTGAGGCTCCTGCGTATGAACTCTGGGCTTGGTGTTAACTGGTTGCATAACTAAACCCTGCAGCTGGTTTAATGGGAGCCGTTCGCTCTACCTGCGAACACGCTTGCTTACATGTCGCCTCGTGACTTCCTGCCAGGATGTTCGATGTGGGCGGTCAGCGGTCCGAGAGGAAGAAGTGGATCCACTGCTTTGAGGGCGTGACGGCCATCATCTTCTGCGTGGCTCTGAGTGATTACGACCTGGTGCTGGCCGAGGACGAAGAGATGGTGAGTGGGTTGCGTGAATGGGACAGACAGGGAGAAATGGAGCGAAGCACAATAACCGATCCCTCTTTTCCTTTTTTTTTTTTTTTTTTTTACCCCCTCAGAACCGAATGCACGAGAGTATGAAGCTGTTCGACAGCATCTGCAACAACAAGTGGTTCACAGACACCTCCATCATCCTCTTCCTCAACAAGAAGGACCTTTTTGAGGAGAAAATCAAGAAGAGTCCTCTCACGATCTGTTACCCAGAATATGCCGGTAAGACAGGCATCATACGGCTTCTCTCGTGTGCTGGGTGTCATTCTGGCACCATTCTCTGCTTAATCCGTCATGGGATGGCGACATTCTGAAAACAAAGCAGGCTGTGGATGTATGGGGCTTATGTGTCAGACTATTTTTGACTAGCCGCGCCATGAAATCACTTCTGGGCCAGAAATAGTCCAGAACATGAATCCCTACAAAACCACAAGTTCATTTTTCCATTCTGGCTTTTCAGATGTAATAAAATACAGAAATTCACACCAGCTGATTTAAAAGGATTTAACTTGAAATGGTTCCATGTTTCCTATGAAGGCTGATATAAGTGGATATAAACAAGCCCAATTCCAGAAAGGGATGCTGTGTAAGATAAGAATAAAAACAGAATGCATTGATTTGCAAATTCCATTAACTCCTATTTTATTCCCAGTAGAACATGAACAACATGCCAGATGTTGAAGCTGAGACGTTTTACCATTTCATGGAAATATGAGCTCATTGTAAAAAGTAGCTCCAGGGTGATGTTCAGCTTTGTGTACATACCCTCTTCTTTTAACATCTGTCAGTAAACATCTGGGACGTGAGGAGACCAGTTTCTGGAGTTCTAGGAGAGGAATGTTGTCCCATTCTGGTCTGATGCAGGATTCTAGCTGCTCT
>JAOXYM010000025.1:19651622-19662083 GCA_028567055.1 Leptatherina wallacei | reverse complement strand
GTGGATTCCTGGATTATGACTTGTTTTTAGTCATTTTACTGAACAGATGAGCAACTATCCGGTTGCACCTCGTCACTAACATGTCATCTACTGCATCTACTGTATATATATTGATATGTGTATATATTGCTTTGTGTATACGAGTTTGTTTTTATTACTTCATTCTTGTTTTATTCCTTTACTCTATTCTTACTCTTAATACTTCCACCAGAGTGACATCTGTTGGCAAAAAGTTCCTTGTATGAGTTTAAACTTGGCGAATAAAGCTGATTCTAATTCTGAAAAACCCACATATTCAGTTGTTGCTCATTCCTGAGAAGCACCATCCTGACAAGTTCTACCTGGTTGTAAAGGTGACTAATCAGGCTTTCCAACCATGTATAATACAGCTGGTATTATTAAAGGAGAGACATGATTATACATTTCTTTAATATTTGTGTTAAGTTTATCTGACCATCTCTTAGTTATGCTGCTACAGCTTGAGACTCGATACACTGAGCACTTCCCTCTCTCCACTCTTTCTTCTCCATGTATAAATAAACATGACTATTATTCATGTTGCTCTCTTTCTTTCTGGCGTAAAGTTATGCTGCTTGTTGACTCCTCTTTCCAGTCTTTTCCACCAGTCCAGGCAGATGGCTGCACCTTCCTGGTCCTGGTCCTGATGGAGGTTTTTCTTCTCCACTGTCTATATCAGTTAAGCTCACTTCCTGTTCTAGTGTCACACCCGGTTTTCAATCATCTGACGACTCGCGTTTTTAAAGCCAAATCCTTGCAACACAAGCATGAAACCCAACATTTACTGACTGTGGAGTCCAGCTTGTTTATTTTCTCTGCTCATATTAGTCTGCAACATGAAGTTTGATTTGGGCTCAGTCGGAGACAGTCTGACATGAGTGGGAAGCATGCTGTGTGTGATATGACTTCCACACCGAGTCAGGCACTTTGTGGTTCGATGAGGAGCTTGTTGATGGTGTTGGATCCGCTGCTGTGGGAGTTGAGCGTGGCTCTCGCTGGGCTCCGTCTCTGCATGCCGTTTGCTGCCCGTCACGCTGACAGGCATCAGTTTCAGTTAAGCTGTCAGACTGTGAAGCTTTTGATGTCTTTTTGGAGGCGGTTGTCAGAGGGAGGGGGGATGGTGTCTGCATGAGTGTGTGACGTCTGTCAGAGTTAGAGATGGAGCTTTGAGGGGACAATCGCTGCCGGTGTGGAAAACAGTCTGTCGGCGTGGCAACAGGATCGGATGTTTTCCTCATAACAGAGACATTATGATTCTTTCCTTCTCAAATAATAAGAATGAGGAGGTGAACAGAAGGGGGGGGGGCGCAATTGTTATATCACTATGAAGCATATTCGGAAGAAAAGCTTAAAATTTATTTCCGCCTTTTCATTATAAAGAATTCCAGTTTCTACTTGCATCATCCTCTTAAAGGGCTTTTAATGTGACAGACAGGCCAACATCAGTGTTAACCCCTTCCCAGCCTCTCCTCTCATAACAACCCCTATTGTTCACTTTATCACCACCATTCTCCTCTAATTTTTCTCTTTGCTCTGCAAAACCATTTAACAGTCTGATTATTTCCCTTTTAAATGGAGCCACGTTTGTAAGGAAAATGCTTTTGTGGGATGAGCAGCAGAGTTCAGTCTGTGGGATTTGCTCATGAAAATCTCCTCTGCCAACGGCAAACAGCTAATTCTGCTATTCACACACTATTTCTGTTTGTTGAATAAAGAAACAAGTCTCGTTTCTTCACACTTCCATCATCCAGTCCAATAAATGACACCAAGCAAGACTCAACGTTACAATCATCATCAGATTTGATTTGGGAAACACTAAATTAATAAAAACCAATTGCTAATTTCCACAAACATTTAAAAAAAAGACTTTAGAGCATCAGAACTAGCAAAAATTATTTGAATAAAAACAAGTGACCAACAAGTCGGGTAAAGGAGGACCCATCATTGGCCCAGATGAAGACAAATTACAGGCTTGTTCTGCACCTCACGCTCACCTGTCACTCTGAATGACAACCATCTCCTCAACAAGCTCATTGGTAAACACAAAGCGCTCTGCGATAGCCAGGAGGAGAGCACCACAGGCTATCTGTTTTTTCCTCACTGGCGTATCAGCTGGAGAACAGAGATGATCCAAACACTCAACACGAGAACACATTTTAAGACGGCGATAAAAGTGAAGTAATGAGGATCTTTGAACTTTTTTTCATCTTGCTCGGCCGGTGAATCACGTTCAGACCTTTCACCCTCGTCTCTGATGCTATTTCCTTCCCAGTGGCGTTGCAGAGGAATCAGCCAAGACCTGCTGCAGGAGTCTGCATTGTTTAACTTAGCAGGTCATGTTTCTCTTCTGTTTAATCACTACTGCTCCAAGCTGAATTCTAATTTAGTTAACACTCAAGGCTCCGGCGAGACGAGGCTGTACCTTCTCCTGTCTGAATGCTAATTCCAGTTCGGCCTTGAATGTAAACAGTGTTGCTGAATGTCCAGATTATCTGCTTTCACAACCTTCAACCTCTGGTTAAATATAGATTTAATCATACTTTTAATTAACTGACATCTATTTTATATTGTTAACAAATACAACAGCATATTGTCATATGATGCAGGGCTGTCATGCTAGCTTACCACCATCAGGGACGCAACCAATAGAATAAACACTTGCGTGTAGAAATCCTTTAGTGTTTAAGATGGAGATGGATGCATTCTGCTCTGGAAAAAAAAGCTCTGCAGTGGCTTCAAATATTTTCAGAAAGTCTTCTGCTTATCTATTGAAGGTTTTGCAAACATTGGTCTTGCTGCTTTCTCATCCATGGAGCTGTACGTGGTTGAGGGATTAGCAAACTGAACCACAACTCCGATCTGAAGCTGTCAAGATGTCAACGATGTCGTCTTTCATGTCCTGTCAGCATCTTTATGACTTTATTGTGCTTCTTGATAACGTTGCTAAGTGTTAAAACATGTTAATGCTCCTCCACATGTCTTTGGATGCTAATCCTTCCCCTAGATCAGGGGTGGTGAACCCTGGTCCACGACGCCTCCTATCCTGCAGGTTTTGTTGTTTCCCTGCTCCAACACACCTGATTCAAATCAAATGGATCCAACAGCTTCTTGTCAACTTCTTCACATACTCATTAGTTTCAGTCAGGGGTGTTGGAGCAGGGAAACATGGATAGCGGCCCTTTGAAGGCCGGAGTTTGACACCACTTTAACACCTTTTCTCAGAAAAGTTAAGAAGTTTTCTAAAGTGCAAAGAAAATCTGTGATTTGAACATTTGAACCTCCGTTTTACTGACACAGATAGTAAATATGGCAGGAATCGTCGTCATTGAAAAGCCCAACCAGGGACGAGTGGTGCGATTTAGCCTAAAGGCATATTCTCTTTATGCAAAACATCAGTCGCACTGTGTCTTCTGTGCATTGTCCCTGATAAATAAATCAACCAGATCTTCCTCCTTCCCCCTTCTTAATGTGAAGACGCACATCAGGTGTGAACCTGCGATATATAAGCATGTGTTGCTGTTTCTGTGCGTCTCAATCCGAGTTAGAGGCTGATCTCCAGGTGCTTGTCTGGTAGGCTGCAGCAGTGTGGCTCCTGTATGTCTTGCGTCCATTTTGAACAGTTTTTTTGGGTAATATATTCTTATTTAACCTTTATTTTACCAGAGAAATATGAACCTCTTTCACAGTGGTGCATGGCCAAGATGGCAACACAACAATTTCAGATACAAAACTGTTAGTTCAGGTTATTGTTCCAGATGATCGGGACAGAATACATAAAAGCTATCCGTCCCCAGTCCTGATGTTAGGGATGGATAAGAAATATGAATAGTTTGACCAAAGACTATTGCTGCAAGTTAACTATCATGTAAAATATTTACAAATGTAGGGAATGTATGTCTACTACATATACTAATGTTTGGGACTTTAATATATGAAAAAACTGATGTCCCAAACATGGCATAGAAGGAAAAAACTTAATAATTGTTCCAGAGAATCCAGTTTGATGAGAGATTTAGTTGGGACTGACCTTTACAAAACGTCTCCATGATGGGGCAATAGTCAAATTGTTGATTAAACTAATCTTTCCCTAGCTTGCAGGGGAAAATCAGCCTTGTGTCTGTCGTAGACATTCATAAATAAGACACTCATCCAACCAGATTCCCAAAGATCCGCCTCAATTTTCTCACCGTGAGACATCACATCAGGAATATCTGATGGCTGAGTTTAGCTTTGGTTTGTGTGTGCATGCGTTATGTTGCCGTTCTTCGTGTTAGCTGTAGCATTTGGGACAGTGTTTGTTTGCAGCTTTTCCTGAGGTTTGTCTCTTATAGATTAAGTGTGTTAATTTGTCTTGCCACAAATTGTAAACTCATTGGCGTTTAAGTTCACTGCTTCATCTTCCTCCCCTGCGTGGAGGATCTGTGGCTACCATGTATGCCCATTCCTAGCATGATGTTTTTCCACTTTTGTCAAATAAAACGTTGGTTTCTTTTGTTTCCGACAACAATACTGGTGTTGTCTTGTCTCTGCGTGTTTCCACCTGTGATTGCTGTGGGTGTTAGTCCAGTCTGAGAATCTACCAATGTTTTCATACTAACGTTCTGCTTTCTGACACCTTTCCTGGGGGTAAATATAACCGCAAGGTGGCGTTGTCAAGCTATCACAAGTGATGGTTCTTCTGGTCATGAGTCCCTCCTCCCACCACATGATTCTCAGTGTCTTTACTGAGCAACTCCACATTTTGAACTTAATGCCAGCATTTTGGGAGAGAAAAGAGTCAACATGCTAATCAGCAGACTGATGGTGGGTGAGGGTGTCAGCATTGGGTATAAAAGGATCATTCACCAAATGTTTGTTTTCATGCAAGGGTGGGCCATGGCTCATTACTTTGTATCAAACTGGGTCAGATAATCATCTGTTAAGAAAATTATTTGGAAATACAAGATTGTAAAGAACTTTGGTCTTTCAGCATCTACAAAGCATGAAATTGTAAAGATTCAGGTAGTCGGACTCTGAAATCTCAGCAGATAAAGGTCGTGACCTTCAAGCCCCATTGGCTCATGGCTCAGCACTGCATCCAGAAATGTAACGGTATTGTCAGGGAGGAAGTTCCAGAAATGTGGAGTTTTATCCGTGCATGAGCACAAGCTTATCTCAGATGGACAGAGTTGACGTGTTCGGTGAGTCCATGAGAGGAGTCCACGTTCCAGGATTTGGGACAGAAAATTGACGTCTAGTTCTGGGGGCTAAAGATGAGACTATCAAGGCTGTTATCAGCGAATGAGTGAAGGTATGGGGATGCATCGCGTGCATGGAAATTTCTAAATGAAATAAAGTTGTTCACAGAACACAATGAGAGTAATTTCCTTTGGGCTGAGATATAAAACAGTCTGAACCCAGCTGCAGGTAAAACACATTAGCACACAGCTATTATACCTTTTACTAAACAAGCATGTTTAAACTGTCTTTTTGTAAGGATCCTAATTCATTTTCATAAGATGAGGGATTTCTGGAGGCTAACTTATAGTTGTAGGCAAGTACTCTGATTCTGTGGTTTATCTCTGGCATGAAGATCTTCTCCAGCTTCGGGGCTTTATTCTTTAACATATTGGAGCCTGCAGGAGTTTGTCAAAACTTCTCTCCACATCACCTTTTCCATCACCTGCAGCCATGTCTGCCTACAAGCCACTGGAGTCTGTTTAAACCAACATCTTTATCATTTAACTAATTCAACCCTGTGTGAGTCGTCTTTTTATTTATTTATTTATTTGAAGCTCAGAGAGAAATCTGTGCTTTCATGGTTGGAAAAACCTTTGATCTTGCACTTTTTGAGATGAATATTCATTGAGATGTTAATCTTGTCATCTCCTGTGTTTTTAAATTGCTTTTCATGAATATTTCCCTTTGACACGTTGATTCGTAAGGTGTAATGGTGGTTAGCAGGGTTGATGGGGACATGATAGGTGGATGATGTATGCTCCTTGTGGCAGCCTCCAGGCAGCTGCTCCACTCTGAGTGACTGACTGCTCGGGCTGAAAGTTAGACAACTGCCAAATCTTCATTGCTGCTGCAGAAACGGTGATTGCTCTTCCCTGCAGCAGGAGAGCATAAAGCATGCTGCTCACACTGACAAGGCTGCAGCTGTATAGTCACAGTCCACAGATATAGTCCCTCTAGAATGGCATTAAGATGCACAGTCACATCACCACTCCATGTTCCAAAACAGTCCATACATGTCCAAAGACCTAACCTGTCCCTTAGACATGTGCTCAAAGTGAGGATTAAAGCAGGATTAGGTGTCCTGGGTGACTATGTTTTGGGACACACCGCATAAAATCATAGTTAAAAAGGCTGCTTTGATAAATTATTAACAATAGTATGGTACCATTGATGTAGTATCCCTCCCAGGAATAAAATATTATATATATTCATCAGACAGTAAAGTCTGTAACGCAAGAAAGTTTAAGGATTTAAAGGTATCGGAGGTTATGTGTGCAGTGTGTAGAGAGTTCCCTAAAATGGAGGTGCTGATACAAAAAGCCCGATCTCCTTTTGTAACAAGCTGTGATCTGGGGAGAACTAAAGGGGTCAAGAGGAAACCTATCGGGTCAGTAAGTGAGGTATGGATGTGGAGATAATTTAAGGCTTTAAAGGTGAGCAGGAAGACTTTAAATTAATCCAAAATCTAACAGGAAGCCATAGAAAGGAGGTACGCTCAGGAGTGATGTGCTCATACCTTTTTCTGTGAACCAGAAATGATTCTTTGCACAAAGTATTGAATTTACTGAAGTCAATGGAGGGAGCCCTGACTGATGCCTGAGTACAAAGAAGTAGAGTCGTCAAGGTGAAAACCGTTACAAGCTGCAGAACCTTTAAAAGAAATTACCTGAATTTAGCTGGAAAAAAACAAGACCCTGCAAGAGGGGTACACACAGAGCTTCAGCATTTTGCTCAGAAAGGGAATGTCCGCTCTTGGTTACCTTTGCTAACGTACGGTTGGTCAGTGGCGGTTTTAGGGCGGGACCGGCAAAGGCTCAGCCGTTCAGCTTGTGCGCCAGAGGATTCCACTAAATGGAGAACTCAGTCTGGAAAGATGAGGCAAACATGAGGTGTTAGTGTTTGGTCATTTTGAGACCACAGCAATAAAACAGTAGCAGCAGTATTCTAGATGGTATCTAAGGCACCTAAACTAAACCAAGCATATCTTCAAAACCTTCCACAATATTAACTACTGTCGACTACGTGACCTTTAATCGGTCAAATTGGCAAAGTCTTTAAATAACAGCCTCAACATACAGCTAACCTAATTCACTTTTACAGCAGAACATAAAGACACATGACAAGTAATTAGATTAAATATTTAAATACTTCAAAACTCTAGTTGTAGCATGTGTTTTGCCCTTCTCAGCCACCGTAGGGTTTCTTGAAGTGTTTACAGAGGATCCTTTAGCTCGTGGTTGCAGGGTGGATGCTCAGACAGGGATCTGAGGCCTGATCTAAGCCTACCTGAGACTCCTATCCTGATCATGGTCTGCAGTAATGTTCAGATCAAAGCAGCATGCACATGTATGCAGATGGTTTTAATGTTGCATGAATGCAACACCTTTATTTCTGCAGCAATGACCTGAATGTAAAGTGTCTTGGAAAAGCAGCCATGAAGGCTGAACTGGAGTGTCCTCAAAGCTGTCTGGCCTGAGGGGAGGAAAAGCAGTCAGCAGGGGTCACTGTCGAACCGAAGCACAGGACTGGGTTCTGCATCATCCTCTCTTTCCCCTCGCTGTCAGAGAAAAAAGTAGCATGGCAGAGCTGGAACAATAACTTGCTTTAATATCTAGGTCATGCGAAATCTTCTCATCTTGGCAAAGAGAATATTTATTGACCGGGGGGCAAGCGCCATGCAGCGAAGGTTGTTAATGGATAGATTGGGGATGAATAATCAAGTTGTGGGCTGCGTCTGCATGATGGGGGCATCCACAGTGATTGAGGCGTTACGTCATCAAAAGGGACAAAAGGGGAATATGAGAAATTTGGTGACTAAAAATAAAATGTTTATTTCATTTGGCAGGTTTGGAGAGAGGTGGGGGTGTTGGAGTTTTGCAGGTCATGGCAGTCACAACAGGGGAGAGGGGGTTTGTTCATATCAAAGGCAGAAATGTTCATTTTTGAAGAGATCATAGCGTTCAGGTGCATCCTGATGTGACAGCAGTACATATTGCATAGCAGGGCCACATGCTGGAACACTTCTGGGGTTACAATAGAAATGAAAGCATTTGCAGAAGTGTTTTGTTCAACAACATAATTAGAAGATCAATAAAAGTTTCAAATGTCTTCAATCAATTCATTAAATGGAAGATTTCTAAGCACAGGGCAAACTCCGCTGACAGGCTTTGTATTGTGGCTTAAAGCTCAATTATCTTGAGTGAATCTTGGAAAAGTGATTCTGCACTGAAATCTCAAACTATACACGCTCCAATCAAGTCCATGATATCAAACACATCTGCTCAATATTGTTTTAGAACCCCTCAGGCCTGTTAAAGTATAGAGCCTCTCAGTCATTTTACATCCACTCTCTGTGTTTGTCTCCATCCTTCATGCAGTTGTTTCCCTTCCTGCTCTGGCTTCACCTACACCTGCTTTTAGTTCTGTTGATTTCTCATCTTTTATTCTGTTCCTCCAACACACACCTGCTTCTCATCCATCGTTGCTTGTCCACTTATACAGTGCTCCTTCATTTTCCCTTCTCATTTGCCAAATCCTCCTTGTTGTCCTTGTGTTTTCCCTGCAGCTCAGTTTTTCCACCTGTTCCCTTTTGAACTGATGTTTGGACTATCTTTACTTTTTACTCTCATTTGACTAATTCTTGGATTTCCTGTCCCGCAGCATGTAAGGTTAGTAAATAAATGCTTCCGATCTCTTACACCTGACTGTATCCGGCTTTTGGTCCAGGTTTGGATCGTTCTCTGAACTTACCCAATACAAGCCCTGGAAGGTCTGAGATGGTGTCAGGAATTGGAAGCCAAGTCATCAGCTGAGCTTCTTTCTCACATTCCTGTTACCTCTCCTGAGTAGTTTCTGCAGAGAGATGGGGCATTTTATACCACTTAAAGAGGCCTCTGCCATCAAGGGATACTGTTGCTATGAAAGGGTGGACGTAGTTCGGAATGATGTTCAATCATCCTTGGAAAAGATTAGCTTGAATAACCCTCTGAATCCTAGAGACACTTCAGGGTATAATCCAGAATGATGCAATTAGAGAGAGAGCTCTATGGAGACAAGGGTGGAAGTTCTGCTGGTAAACTCCACAGGGAGGTTTTTCAATGGATCGCTTCAGTTCCGGAAACGCGTGATCACAATCTGACCAATCACAAGGGAGCATTTCTGCGCAGCTGTGTTCGTGTAGCCAGGATGCATCTCAGGTCGGAAGAAGTGCTTCTGCAGACCTATGCATTTAACCGACCTGACGCAGCCTTTAGTTGCTTACAGGAGGTCCAGAAGGATGCCATGAGAAACATCTGGATGGAGAAGTACAGTATAAGATCTCTAAGTGAGACAGATACAAACACTTGAGCCAGTCACATGGCAGCAACTGAATCGTTCACACTGCAGCTCAATTCCCTTTTTATTGCCCATATGTGACTCAAATCTGATTTTTTAATGACGGTCCGTTTTTTTTTTTTTTTTGTTATGAAATGAAATGAAATGAAAAATACTTTATTTATCCCTTTTGAGGGAAATTATTGTTATCCGACCCAGGCAACTTTCATATGTGGTCCTTAGTCCAATACAAATCCAATCTGTGTGGAAGCGCCCTCGGGTTGAAGGGAAATGCCACATTTCATGCGACTTTGACGTCACAGAAGTGAGAAATACGTCTCAATTCTGCACCAGTGGAAGCATGGCGGATAACGCTGATGCAGCTGGTCAACGGAAAGAAAGTGAAGTTTTGGACTTAGTTAATATTTTGGGGGGGACGATTCACTTCAGTTCCGACTGTACAAGAACTTCCAAATTGATACACGAACATGTGAAACATTTACTTCTGGAAACACTACGCACTGCATGACGTTGTGTTCTCCTCTGCGCATGCACGTCACTTCAGGGCTATGTACCATTCACACTTAAGTGTGATGAAGGTTGCAGTGACATAATGTGAACGGCCACACAAAGAAATCGCATTTCAGACTTGCAGTGTGAACGTAACCACAGACTCACCAGAACTGGACAATAGAAGATGGAGAAGATTGTCTGGTCTGATGAGTCTCCATTTCAGCTCCACATTCATATAAG
This sequence comes from Leptatherina wallacei, assembly GCA_028567055.1. NCBI lineage: Eukaryota > Metazoa > Chordata > Actinopteri > Atheriniformes > Atherinidae > Leptatherina > Leptatherina wallacei. The sequence continues at coordinate 19,651,778 of JAOXYM010000025.1, read as the reverse complement.
ATGGAATTGAATGAATGAAAGCATGAATCCGTCCTGCCTTGCATCAACACTTCAGGCTGCTGGTGTCAGAATCTGAGCCTCTTAGTACCAACATGTCATGGTTTAACCAGCACAGCCTACCTGAGTATTGTTGCTGACCATGTCCATCCCTTTATG
>JAOXYM010000025.1:19631942-19649061 GCA_028567055.1 Leptatherina wallacei | reverse complement strand
ACTGGCCTGTCTCCTGGTATACTGGCCTGTCTCCTGGTATACTGGCCTGTCTCCTGGTATCTCCTCCAGGCTCTCCAAACTGTGCTGGGAGACACAGCAAACCTTCTGGCCACAGTGTGCATTGATGGGCCATCCTGGATGAGCTGCACCACCAGAGCAGCTTCTGTGGGTTGCAGACACGCCTCATGTGTCCTCTAGTGGTGAGGACTCTGGCAAAATGTAAAAGTGACCAAAAATCAGCCAGAAAGGGTGAAGACAGAGAAATGGTCTGTGGCCTCCCTCTATAGGGGTTGTCTTGCTAGTTTCCTCTCATGTCCACCTGTTGTCCGTTCTATTCATACAAAGCAGGTGAAACTGATCCACAATCAGTGTTACTTCCTACCTGGACAGATTGACGTCCCAGAATGGGGCTGACTTTGACTTACATGGGAATTATTATGTGTTCCCTTTATTTTTTTAGCAGTGTACTGATTAGTCTCATTTACAATGAGGGTGAACTTTTAAGGATGGTGCTTCTGTGGAATGAGAAACACACTGTCAAGGACTTCAGTAGGGATGAAGATCTGTATACAGCCACAACAGCTTAGTACCCCCTTCTCATGCTCATCACATTTAGCTGTGGGGTTCATTTCAATTCAGATTTATTTGTATTGCGCCAATTCTCGACAATGCCATCTCAAGGCACTTCACAGACAATCAGTTTGAGCCAATCTGTTGTCTTCAGCATGACAAATGGCCTCCTTTACCTCGACCAGGAGGACAAGGATCACCAGGTGGTGACCAAGCTGATCCTGCATGGTCTAGTTGGGTTGAGATCTGGACTCACAGCAGGTCATTTCATCCTCTAAACTCCCAAATCCTGGAGGTCCTCTGTGTTAAAGGGGCGCTATATCCACATTTAGCTGCTCATTCCACAGAAGCACCATCCTTACAAGTTATACCTGGTTGTAAAGGTGACTAATCAGGCTTTCCAACCATGTATAGTACAACACCAGTTGGAGTTATTAGAGAAGAGAAATAATTGACCAAACACACATTTCTTTTCATTTTGTGTTTGTAAAATTTGCCAAAAGGGGCCTAAACTATTTCCTTCATCCACGTGTTCACATATTGTAGGACTACTAGCAAAACATTGTTAAATTTCTCTAATGGAAAACACAGCTTGGACAACAAAGGGGCACTAAATCTAGGACATGAATGACTCACTTAAAGATGATGTCCCCATTATACTCGGGGAGTATGAATCTCATCAAGGCCTCCTGTGTGTGCGATTCCTCAGCATCTTGTTCGTATTCTGCAGGAATAAAAAGCCGCGTGTAGCCACTTGCCATGCTGGCACAAGGATGTTTTGTCTGCCAAATTTTTATAATGCTAGTCATAGGTCTGACAGCGTGAGTGTGCCCACATGTTAGGCAGTGATAAGGAACCTTATGTATAAATGTATGAGTAGATTGAACAAGGTAGAGCAGAATAAGTAATGCTTTACTAAATCCAACATGTTGAACTTCAAAGACCCTTTGATTCTGCTGCAGAGAAGTGTGTGTGTGTGTGTGTGTTTTAATCTAGTTATTATTGTATATGATAAAGAAAGAACACAACTGGCCTTGTACATACGCAGCATATTCCTGCTTTTGTTTGTTTGTTTGTTTTAAAGAAAAAATACATTAAAATCTTTCAAACTTGCATCAGTTTTCCCTCATTAATTATTACAGACAACTAAGGAGGTGACCACTCTGTTTAATAATAGATCTCTTCTCTTGTAGTCTGCTATCTTTTAGTTTCATGACCTGTCTCTTCCGGTTTGTTAGATAAGCTTGTAATGGGATATAAAAGGAGGCATGTGAAAGTCTATCAAGTTGTCACGCTGTTGATGGCAACATGGCAACAGCTTCATTGCTCCCCCCGGGATGACTGATGCTCTCTGCAAAGACAGATGACTGACTGCTATAGCATGAGTTTCCTTCCGTGGAGAGGTTGGTTTTTGCAGGAAGGAGCGGTGGGACTCTCTGCAGCCTTCAGCCTGGTAAAAGGTACTTATCTGTCTGAGCTGATACTGTGGGAGGAATGATGGAGGGTGGATTCTGTGTTGCTGTGATTTTTTTGAAGTGGTGGTCTCAAGAGAGTCTAAATACACCAGAATTGTGGCTAAATGAAATCAGACAGCAGGCAGAGAAAATGCCGTCCAAAACACGGGCAACAACAGCTCCATGTAAGTCATGGCCAGATCATACCCGGTGTGGGATGATGGAAGTCTTTAATTCCTCTTATGATTTACATGTAAGGTTATCTGGTGCATACAGTTTAATTCAACAGCACATGGAAAGCAGGAGGCCGTATATCTTTCCATTTCACACAGGCTTTTTATCTAAAATTAGGGAGCAAAAGTCTCGGATCAACACCGACTGGTGAAATTGTGCTGATTTATTTTTCATTTCTGACAATCCAGTTCAGTTGAATAATTCAGTTCAGTGAAAACAGTCACACAACGGTGTAAATATACTCCACTACCTGTGAAAGTCCACTTTCAAAGAGGCCTCTGTCAATAACTGAGCTAATTTTATCGACTTTGAAGGCTTTTTGGTTGTATTTAAAGCAATACATCATCTTTTAAAATAGACCTGGAAGTAAAAAAAAAAATTAAATGTTATGTTGAAAAACACATCAATCTAACCCTTGAAGTAAAAATAGCCAATATCTAAAAATAATGATGCTATTTTTGCCATGTGTTTCTACTTTGCATGGTTAGTGTGTAAAACTCATGGTGAGCGGGTTTTCTTGCTTGGTTCTTTTATCTGTTTGGATCTTATTCGGGCTACATGGTGGTTAGCATTGCTGCTAACAGCAAGAAGGTTTAGGGTTCCTGGTTCAAGCCTGGGCTGGAGCCTTTCTGTGTGTAGTTTGTGTGCTCTTCTTGCGACCTTGCATTGGAATATGTGGGTTTAGATGATGGATGGTTCTTACTTTGAGATATTTGTATGTTTCTTGTTTCATAGTCATAATGAACCCATTTGCATGACCATGAAGATCTGATCATTGTGAGTAATCAGATCATTTCAATATCGTCTCTGGTCCACTGCAGGACTGTGATCATTGAATAACTATGGTTTATAGTTTTTAGTCTGTTATTGAGTTTTCTCTGGCGTTTGTACGTACGTTGTGACGTAAGACTTAAACTACCTGACATTTTCAAAACATCCAGGCTTGATTTGTTGAACATAGCGATGCTAACGTTCCAGATGTGGAAGCAGATAGGTCTGCGAATAAGCTACACACTGCTGCCATCATTCAGTCATATCCATGAGGAGAAACCTGCCATAATGGTGGGCGGATCAATCCAAATATCAATCATTTGGATTATGGATAGTTTAGTTTAATTTCCTCTCCTCTATGCAGTAGGTGCTGCTGCAGCTCATCAAAGAAGCGAGCTAGCTGTGTGTGTCTATGTAAAGTGCCTCTCCGGTCACACGTTGCTGCTGCTCCTTGTGTTTTGATGTTGTACCATCACCTGACTCAGCTGTGCAGGTAAACAGCAAGCAAACACATCACCAGCTTGTAAGGAGGGTGGACCAGAACGTCCGTGACAATGAATAACTGAGTGGTTAATTGTGGAAAATATCAAATGGGTAGATGTTCTGCTTGGAACACTGTCAGAATCTTCATCCATCCATCCATGGTCCAGACTTCCCTCTCCCTAGCCACATATTCCAGCTCAGCTGGAGGATCCCAAGTCGTTCAACCAGGCCAAACAGGAGATGTAGTCCCTCCAACTCATCCTGGGTCTTCCTCAGGGTCTCCTCCCAGATGGACATGCCTGGAACTCCTCACCAGGGAGGCGTCCAGGAGGCATCCTAACCAGATGCCAGAGCCACCTCATCTGGCTCCTCTCAATGTGGAGGAGCAGCGGCTCTACTCTGAGCCCCTCCCGGATGACAAGGCACCTACATGCCCAAAATCTGCTTCTCTCACCGAGATGATGCCAAATAGGAATTTTTGTTATGGCATGAGTAATACTTTTGTTCATTCATTAAAAAAAATGAATGCATTCATTTCACAGATCTTTGCATTAACATCCCTCAATTTTTGCCTAAAACTTGTTTTTAGAATAAAAGACTTGTCGTGGACCAACTATTTTACCGGACCATTGCTGATGTAACAGGACCATTTTTGTTACTGGAGTACAAAATGGCCTCAAAGGTAAATTGTATTTGCCACTGGTTTGAAATAAGTGTTTACTGGATCTACAGTTATGATTGTAACCTGGATGGTATACATCATTCACATCTCAAGAATATTAGCTTCCCAATGGTGTAAAACATGTGGAGGTATAAGGTAGACAGAGTAAAATACATAATAATCTGTCATGTCCCACCCATGGGATGTCTGGTACCATCAGGTTAAAGCTTTAATTTTGACAGCCCTAAAAAGTATTAGCATCAATATAGGTATCAACGATACTAGTCCTTTATTTATTTGGTATACACTCCACTCATGCTGCGACTAAGTCACTTTTGTTTTCCATGTCTAACACATGCGCAGATATGAAAAAAACTTTTACCATGCACACCAAAAAGCTGATCATTATCTGATTTCTGGAGGTATCAAATTATTCAAGTGATCATGCAGACAGCATAATCTGATATGCTGTATAAAGAAAGTAAAACGTTAACGTTTTGTCTATTTCTCAGGCTCATTAGCTCTCACATTAGCACAGCTAATGCTAAGACTGCCATGTTCAACAAATACCGCCCCAAAAGAAGACATGTTTGTGCTACTTTTGGCACTTATGGCCCAGTTACGGCACTGGCAAGCATTGTGTGGGCCACATGTGGTCCAGATGTCAGCTGTTGGCCTGGACGTGGATTATGGCAACTATTTTGTGGGCCAGAAGAGGTCCTAATACGGGAACCCTTCCTTATGGCTGTTGTGAGCCACATGTGGTGGTCATGTGGCTGAGTTTTGGCTCACATCCAGTCAATGCCGTATGTCAAGGCCATAGTTTTTTGCAATCTAGGTAGGTGTTTTGAAAATAAGAGGAAGTTTGAGTTTTAGTCGCAATGTACAAACATACTCTGAAAGAAATCCGATAATAAACTGAAAAATGTAGGCCAGGGTTTTTCAATTATTGCATTTCAGAGGTGGATGTAGATGCACCAGTTCCCATTATTACAATCACATGATTACTCCCAGTTATCGGATTTTGATGGTCATTTAGATTTGCTCAATGTTGACGTCACCTTTAGATTTTCTTGCTTTTACATTGTAGACAAGATTTTGAAATCAGTTTTCCTTTTCCACCTCATTTAGCTTCCCCTCATGTTGTAGGCCTTAACATTAATGTGTTCTGTTGACTTTTACCTTCTGTGTTAAGTTCCCAAATTGCTTTGCGGCTCGGTCTAATCGGCTGATTACCCTGCTAACGTATAGCTTCCTTAGTTCTCTCCATTCATTGTTTAATACCATCCGGTCAGTTTGCTTTGGGGCTTTTCACCTTGCAACATTGTTTGGATTTCTGATGGATTTGCTATTTGGCCTGAACTCTGATTGTCCTGCCCTGAAGCCCCTTTACTTTTTTCATCAAAAGTTTAATTATTCTTCAACCACCTGCCTGTGAGACCACATTTGTGTCCAGTATCTCACCCAATAGTAGAAAACTAACCTGCTACCACACATGAGAAATGACCCTTTATTCATGCTCTCAATGAGCATCAGGAGGAATGAACGCAGCCCTGTTTCTGGCTGTCCTTTCTAGTTTCAGACTGAGACCAGAATCTCTGCAGAATTCCATGCTTTTCTGTGAGGCTACCTAGTTACACATGCACCTCACAGCACAGGAATCTCCTTGCATGAAGCATTTTTATAAGTGGAATTACTGGTGGCGCCTTGATGGGATTCGCGGGAGGCAGGAAATTATGTAAAAAAGGATGAAGGAGGAATTTCTGTATCCTTTAAAGCAAAAAATGACAAGTGAGCCTCAATTTGTATAATCTTTATAAAGAGAAGAGAAGTCATTTGGCATTTTTTAACCTGTTCTTTTTCAGTTGCATCACTTTGAGATGTGCACTAACACACATGTAGACATTGCTGCTAAAGCTTACAAATCTATTCTATCTTTTTTTTTTTTTTGTTACAGGATGTTTTCTTTTGCTTTTGTATTTTCCAACACTGCAGTATTCCCAGCTTTTACATCTCTGCCAGTTTGAGCAAAGCTAGCGATGATGTTGGCAGAGCATGAAACTGAGCTGCACATCTCTTGGCACCTCTTTATCTGCGAGGGTCAAGCAACAAGACAGACTGCATGATGGAACGAATCTTTGCTCGGTTGCAAGGCTGAACAGATGGGAGCTAAATAAACGGGTCCGATGCCTTTGATTGAATCCCCCTGAATAAGACAAACCGACCACACCGATGGCTCGGAAAGAACAGCTTCTGTTTGATTATTCAGCCCTCTATGGTATGGGGCGTGACGTTGTAAAGCACCGAGCCAAATCGCCGAAAGATGACTGCTGGAGCTGGAATGGTAGCGTTTACTCAGAGTGGATTTTAACTTCCTCTTCTGTTGGCAGTGGAAACCATCATCAGCCAGTTTCGCTGTAGTTCCAACCAGCTTTAATTGTCTTCCAATGAGAGCTGTCATAACCATTACATCATGTAGCAGAGCGGCGAGGCGATCCCAGGGGCATCATCACGGGCTGAGCCAATGAACTCCCATCTGGTCGTGTAGATGTGACGGACAGTTCTGAAGAGTTTCCTATCATTTAAATCTTAAGTGCCATGTTTCCTAAAGAAAACTACTGTATGTGGAGGACTTTCTAAAAAGCTGTTTTCTAAGTATTTATAATGAGAAAATGGCTCTCATTACCCTGCCCTTATGGGCTCATTGTGCCAGGCCAGAGCCCACCCATCTCTGTTTAATCCCGCACAGTTTTTCCAGTCTTTTCTTTCCCTGAGCTGTTGATGTTCTGGTCTCCTCCCCGACACTTATTCTGCCACGCGCAGAGCATTCCTCTCCTTGTTTAAACACTGCCTCCAGAATTCCTGCCCTTGTTAAAATACTCCCCTTCTCTATTGCTTCCTTTCTCTTTCTCTCTGAGTTCAACTCAGTTATGCTGTGGAATTCAGAGAAGAGAGTGATGCTTTAAGGATTGATAAGAAAAAGGTTTGATATCTGACTAACAACTCAGTCTTGACATCATTAAACAGACAGAGGATGTGCCTCATTTATAGAGGCGCTTTTAGATTTCTACCTGCGCACACAGCTCAAAGATCTGAGTCATAAAATATGCCGAGCATTAAACCTGCTTGTTTAAGAAGCTTTTAAGAATTCCATTTGTATGTACTTACCTGTGATCAATAAATCAGCCTGTATGAAGACACAACAAATGTAGTCAGAGCAGCCAATAACCAAAAGACAAATTCAGAGCAGTCGGAGCAGATTGAAACCAGGCAACACATTTACTTGATGGGCTAGATACTGTGTTGGTAAACAGATTCATAATGTGGGAGTGAGAAAATGAGGTGAAAAGTGTGACAAATTAATGCATATGCATCTCAAACTGTGGAAACACTTCATAGCCAGGATCGTTTCCATGTTAAAGCAACACTACATAACGCGTTTTGATGGTAAATTGACAGTCATTATGCATATTCCTGGAGCCGCCGTGGCTCCGCAGCATCCTACGGGCTGAGAAACCGCACTTCATGACTTTTTTTCTCCAGCCTGGAAGATCAGGTTATAGCTGCGTTCCGCTTTATGCACCGTGTCACTTTCCAGCAACTGGATATCAACACACTGGTGGTTTTGAACCCGCACCGTGGCTGATTCATCAAAGAAATGCAAGAGGAGGAAGGGACAGAGCAGGAGATAAGACAAGAGTCTTACTACAACTACAGACTGGCTTTTACTGGCTGGAGAGAGCCCAGCGAAGAGACAGGATGCAACACAGATGCTGAATTAACCCTTTTAAGCCCGACCCAAGAAAAAATGGGGAGAAAAGTTATTGGCCCTTAAACTAAATGTTACAAAAAATATGCAATTTTTTTTGCATAGTTTGTTACCAGAATTATTGTATCCACCAGGGGGCAGAAGACAAGTATCAGATTGTGAACAACAGAGTTTTTACCATAAATTGATGCAAAAAGTCTCAGAAATTGGATGAAATATGATACATGCGCTACATAAGGCGTGCCACAGTTAGTGCCTTCAGACAGACACTGTTCTTGTTCTGGCACCTGCTCCGTGCTGGAGCCTCAAAACCCTGGTAGGCTTGGGTGAAATGGCTTACATTCACACTGGTTTAACTGGAACTTAAGTGGGACCAAAGTGGGAGGATTCTAATATAGTTACATAGTTTTCAGTTGTACTACTCTGTTAGCTGTGTCACAGTATGCATTTGCAATCTCTCTGAAAACAGACCAAAATACGCACATAAAGGAAGCAGATGGACAAAAGGCTTTGTATTCGTCCATAGCGTTGAGCATCACTGGGGGCTTTAGTGCTGCCCAGGGCCTGAAGGTTACAAGCATCCAGTTTTGATCTTCAGCCTTGCCCCATGCATACAGAGATTCCTCCAGACTCTGAATTTGTTATTATAAACTGTAGATAGCAGGATTTTCAAAGTCTTCACAGTTTTATGATGGGAAACATTTTTCTGAAACTGTTCCACAATTTTTTAGAGAGAGAGAGACTCTGCCTCTCTGAAATGCTCCTTTTATACCCAGTCATGTTACTGAGCTGTTGCCAATTAACCTAATTAGTTGTCAAAATGCTCCTCCTGTTTTTTTTAATTTTGTTTCAGCCAATTACTGTTCCAGCCTTTAGTTGCCTCTCTTCCAACTTCTGACAGATGTGTTGCCCCATCATATTCAAAATAAGCTCATATTTTCCATAAAATGGTCAAATTTCTCACTTTTAACATCAGATATGTTGTATCATCAATAAAATATGGATTTATGAGATTTGTAAATCATTGCATCCGGTTTTCATTTATATTTCACTCAGCATTCCAGTTTAGTCTGGATTTGTTAAAAAAAAAAGCTGTACCGTGTCGGAGGTAAAGGTGCCTCATCATCCCGTGAACTGGAAGTTTTAAAGATATCAGTCCAGTCAAAGAAAAACAATCCACAACACATGCTTGTTTGAAGATGGATTATACTCAGTCTGCTTCATGTGGCATTTTTTTCCAGTTTAAGAAAAGCACCAGATTTCCCCCTGATAGCTACTTTTTCTGCATCATGTCTGAACTACTCCAGTGTATCATAAATATGCTTCTGTTATCTAAATATCCCAATAAATCTGCTCAAAACTGTAGTTAATGTAGAAGGATGACAATGGAGTTGGAAATAAACTAGTCATTTGTATCAGGTTAAAGCCTGAAGTACTCTTAAATGACAGGTAGTACTTTTAACCTTTACCAATAGAAACGTTTTAAACGCCAACAGGAAAATGCATCTATGTGGTAGAACAGCTCTGTGATCGTACCAATGGAAATACCACAGACGTACTTTTCTTCTTTCTCTCCTCCTAATGGGAATGTGGACTTGGGAAAACCCTTGTCTCTCTCCTCCTCCAGCCTTCACATCCGGGTCAGTGTAGTTGGTTGGAGCTTGATGTTGCTTTCAAGTGTTACTCGTAAGGTTGTAAACTTTAAGGTTTAACGTTGTGAACTCATTTCTTACATTACAACAGTGGTTTCCGTCAAATTGTAAAAGTTTTAAGATAAAAGATTATGTAAATTTGTACTAATACATTTCTTTTTTTCCCCCAAGTAACGTGTGCCATGTCAGCCTGATTTAAAATACGCAGTTAAATAAGCGTCTTCTTGAGTACTTTTCATGAATAAATCTTCCATAAAGTTAGTTGCAAGTTCTAATAAAGTAGTAGTTTGTTGTTTTTCCATGTTTTCTTCAACCACTGAGCAAAGTCTCCCAGCTTTAGTTCTCCTGGGGTACACTCACACACCCTCCGCGGGTCGTCTATACACACCGTTTATGTCATATCCGATTTTTCAGACTAAACCTGAAGGCATCACAAGTTTGGGCAGCTCTCAGTTATCGCAAAGACAGACTGATGATCCAGCTGCTGTGCGCGCGTCGCGCGAGTGTGTCGGCTGACATGGATACAACTACCGTTTACCGTTGAAACCGGACGCGTAGCCGTGGCACCGCGAGACTTTAACCGCGACAAAACTTCTTCCGCGCGTCCACTCGTGTGATTTTCCTCCTCTTCGAGCCATGTCCAAGAGCCTGAAGAAGAGAAAGAACCACTGGACCAACAAAGTCCACGAGAGTGCCCTTAGCAGGAACGAGGAGGGGGAGCTGGGGCTGGAGTTGAAGGGCGGCGCGGAGAATGGACAGTTCCCGGTGATCGGCGAGCTTCTCCCGGGTAGCGCGGTGTGCCACAGCGGTAAACTCAGCCAGGATGAACTCCTGCTGGAAGTCAATGATACCCCTGTGGCTGGACTCACCACCAGGGACGTCCATGCTGTGGTCAAACACAGCAAAGACCCAGTCCGGCTCAAGTGTGTCAGACAAGGTGAGTCTTTTTTTCTTTTTTCTTTTTCTTTTTTAAAGCTTTCACTGCAACTTTTGTGGCATTTTTATGCCGTTTTTCTGGAAACCCCTAGCCTTCAGACGCGCTCGTGCGTTTTGACAGCTTCGCTAACCCGACCCTCTTCCCCAAAACGAAAAGAAATGTCTCTAAGTTTGTTTGTTTCTTCCTCTGAAAAGCCATATTTTAATACATGTTACACAACAGAGGAGTGTGTTGGACGTGTTTTTTGTTGTTTTGAGTCTCGAAGCTTTTGTTTGGCTCAGCTGTAGCTTTGTTTTAAGGGGGTGTGTTACAAATGTGGCAGATATGAAAGTAAACATTCCTGTATGTACCTCCATAATTCAAGCTCACAGACAAGAACAAAGGAGAAACAAAACAAAGATAATCTGGGTTAAACAACAGATATGACAAAAATATCCCCAGTTCCAAGAAAAGTTGTGACGCTATATAAAAATAATTAAAAGATTAGTAAATCCCACACACTCATATTTTATTCCTAATAAAACATTGACATGAGACATTTGACCATTTTATGGGAAACATGAGCTTATTGATAATGTGATGGCAGCAGCGGTGCTCACTCACAGCCACTGTGCCACAAAAGAAACAAGATAAAAACAAATATTCACATTAAAATAGAGATAAAACGGCAATATAAATATAAAAACTACAACATGATATAAATATAAAAACTATAATGGCAACCTGCCAGTGTGATGAAGTGCATGTATAAGTCCAGGGGAAACAGCTGTTCATCAGACCTGATCGACCTGAAGGCAACAGGTCAAGCGGGGGGGGGAGCTCTCCTGCGACCGCCTTGACTTTCCATGAGACAGAAGGATGAGGATGTGCGTTCCAGGGAGGGCAGAGGACAGCCGATGATCTTCTCGGTGGCGTTTATGACCCTCTGCACCCCGTTCTTGTCCTCCGCTGTAGAGCATATCACGCACTCAGGCAGCATGTAGGTACACTCTCCACCCAGGAGTGATGGGAGGCCAGCAGCAGTGTCTGGTCCAGCTTGGAGGTGTAACCACCGCTGAGCCTTCTTCGGCAGGAACCTGATGTTGAAGGTCCAGGAGTGGTCAGAGGACATGTAGGTGCCCAGAACGTTAAAGGATTAGACCGCTTCCACCCGTTGTCCATTTATGAGGAGGGGGTGGGGGTGTGGGCTTGTATGTGCTTTCTGAAGTCCATGCTTTCCGGAAATCATGAGAATCATGTTTGTTTTTAATGCAGTGCTACCTGAGGACCCCAAGATCACCAGCATCCAGTTTTCATGTTCAGCCTGGTCCCATGCACAGAGATTCCTCCTGATTCTCTAAATCTTTGGATGATATTATACGCTGTAGATGGTGGGATCTCAGTACTCTTCACAATTTGATGTTGGGGAACATTTTCCTGAAATTGTTAAAGAATTTTTGGACTCAGTTTGTCTCAGATTGGTGAACCTCTGTCTCTCTTTACATCTAAGAGACTCTGCCTCTCTGAAATGCTCCTTTTTATACCCAGTCATGCTGTCAAATGCTCTTCGTCATTTTTGATCTGTACCAGTCACTTCTCCAGTCTTTTAATGGCCCTGTTCCAACTTTTTACAGATGCATTGCTGCCATCAAATTCAAAATGAGTTCATATTTTCCATGAAATGGAAAAAATGTCTCAGTTTCAACATCTGATCTGATGTTTATGTTCTACTGGGAATAAAATATGGATCACGAGATTTGTAAATAGTCGCACTCTGTTTTTATTTTCATTACCACAGCATCCCAGCTATTTTGAAATTGGAGTTGTGATTTAAAAGCTGAATATTTTGGCTTTGTGAACCATACAAAGCTAACCGTAAATTAGTCAGCAGTTAAATGAAAGGGCTTTCAGGCTTTAATGAGCTTGTTGCATCCGGTTGATTGACAGGAAACCTGACCTCAACAAGAGAGCTGAAGAAAATGGCAGAAGATGCTGGTTAGACGGCACAAAAAACCTCAAGGCTCTCTCCTTTTTTGAAATGAACTAAAATGACTTTATTTCCATGGCATACTCATAGTGACCTTTACAAACACCAACGTGTTTCAGCCCACTGGCCTTCATCATGGAGGCTGATTGTTTCTGGGCAGCTTTGTCTAAAAGAAGAGACAAAATGGGAGAGTTGAAAAAAAGGAAACAGGTCGAACAAAGAAGACGTCTAAGTGTCGGGACTGTCAATAAAAATGACTGAACAAAAACAACATGGTAGAAGCAAGAGTCAGCTGGTGAAAATGGGATTTACATCCAACTAATTTACAGAATCGGTACCTAAATAGAAAAGAAGAGGAAGAGGAATCATGGATGATTGGCTGGAAGTGATCTATGAATCTGCATGTTGCAGCCTGATGGTAACGTTTGTTTGGTGCATGTCGTTTGCAGGATGATCATTTGATCATTGCTTGTTACAGAGCAAACTGTTCTCCAGGTCATGTGATGCATCCAGCAAACTCTGCATCTCAGTCTGGAAATGGAACGGTCCAACTTATTTTCCTCTAGTTTTACAGAGAAAACCAACATTGCCATCGATTTAAAATCATTTTATTCTCATTTTTACTGTTTTTTTTTACAAAGCCACAATATTTCTCTGTTAAATACGTAGTTTTTTCATATCAGTGATTTTTTTCCCCCATTTTTTTAATCTTATATCTTTAAAAAGTATATATTTTTTTTTTTTTAAAAAGAAGGAATAATTCTGGCCAAAACAAGAACTTGATAATTCTATTTTATATTATTTTCCATTAACACCTGATCATTTTTCAATTTAAGAAGTAGGCCACTTATCAAATATACACATGATCTGCTCTATAAACACCATATTTCCAGCTTCATCTTTGATTCTACAATAAAGTCTGATGAGGCTGCCGAAGCTTCTTTGGGAATAAAACTGATGCATTTTTAGGTCTTGGAAGTCTTGAGTGGATGTTGTGGCTGCACTGGAGGCATATGAGGCTCTGACTGAGCTGTCCACAGGATCCATGGTGGTCAGGACTGTCATGATGACTCTTGCATTTACAAACAGCTGAGGTTGTGTATATTTACTCCACTGATTCCACCTCCAAACCTGGATGTGGAGCCATCACTGTGTTGCATTGTGTGCTGGGAACAGGATCTGTAGGATCTCGTTTTTGGGGTGAAAAATCAGCAAAACCCCTTAAGAGGCTTTGGATCAAAGTCTTAGCTCATGTGTACGTATGCATGTCTGCGTGTGTGTTCAGCATTACAACAGGGATTTATTCCAAAACCAGCCGAGCCTTTACCAATTAATGCAACTTTGTTTTTTCATGAATCATTAATATGCTCCGGCTGAAATGATTGATATGCTCCCGCCGCTCTGCTCGATAGGTTGTTTACAGTCTTGAGTTGTTTTTAATATGATTGATATGTACATTAAGTAAATATTGTGGAGGAATAACACTTTTGCACTTTGCTCAAGTAGAGATGTTTTTCCTCCAAATTGGGGTGCGTTGACTCTTGAATGACGGTTAAGTCCATTTTCTCTGAAGCAATCAACGGGTTTGAGTTTGTAATTAGAAAATATATGACATGCTTTTCACAGCTAGTTCCCCTTGCACAGCATGCCTGTAGACATGCACCGAGGTCTGGTTGGGCTGCGTTTCCTGATTTTTGATTGGACAGAATTTAGGGGTGTGGAAATGAATCGTTTCTACGATGCATGGCGTTGCGGACATGGATGATTCTGCATCGGTGCAACTAAACATAATCGATTATAAGTAATTCTGACGCTGCTTGCGTGTGTGTGTCCGCTCATAGTGATGCATCGTGGAATCGAATGGAATTGTTGACAAGATAATCGAATCAAATGTTGAGACCAGCAATGATGCACAGCCCTAACAGAATTAAATTGATTTGATATTTAATGACCATGGTCCTCAGCTGGGAAAGGGTGGAGTGTCCCCTCTGGATCAGGAATGAGATCCTGTCCCAAGTGGAGGAGTTTAAGTACCTTACACTCCTGTTTATGAGTGAAGGAAGAATGGAAGAAGCGAACATTGCCGGCCTCACCAGCTGTACTGAAAGAAGGGGAACGGGGCAAGTGGCTGGAATCAGTTTCCTCTGCAGGGAGTCTGGACTCTCCCTTAGAAATAGGGTGAGAAGCTTGGTCATCCAGGAGGGTTTCAGAGTAGATCTGGTTAGGATGCCTCCTGGTGAGGTGTTCCAGGCGCTTTCCCCGAGGAGGAAGTCTAGGGAGGTTTTTTTTTGTTTGTTCTCGAGGTGGCAAGAACAAGAAAAAAAGTTAGTTTTCCCCGGTTATTTCATACTTCACGAGAAGCCTCGTCGGAGATGGGGCAGGTATTAGAGCGGGTTTGGAGACTTGGTCTGTGGCAGGGTGGGGTTGTACACGCTGCGGGGTCCGTGTCTATGTGCCACACGTGTAGATTAGCGTACTTTCTCACCGCCTCAACCAGCTATCCGGTAAAACGGTCCTTTCACCGATGTTGAATCTTTCGCGTCAGTGGAAAAGCGGAATGGACCACGAGAGCAAAATGACGTAATTTTATTCTTGCAGCCTCGAGAACGAGAACTAAGTTGTCTGTCTGTCACTGAAGAGCCAGGACACCCTGGAGGGGCTTTGTCTCCCTGCTGGCCTGGGAACGCCTTGGGATCCCCTCCCAGTGGATGAGCTGGAAGAAGTGGCCGTTGAAAGTAAAGTCTGGGCTTCTCTATTGAAGCTGCTCCGTCTGACCTGAGCTCTGATAAGTAGCAGAAGAAGATGGACGGAGATTAATTAATACTTAATTAATACTTAATTTCAAAAGGAAATTAAATGATTTCAGAGCAAATGAAATAAAAATGATGAAAAGAAAATAAGAAAAAGCAGCGTTACTCAGTAAGCTAGTGTACTTGACTACTATGCTTTGTAACTTTTGGCCAAACTAACTTTGATTTGCTTCTCCTGACATTTGAAGAAATCTTTGAAGCCTAATTTGTGTTTCATTTGGTGATTAATTTCAGATGAACTCCAGTTTGCTGATCAGAAGGACCGAATCTAGCTAATAACGGCATAATAATTAGTAGAAAAAGTATTTAGACTTTATACTTTGTGAGAGAAATGGATGCTGTTTGAATGTGAATCTAATGGCATTTTTCCATCGCCTGATGCAGTGTTTGACTCTTCTCGGCCTCATTTTCCACTTCAAACAGCATCTTTCTTTTTTACTTCCCTGTGTGTATTTAGTGCTCTCGTGACATTTTTGTTACATTGAGCAGAAACACTGTGGAGTCCATGCCGTCAGTACTGGGATGTACTGTGCATCTTTGCCGAGATTTTACAGGATTCTCCCTGACAAATCGGAGATCTCCAGCGTTGGAAACTCGGCTGAAGTAGTTCCCAAAAAATGTAAGATACACTGTTATTACCTACAGTGGAAAACCAAAGAAATGTGTCCAAGTCAGATGTTTTGGAGCAGGCCCGTAGCACGAGTCAGTAGTTTTGCACTTTAAGGCACTTTCCTTGTTGGCTTTTGTGTTCTGATCTGGTGGAAACGTCCGTGCTTTTGTTCAGTCCAGATTATTTAGAAACGTGAGGGGCTCACAGATTCAATCTTCAACCTGCTTCTACCGGTTTGATATATTTGATATTTAAGAGTCAAAAATCTATATGGTAATGCTCCCTACTGCCCAAGCAAAGTACTTAGATTTCAATCCTTGTCATGATTTTGGTTCCCCACAATTAAGTGAACATAATTGTCCCGATGTTTAAAGTGTGCTGACCAATGGGAATGAAAGTGAAGCCTCCTGTAAATGGACTCTATGAATAGAATAAATTATGTAAATGTTTAACCGAGGCAAAATGTTGCTGAAGCTGCAGGATCTTCTCAATAAATTTCAGGTTATGTTTTCCAAAAGGATCATTCAATCTAAACATGTTGATTATGTACTTGTGCTTCTTTGCACTAAAATAAAGGGAAAATTTGGAGGTTTTCATCATTTTTAAAGGTAATTTTGCTGCTGTTTTACTGCTGTTGAGTTCAGATTGTGCTTTATGCGGCCCCTTACCTAAAAAGACTTTGACACCCCTGTTGTAGACACTATGGCTTCGTTCACTCTGCAGGTAAAAGTGGCCCAAATTGGACTTTTTTTGCCCATGTACAGTATGACACATATCTGAGGTTTTTTTTTCCAGATGAGAACAAGGTAACTTTCATTTGGCGTCTGAAATCAGTCTGAACGGTCATGTCGCGTTGAAGTGAGACAGAGTCAGAATTCTGCATCAGAGGAGGCAGGACATGTAAACACGGCGTGCTGAGTGGGACCTCATGTCGTCTTCAGCCCGTGCAGGTCTCCTCCGGGTCGTAGGCTGTTCAGACTGGAGTTTGATGGTGGTGGCATTTAAATTATAACATGAACAACTTGGCAAAAGAAATGTAAATGTAGCCTATGTTACTAATATAATGCCCTGAATTCAACTGGTTCAGAATGCAGCAGCCCGGGTCATCACAAGAACCCCATCCATCCATCACATCACCCCTGTCCTGCAGCAGCTCCACTGGCTCCCCATCACCTACCGCATCCACTACAAAATCCTGCTGT
>JAOXYM010000025.1:19612219-19631842 GCA_028567055.1 Leptatherina wallacei | reverse complement strand
TTCAGGGCGGGAAATTCAAAATTGCGATTTTCTCCAAGATTCCGGGTTTGGGGGCGGGGGTGCCAATGATAAATTATCTTTATAATTGTATGTACTATCACCCAGTGCTGTTCAATGTCGTTCAGTTCACTTCTACTTTAATGTCTTTGGTTTAATGCTAACTAATTCTATTGTGAAATGAATGTGATTTCCTGTGAGCTGCACACGTTGCGACTTCTCTGGGAGTCAGATGGAACTTTAACTCGGTTAATGTAGAGCATGTCAGCTCTTCTTTTACAGATAGTTGGATAAATGGAATTTAATTGTCATTTTAGTTTCTCCTGGAGACTGATTAATTGATTTGTAGCCTTTGAAATGCTGCCAGCAGACCTGCTGTTGTTTTATCAGCTCTTCACGAGTCATTTAAAGTTTGTGGTTGAGTCAGAAAAACACTTAAACCTGCAAATGCCGGATCACACTGATCCTGGTTCTTGAAAAACACAGAATTCCTTTCTCTGCTATATCTGTATATACCTTTTTATAAAACCGTTTCTCTTTCAGGTCAGAAGATGCATATCTTTGCCTGCTGATTCCACATATTCTCCTCATCAATAATTCAGGACTGGGGCATATCTCAAAGTTGCATTTGTTGTAGTGTTGTCTCCAAAAATAGTCATAAAATGTGACTAAACGGTCTCAGTCTGAGACTCTTAGACCCATAAGAACAAAGTTAGCTGTCGGCCCCGTGTGGTGGGTGATGTATGCCGTTGTGTTACCGTTGCAAATTAGCATCTATTCACTTCATTTTTTTAGAATACAACAACAACTAGAAGTCCATTCATCCATCTTGTGCCGCCTATCCAGAGTCAGGTCGCGGGGTCAGCAGCCTGAGCAGGGCAGCCCAGACTTCCCTCTCCCCGGCCACATCAGCCAGCTCATCCGGGGGGATCCCGAGGCGCTCCCAGGCCAGCCGAGAGACATAATCCCTCATGTCCTGGGCCTACCGCGAGGCATAAAGGCATAAAAAAGTTGAGGTTATATATCACCCATCAACTTCCTTTTACCTTTCTCCTGCCATCCTACCCTCACTTGTGCAGCCACTTACCTAACCACTCCTACCTAAATTAACAAAAAAGGCAGAAGAATTGCATAAGTTACAAAAGGGGAATATTAATGTGATTTCATTCAATAAATAAGTAAATAAGTGAATTATACATACAGTGTATGTACATTATAAGGTAGCTACATACATGCACTGGGTATAAATACGTATACACAGGCCATACCTTAAAATTAAATAACAATTAAAATTATTTATTTATTTATTTATTTATTTATTTATTTATTTATTTATACAAACCAACTTTAAACCTATCATTTCAGAGGTATGCTGTATTTTAACTGGAAAATGGAAATTTATAAACTGTCTCCTCCAGATCACTTTGAATTTTCCCAGTTTCCCCTTTAAACTGTACCTTCTCTGTCCGTTTGGTATATATACGTCTCTAACTCAGTCCATTTAAACAATGTGTTTGGTCGTATATTTATTAGCCGTGACCAGGACAATTCTAATAAATCTGAGTTTATATTTATTAGTATCTATTTTGGATGTATGAAACGAGCTTCTAGACATAAAGTTCTTCAGCATTAATTAGTATCTGAGCCCTTTTTTTGTTTTGTTTCTGACAGCCCTGGTAGATTCTGGGTCGTGTGCATGCGAAGGTTTTGATCAAACTGTAGCCACTTGCTATTTGAGGCTTTGCATTGATCCGAGGCTGCTGGTGTAAAACATGTCAGGAATTATATTTATATCTCCTGAAAAGAAAAATAATGCCATATAGACAAACTGGTAGCAATGAGACTTTAACCTTTTATTGGATATAGAATTGGTCTTTGTCATGTCCCTTTTTACCCTCCGGTAAAGGAAGCAGTCAGTGACCAGCTTACATGCATAGTCAATCTCCAAAGGATGTTTGTGGCCTTTCTGAATAATACATCAATTTCTCCTCTGCTGTGGTCTGCTGCTTCACTAATGCCACATCTCTGAAAGTGCTATCCCTTTCTCTCGATATATCTTGTACAGACTGCCAACTTCCGCTGTGGTCCTCTATGTAAGTAAAAATCCAGGTCCTGATGCACACTTATTCTGTTATATAGCTTAAATTTTTCATGTCGTCTAAAACCCCAGGGCATCCTCTTGTCTTTCACTCACGGGGTGCACACACACAATATGGAGAAGTTTGATGCGTCTCTCAGGTGAGACTGGAATTAGTTTCTTTACCAAAGGAAAATGTTTGTGTGAAATCTAAGATACATAAGGGACAGTTAGACTCCCAGAGACATGAGGAATTATGCTTAAAGCAAGACGTCATGGATGGTATCAGCGTGGTACTGGGTATACATCCTATGGATACCGTAGCTGCTGTGGGTTTGAAGCCAATAAAGAATAGTAATGCAGGATTTCTTCTTAGAGACTTTCAGAAAGTTTATGTTGGTTCTTTACGCTCCGGACCGGGATACGAACCCACGCCAGCTGCATCGACTAGCTGTTGTCTCTGTTACCTGCATGCTCAACCAGATGAGCTTAGCACCATAAATGTCTTTTTTTGAATGACTATTTTTATGTTTGATACACAACAGTTGTCTCCGTCAGGATTTTTGTGGACATGGAGGACAGATCTTCTTCAGGGCAGCCTCCAGCTGCAGCTCAAACACTCGGGATCAGTGAGTCTGATGGAGGCTGCTCTCGTTTTCTGACAACACCTCTCCTTGTTTATAATGCTTCACGGAAAACCGAAGCAGCTACTTCATTTTTCCTAGACACATTTATCAGTTCTTTATTTCATGGACTACTTTGGGGTTTCTGTTGGTCTCACAGCTGTGGCTGCCTCTCTGGAGGAGACGTGAGTCCTGCCAGGCCGGCGCAGGTGACGTCACGCTGACGGGAAAGTGCAGCGGTTTGACTTTTGTCTTGTTTTCTTGTTCATTTGGCTCCGATTTTACAACCAATGCCATTTTTATTGCCGGTGGAATCGGTTGTTCCTCATCATGGAATCATAGGGCCCTAGAACTATCTGCTGATAGCAAGCTGGAAGGTCCCCCTACTCTTTAGTCTAAAAAGGACATTTCAATTTTCCAAGTGGCATTTAATCTGATTACTGAACAGTTTCCAATTTATCTCAGAGCATTTTAAATGAGCTTGGCCCAGAGAAGACGGCTTCTTCTTTGCATGATGGAGCTTTAACCTGCATTTGTGCATTTCAGGATGAACTGTGTTCACAGACAGAGATTTCTGGAAGTCTTCCTGAGTCCATGCAGTGGTTTCCAGTAGAGAATCATTTATGCTTTTCATGCAGTGCTGCCCCAGCATCACCAGCATCCAGTTTTCATGTTCGGTTTTGTCCCATGTGCACAGAGATTCCTCCTGGTTCTCTTAAGTCTGAAGTCTTCGCAATTGTATGTTGAGGAACATTTTTAAGACTCATTTTGTCTCACATTGGCGAACCTTTGTCCATTTTCACACCTAAGAGACTCTGCCTCTCTGAAATGCTCCTTTTATACCAGTCATGTTACTGAGCTGTTGCCAATTAACTTAATTAGTTGACAAACGCTTCTCTGTTGTTTCTGATTTGTTCCAGTTAGTTTTCCAGCCTTTTGTTGCTCCTTTTCCAACTTTTTACAGATTCGTTGCTGCCATCAGATTCACAATGAGCTCATATTTGCCATGAAATGGTAAAAATGTCTGTGTCAACATCTAATATTCTTTGTTCTTTGGGAAATAAAACATTATCGAGCCCCCTACGACCCTGAATTGGATGAAGCGGTACAGAAAATGAATGAATGATTTTTTTATTTACATTTTGCACAGCGTCACAACTTTTTGGGAACTGGGGTTGAATATCATAATACGATTATCCTTCACATAATCACAATGGTCACAATCTAAGATGGTACCATAGTGCAGGAGTAACCAGCCTGACGGGTGAAGCTCATTTGCATCTTGTCTGGTTTTAGTAGGATGTAAGGTTGTTAAACACCATGCTGTGCCCTTGTCATGTTTAGATTTAATCATTTTTGGTTGGTTTCAAAAACGGTGACGTAACTTCTCCAGCAAGAAATTCAGCATCACTATTCTTTACTGGCTTTAAACCCATTATGAAATATGAAAACCCACATTATGAAATAAAAAAAAAATAGGAAAATGTTTGATATTTATGCTCTATTGGGAATAAAAAATGGATTTCTAAGATTTGCAAATCATTGCATTCTGTCGTTATTTACATTCCACATAGCATCTTAACCGTTTTGAAACTGAGGTTGTGTTTTTAGGGATTCAGCGCTTTCTTTTCTTCTCATACACAAGGTATACAAACTTGAATGTCAACAATAGCACCGGTGCCTGCAAAAAATATTAAAGCTAAAGTATTATAAGCATGACAAATCCCCTTTCCTTTCACTCAGTCTTAACTTGGATAATCTGCATGAAGAATAAACTCTCACTAGTCAGTAATTCATGAATGCCGCTACAAAAAAGCATCAAGATAAATTAGTTTCGCATCATTTTCAGCCTTTTTTTGCTCCGTCACCCTCACTCGCATACAAACACTGAAATACCCCAGTTCAGTTTCCTATTTCAGCTCCAGCGAAGGATTAATGCAGCCGGCTATGGAGGCTGTCACTGCATCTTTCACTGCCACTACATCCACAAGCTCTTACTGTAGCCATATGCTGATTGGGCCTCGCTGAGTGGTGTTGGGTGCAGGTAGGAGCAGACATTTTGAGGCCAGCCGAAGGCAATCAGTGTGCTCGGCGGGTGCCCACTTAGTGTTAGCTGGTGTTGGGGGAAAAGTCATTACAGCTGCCTGAGCATGGAGAGCCAGAGCTAGCCAGAAAAGCATGGCAGCGTCTCTAAATTTAAAAAGGTTGTTTGCTGCTAACTGTGACTGAAGTGACGGCAGTATCGGACGGTCTGTCAGCCCAGCACTTCATTTTTAGTGAAATATCTCTGCAAAGATGGCTTGCTATGAGATTGGGTTACATGTTAGTTGTTACCATAAGATGGACCTTAATGGTTTTGAAGAGTCCCAGAGTGACTTGACATGATCACCATCAGCTAATGGACTTTGCCTGGATTTGATTTTCACTGAATTTTTGCCCATGTTTGCTAAGAAGTTAACATTTTGTGAAGGTTTATTTTCCACCCAGCCCAAAGATGCCACTGTGTTGAAGTTTGGCACATTTTGGCATTAAGTGAGTTCCTCGTCATCCGATGAGGAATCTGGGACACACAACTCTGTCCGACTGTCTTTAAAATCATCTCCAGCTTCTGCAGTGGAGTGTTTCATTTCATCCAAAAGTTGCTAAAAGATCGACTAAAACCGTGTGAACAAGTATGGATCCGTGCATGATGCTCAGGCGTGCATAAACATGGAAATACTTTCTGCATGTCTGAATTACAAAACTAACTGGGACTAAGATCGGCTGATTTGCAGGATTAAAAATGGTGATCTCGGGTGGGAAACAGCTCTCAAAAGATACTTGGAAATGGAGTTTTCCAGTAAATGTGGTTTTATCCTGGTAAATTTACGCGTTGGAGGCAAGACAGCAAAAGTAAGACAGAAAATGTATGAAGTTTTTCTAACATGGAGTGTAATTTCTGGTGTGCTTTGCTTCTGGTTCAGTGAATCTTGGTCACAGCTTGATGAAACTTCTAAGATTTGTGCTTGGAGTAAAGATTTTGTACATGTCATGTGGGGAACAGGTAAACTCTGTGGACTTTGTTTACCTTCTCTTTTAACTTTTTATTATCTTGACTGTGTTTGGTGGCCATAGAAATAGTTTTAATGAGCTTTTAGTACGTTACAGCCCGTGAAACCAGTACCGGGGGCATTGATTAAGATATCAATTATTTAAAATGCTGAAATCTTTTTTAACCCTTTGCACACATTGGCTTTAAAGACCAACTACTGAACTTTTTCAGATTTTCACACATTGGCATCTTGCATCCTTTCTCTTCTCTGAGCTCTCTCCATCCAGTAAAAGTCAGTCCAATGTTGACTCTTGTCTTGTCTTTTGCTCTGCCACTTTTTCTTTATTTTCCTCCTGTCCTCCAATAATGTCCTCTTGCATTTTCTTTGCTGAATCAGCCACGGTGCTCATTCAAAGCGGCCGGTGATGTCCAGTTGTTGGCGTTATGCGGTGCTGTAAAGCAAGACGCAGCTTTGACATGATGATCCAGGTTGGAAAATAGGGTTGTGAAGCTGTGGTTTGGTCAGCCTCAGGACGCTGCGGGGCAACGACGGCTCCAGAGATGTACATCTTTAATCTCAGTGTGACATTCTTTTACAGACCAGTGCACACTGACCAGTAAAAGTCGTCGAGCTCTCGCCGAGTTGCTTATGTTTGAACAGCGAAACTATTCTTTTAACAAGACGTGTTTTGGCTTTTTTATACGTATAATGTAACGTTCAGCGAACGCTGCTGTCCAACTCAGAGTCCAACCTGAGTTGTATACAATTATAAGATAGCAAATGACATGAAAACATTTAATTAGTTAACCAACCCAACATATCGGATGTTTTCCCTCCTTTCTCTGCGACTTTTATCCTTTTCAGGCTGGTGAGCCGTCCACCGCCTTGGTCTTTTCTTTGTTTCCTATAACCCCAAAAATCCGACAATGATGACTTAATCTGTTTGTTTGGGGGGAGTAACTCTTGTCTTGTCTGTCCGTCGTTATGTTTCAGACATAATCCTTAATGGAAGCATCTTTACGATTGATTAATCGTAGCTTTTAATGATTGTGATATTTAGTAATCATGACGTCCCCTGTGTAGATTGATTTAAACCGAGTCGTATCCGGCCGTTAACTAAGGATCTGCACTTCCCAGTTTTTTTCTCATTTTATTCCAACAGAATAAAACACAATTAAATTAGCGTCAGGTGACACTAAAGGTTCAGCAGCACACTTTAAGGTAAAGTTGTTTTGAGAACTAGAGTCTCAAGGAAGAAAATCTGAAGAAAGAGACAGTCCATAACAAGAGTAAGCTGCTGCTGCTGAGTGCAGCGAAAGGGAAAACAAGTATGTTATGACAGTAGCAAGTTAATGATGTGTGCCCAAGTAATGTAATGATTGATGTGAGTGATGATGGGTTGGAACTGGTCACTTCTCTGTTGTGACGGGACGATCCCTGAGAAGCTGTGTTGAGTCAGACACACACACTCTGGAGTGTAGTAATGATTCTCAGTGCAGTCAGACTCATCTGTCTTCTTGTCAGGGTCCCACTGAGGGTGTAAAGGTGCACCAGAAAGTCCAACACAGAAAGCATGATACATATACAGACACATGCACGCATTAAAAAAAACTACAATCCTCCTGCATCTGTGTATGTACTGTATGCTTGTGCTCGGGTGTGTGTATGTGCATCCCTGGAGACTTTGCACCACTTACCACATCCTGTCCGATCATGCTTGACTGAGGTTTGGTGGAGAGATCCTGTTGTTGCCTCTGTTACACTGCCTGACTTCCAGGCTCACCTCTGGGGACAGGTAATAAGACACACACTCACACACATGTAACTGGTTTTTTCTCCTCGTCAGTTTCAACCATCTGTTGTGGCAAGTCGAAATGTTCCACGGACTGAGCAAATCAGAAGGCTGCAAACTTTGTGTGTGTGTTGCTCAGGTGTGGCTCTGCACATGTTAATACCAAGACAGGTGTTTGTGTCTTAATGGCTCGGTTTGCCCCAAACAATAACTGGATGTGTGCTGCTGTTTTTGAAAGTAAACAGTTTTGATTCTCAACTTTTTTTTGAGCCAATGCCCGCTTATCCATTATTTAGGCCCCCTATTGCCCCCCAACAATTAAATGTAGGCTGATGGTTTGTTCATTTCAGGTCTTATGGCTCGATTCAGATTTTTTGCTGAGAGAGGATTTTTTGTGTGTGTAGTTGTTCACATATTTAAAGGTGAGCTCCATCAGACTCCATGGTTCACCTGGTTTTGGCCCTGAAGTGACCCGTCCTTGTATGATATGAGATAGTTTTGTCCATTGTTTAAATTTTGCCGCCTACTCGGACGCATCCCGTCAATGATGTATAGCTGGGATGAAATGCAACGTGACTCTTCAGACTGACGCCGCTTTGAAAAACATTGGCTATGGATCTGATTAGGACCTCACATGAAAACAGACAGCAGGTAATCAATTCAACAGTCTTTTTTTTTTATTTTCTTAATTTTGGATTTTAAGAAAATGAACAAAGTCTAGTTGAAAGTAAGTGTGAGCTCTGTGTTCGATGGTTTTCTGCCAGCTCTTTTACTGCAGGTTGCCAGAAAGTCAGTTTCAGCTGCAGGTAATTTTAATACTGCTTTTTAAAAAAAGGACTTTATGGCTCTAGTGGCCTTTATTGAGCAGGGGGAGACATGCAGCAACGGACCCCAGGTGGGGGTTTGAACTTGGGCTAGCTGCTGTGGAACTGTAGCCTTTGTATATAGGGGGGGATACTCTCCCAGGTGAGTGTTTGACTGTTTAGATGATTTTAAATTAGGGCCATGTTCACACGGAGACTATTTGAGGTATATTTGCTTAGTTTTTTTTATTATTTAGGTGTTTCATTCAATTGGAACTGGCCCATTAGATAGTTAGACTATCTAATTTAATTCTAAAGACAAATTGTTTTCTTGAGTTCACCAAATGTGAGATGTTGGAGGATGACGTTTAAAGCGTTTAATAGAGATTTTGTCATGATGCGTGGAATGTGAGGACCCAAATGCAGGACTGAGAGGCAGACGGATGCAGGAGTAAGGTTTTAATGTAAAGATCTGATAGACTTCAGATGCAACATGACAACAATCTGGCAAAGAGGAATAGAAACCAACTAACAGGGAACAGGGGAAGAAAATGAGCAAATTAAACCAGGTGTGCTGATGAACAGGAAGTAAAACGGAATGTTATACACAAGGGGGATGAACTACAAAATAAAACAGGAAACCAGACAGGACAGACAATGAAACAGTAAAACAACTAAACCAAAAACCCAGAGACCAGGATTTTTTTAATCCTGTAAGCTGAAGTTTTTGACGCTGTCAGTGCACATATAATGTACATTATTTCCACATTGTAGGCTATTTGCTTAACAGAAGGCTTGTTTGTCATAAAATCTCTTCTCAGGATGTTTTGTTGCCAGAGCTTAGTGACAAGTCTTTTACTCAAAAGATGTCTTCATGCTTCTTATCCTAGCAACAAATCATTGCTGTCAACATGAGTCAAGATTTTCTTTTCCGTAGGCTTATTTTCAGCCTCCTTTGGGCCTCCTCTTTATCAAAAGCACTCAAATTCAGAAACTGGGACAGTGCATAGGCAGCATCCCTGCAGGCACATGACGAACCAAAAGAAAATGTTTGGTTGTGAAGCTGTGATGAATCACACCGTGCTTGTGGATTGCTGATGTGCAACCTGCAAAAGTCAGATAGATGTCCCCCCACCATACCGTTTGTAGAGAGATATTGTATCTTTTTTATTTTTTTATTCCACGTTGCGAAAAGTCCATCCTTCAACACCCCCAAATTGCTTGTGGTATGAATATGAATGTAGTATCAATGGGATGTTTTAGAGCAAAGGTATTGGAGAAGGTGAGATTGGCCAGCCTGCTCACAGGGTGAAGGGAATATTAAGCAAACTCCACAGCCCACACTAGCTGTTGCTGATTCACCAAGAACGAAACAATCGATACGAACCGACTGAAGCCCCTCTGAGAAGTTTAGAGGTTGGTCTGTCCTTACCTGCTCATCTCTTGATGTAGCTTTCATCTTTTTATGCTCTACATGTGTGTTTGCATTTGTGCCCATTTCAGTTTGTCCCTTTCTGTGGCTATATCTGGGCAATCAGAATTGTAGGGGCGGCTATATAATGCCTATTTTGAAAGCTTAAAGAAAACCGTAGTCCTAAAAACTATGTTTACTGATTGTTTGGGGGACCTCAAGGTGCATTATACCCTCTCAGATAGATTTGACAATTGTTGGTGTTATTTCAAACCTTCTTAGACAATAAAGTCATCCCATGTCAGTTGTTTCCCATACTGTGATTCATTTATAGTGGTTTGCCTCTCTTTTTCCAATCACAGTCCAAATCAGGTGTACTTCAAGAATCCTAGACTGGGAAATTGCAGCGATAAATCAGCATAATAGGAAGAGGACTAATCTGGGCCCCTTGTCTCCAACCATCACTAACTTGGGTTTTAAATTGGACAGTGATTTTAAACTAGATCCCCAGATTGAATCCGTGGTAAAGTCCAGCTTTTTTAACCTTCGTCAACTTGTTGCTCCGCACTTTGAGACAGTAATCCATGCCAAGGTCTAGGCAGAAGCTCAGAGGGGATCGAACCTTTGCAGTCGCTGCTTTTAAAGTGTGGAACTTGTTGCCATTACACGTTAGAGAAGCCCATCACTGTCCATTTTTAAAACCCACCTGAAGACCCATTTTTATGACCTTGAGTTGAGAGGATAGGAGGGAAGATTGAGAGGCAAGAGGATATTTTATAACCAAAATACACACAGAAAACAAGCCTATGATACTATGGAGACGGTGGTTGGGGTGTATGGTGGATAACTGGTTTTCAAGAGCTCCACTCAGGTCTGCAACCAATCCCAGATCCAGTTAGTTTAAGTTGCTCTAATCAATGGTTCCAGTGCCACCTTCCCAGCACACCACAGCGAAGACGATGATTCTGGCAACAGTAGACTGGTAACACCTCCAACATCTTGCAGCCCACGTGGAAAGATTTCAGCCTAAATTAATAATAGTTTGTTTTGTTCTTTTTAATGTAACTTGTCCAACACAATGACAGCAGGAAGGTGGTCTGGTTGCCTGGTTGTGCTGGAACAATTTGCTTTGCTAAGGGGAGCTTAATGGAGGATATAAGGTTCCCCTTTATGGATGATTATTGCTCTTTTAGGATATTACTAAGCTACATTTAATGCTGGACATGATGTGTGAAAAGAAGGGAAGGAAAGAAAAGAATAAAGACAAGGAGATGAAGATAGAAAAGGGAAATGCAATGACTGTACAATCGAAATGTAAAAACCAGCTGCTGCACCTGTAGAGAAACTTAATGAACTATGTGAGAATCAAAGCAGACAGTCATCATGAGCACCTATAAGAAGATAAATTGAGTGAAGCATGAATAACATGAATAACAACGGCGAAAACATAACTGTAGCGATGCTGTCTTGGAGATGAACATTCAGATGACAGAAAACAACTGAAGAAGAGAAAAGGAGGAGGATATTAGACGGATCAGACACAAAGCTAATACGGTTAATAGTTATCTACATACAGTGTAGCATCTGATTTCATAGAAAAAAACAATTATGAGCTGCTTTATTTCAGTCTATAAACAGATTATCAATACATTTAGTTACTCATGGAAGTTTGGGATGTGACACATTAAAGATGCTTTAAAAATGTAAGATTTTATGTTAACATGTACCCCACATATAGTTGATTCCCCTTTGCAGTCTTTAGAACAAGTGATGATCATGACTAAAGACTGCCCAGTTGTCTGGTTAATTTATTCTTCTGCTAACAGTATAATGGTTGTTTCTACACCTGCAGATTTTACGTCCTGTCTGGTGGCTGAAAGTTGATTCCGTGGTGTGTTCAAAGGCTGTTTTGTTCATACAGTAGCTAGTTACGCTCTTCTCATCACTGGTTGGTGTATCTGGGGTCTAAGAGGGGAGAGCTTCTGACAGATTCTGTTGCTGTTTCAAGTTCATAAAAGTCTGAAGTTAAACGATAGGAACAAAATGTGATCTAAAGAAGAATTGCACAAAGTTCCCTTTACTGTATGTAAAAGTAGCGGAAGACACACAGTTCACATAAAACCAAACCTGATCTCTACCTTATTGATTTATAAGAAGTATGTTCGCAGTGCTTTTTGCAAGAATTGCAGCCCAGAACTGACAGAGCAGCAGTTTCAGACGGGTACAAAAAAAAAACTGCAATAAGAACGTAAACAAGGCATTGATTTCCTGACTAGCGGTATAGATTCTCTGAGGAATGATGCGACACATCATTAGCATGTCCATTCGATAACTGTCTCTGCTTTGTTACAGTCTGTGCAATAACAAGTCTATGCACTGATCACATTCGTCTTACTCTGCCGTCTACACTCCCAGGCTCTCTTGGGATCTTCTCTGAAGATGCTTTTGACTGTTTTTGGGATTCACGTCAAGCTTCGTACTAGCCTTTAGCTTCCCTTTAGCTTCCTCTAACAACCTCAACCATGTCAGTTTTGCCTGAAGTGAGGTCACCTCTAGCTGCTTTAATCAGCTCACATAATCACTCCTGGGAGGTTTTCATGTGCAACACCGTCTCACTCGTGCTTCTCTTCCCTCTTTTCTTCGTCTCCCTCTTCTCCATTCACAAACTCATCTCTTCCTGTTCTCCACTGGGAACCGAGAGAGAGAGAGAGAGAGAGAGAGAGAGAGAGAGAGGCATGTTTGAATAGGTTCAGGAAATGAAGAGATGGGCTGCACTGCTCTGTCTGTCTGTCCCTGTGCTCGTAGGCATTATTCATGCCTTTTCATTCTTATTGTCAGCAAAAGGAGGC
The DNA here is from genome assembly GCA_028567055.1 of Leptatherina wallacei. Lineage (NCBI taxonomy): Eukaryota > Metazoa > Chordata > Actinopteri > Atheriniformes > Atherinidae > Leptatherina > Leptatherina wallacei. The sequence continues at coordinate 19,619,258 of JAOXYM010000025.1, read as the reverse complement.
AGTAAGACAGGCTGGCCATGAAGGAGATGCACCTGATGCTCAGTAGAGGCAGAGAAAGGTTGGCAGAAGAAAGGCGGAGAGGGATTGGTTTTCAGAGCACTCTCGCTTAATACTATTGACACCACTGTGCAGTTGTTTGTTTTCCTAACTCCTTCAGCAGCTGTTGATTTTTTTGTTTTGTTTTTTGTTTCTACATGTACATAACTTTAGCTACCACTTGTCTTGATTAAAAGTAATTGATTTAACTAAATGGAGCTTAAATTAAGTTGTCACCCTGATGTTTTTGTCTTTTAGTAAGAAGATAAGTTGGAAGAAGGGTCGACTAGAGTTATCAGTGGTTTTTGGGAGTTTTAACGACTTATTAATGTTATAATTGTACTAAAGCGATGCCGTGCATGTCTGAACTCCTAACTGCGTCAGTCCCTGGTGGTTACATGTTGTTACTCAGAGACTTTTTCATCCAGATCAGATAGTTTTGTTATTTCAGCTCCATTTTTAGGAATGGAGCGCTTTGACCTCAACAAGCATTTGGATGACTAATCTTCAGATGTGTCAGACTTGAACAGCAGGAAGGTCTTTTGTACTCAATTTATATGTGAAAGTGGGCTCTGCAATCAGCTGTTGCGTGACAGTTTAAATGACATTTTCAGCTGCAACCCATGTCCCCAGTCTCTGAGTCATCAATAATGAGCATGCAGAGGTTAAAGATGTGATTCGATCGTCCGTCACTATGACGATTCTTTACCTACAAATCAAGGAAGTACAGTGAGCTTGTGTTATAACTCGGTATATGCCATTACTTGAGCTCAAGTGTTTTTCTGAGTAGTTGCTGGTTACTGTAATTTTATGACTTCACTATATCTCTCCTAGTCATCGACAATGTGGGACATGTTATTTCTCAACTTCAGTTTGTTAATCAGCAAAGCAAACGATGACGATGCAGATGTGGGCATTTTTATTTCTGCCTGGAATTTAAGTGAACTAAACCAAAGTTATTTGAGGGTCTTTGGTCATTTGAACCTAATTCCTATTTTCTAATAAATCAAAATTGCTGTGAACTTTTTAAAAGCTACTTAAAAATAAATGTGGATGCGAGACCTGATACTTTCATCTGGCTTGAAGTGAATGAAGTACGCTGCATAGTGTAGCCGGTGGCCGGCGGTATAGGCTGCTCTGCTGGTGGTTGTGATGCAATAACTGAGGTGGACAGCCATAAGAGGAAAATTAGTTTATTATCTGTTGGACTGGAAATGGCTGGAATTCATTCTTGTTAGCCTTTGAAAAGCTAATAATGATAGCAAGTTTGTGTTTATTTACCTCATGTGCATACAGTCTACATCAAAATGTGTTGTAGTCCTGCGGACCAGAGCTAGCTTCTCTGGTCTACATCTTAGTTTGTTTGCACATTCACACTTCCCCGAACTAATCCAACTTTCTAAGCAAACGAACCAGGATTTGAATCAGAAGGGATGGTGTGAATGCAGCCTCATTTAGGCTCATTTATGCTCCCTTTATGTACGTAAATAGTACCTCGTACGTTGGCATGGTTGTGTTCCCATACATCCACCAGAGGGCAGAGCAGAGTTAGAAGTTGACTGCTGAATTTCGATGTTGTCAGACAACAGTAAACATGGCGACAGTTGAGGAGATCTTGATAATGTACTTTCTCAGAGTCATAAACAGAAGCAACATAGTAGACAGAAGTCCTCTGTGCAGCCATTAAATACACTGCAGCTTCTTCTTCTTTGTTCCTTTCTAGGGTTAAACCAAATTACGCACATAGAAGATGAACAAAAGGCTCCGTTTCCATCTTTAGCATAAAGCATCAATGGACCTTTAGGGTTGGTTCTCAGAATCTCTGAATGTGGACATTGTCTCGACACATTCTAAGTCTCTTAAATCCCCTTTCCTCCTCATTCTGATGCTCAGTTTGAACAACAAGCCATCTTCACCATGTCTACATGGTGAAATGCATTGAGTTGCTGCCAAGTTATTGGCTGATTTGCAGGTGAACCTGATGGTGAACAGTTTGTATATTTACCAATAACAAACCATAATAATTTCTCTTGGGAATTAATGAAGTATTTAAATTTTAATATTAGATTAACAGGTTACACGTATAGTGAAACTTTAACTGATGTCCATACAGTTTAGTGTCCCTGCAGTGTTCTAAATAGCTCATATCCTCCACTAAACAAGGCAAGTTTATTTATCTGGCACATTTCATGTACAAGACAATTCAAGGTGCTTTATATAAAACATTAGAAACATCACAGTAGGGTGCAGAGAAGCATTGTAAAGTACATTAAAAGCACTATGCTTGATGTTTAATGATTGGCAGTGAAAACATGCTGTTCAACTATTGCTGCTTTTTTATTTAAACCCTCACATTGCCTTTGATGATCCCTGTCAGAGCTACAAGACCACTTCAGTCATTTTTTCTGAATATTAACAACTCATATCATAACATTTCATGCCAGGGGGAACAGTGCATTTGAGAGTGATGAAGAGACTGGATCATTTAGAGCAGACGCTTTTCACTCTCACAGGTACCTCCAACCCCCCCCTCTCACTTTTTCTCATTGCCCCATGGCAGCAGAGCCATGCTGTGCTGCTTTTTGAACCACAGGCAGGCCCAAAGGGTATTAGGCAGCCGTCTGGCATCACTTCGTCCTCTTCTCTTAAACAGTCCCTACAGAGTTTCAGGTATTCACCACAAGCTATGCAGTAATTAGACTGAGGTCAGGGGAGTTTGTGGCCTCTATCCCTCTTGTGCAAATGCAGCATACTTTAAGTTGTTAAATTTCCTCCAACAATTAGCAAAAGCACCCTGGTCCTTCACTCCCTTCACTCCTGCCCTGCTGTTTGCTCTCCAACTTGATGAATATCCTTGTTCTCTGACTCCCTCTTGCCAGGGTTTCTTTTGTTCTTTCAGTGTGAAAGTATGGCAGCGAGGGAAACGGGCTTTAATGAGATGAAGAGAATTGGTGAAAAAACCATTGAAGATACGGTCATATCCTACACATTACCATTTTCACTTTCTTGATGGAAGTGCAGTGAAGTATCATGGCACACATTAAATCCATCGCTTAAATACGCACAATACTAGACTTTTTAGACCGGATGATAATGTTTTAAGCTAATGTCACAAGCAGAAATGAGGTCATATTGTAAGCTTTTCTATCTTAGCCTTATGAAGAGTATTGCTGGAATGCATGCCACCTGGTGCAAATAATCCAAACATTGAAGGACATAATTATTGATGCCAAAGTTGATTTCCTTCTCACTTAATTCTATGAGCAGATTTGGATACCTCTCTGAGATGCTTAGATTTAACTTCTTAAAATATATTTCTCTTTGTCTTCTTTCAGACAGTTTTAGGTCGTAGATGTTTGTTTTTAACCTTGACTGGCGTCTGCAGTCTTTCTCTGTAATGGGCCGTTCATCACCTGTTATTTGTGGGCGTGGCCAACCTGACAGATATGACTGATCCACCACGTTGGCCACGCCCCCTGCAGTCAATGGTCTCTGGATCATCCCAGTTGATTGTCCTTTGCCCGTCTTCTGATCCGTCTGCGCTCTGATGATTTTAGCTTTGTCCCAGTCCATGATGTGGTTATTTGTTTTTAAATGATCCAATATGGCAGATTTTTGATTGTTCTTGTTCACAAGAACTCAAGAAAGCAGAACATATCTTCACACCTATGAGGGCTGCATGTATAATCCTGGTCTCAAAAGAAAGCTGAGACATGTGAGATTACTACAGACGTGTCAGAATCAAGACGTGTGTTGCTGTGAAAGAGTAAATTCACCTGGAACACAGTAGAAAATGTAAATGCTCATCTCCTCCCAAAAGAAAACCGCATCGCACTTCGTAAAAACCAGAGGATAGCAGCCCAGTTCATTTAGGAATTTCAATGTTTGATGAGGAACTGTGCAGAAGTAGAAATTAAAAAAGGGAATCTGAGCAGGTTTCCAGGTGTTTTAGTAGAGGTGTTACGCAGGTAAATATCTCAGGAACCCATCAGTCGATATTGATGATGGACACCTCTATCAATGGTCAGAGTCAGGGGAATCCAGGGATAGACCCCACATTCACCTTAGAAACACCATGAGGATCAAGAAAGAAGTGATGCCCAAGATAGAATATAATAGGAGGATGATTTTATTTTACAATAAATTGTGATTTTGATATGCTTCGTGTTTGGATTGGTGCTTCCTAATGTGTGCAAAGAGTATCTGTACTGCATGTATCTCATGATGCCCCATGTACAGAGGACTCTGATGATGAGGAGGATAAATGTATTCAACCTTTTGTGTAAATCCTCTGTTCCACAGATCTTTGGCTTTCTACATAAACCTGATCATCTCAATGCAAATCTCTTCACAAACAATTCTTGGTGTGTTTTATATTCTCCCTGAAGCAGATCAGCTTCTGCACTTACTTGTAACTCAATTTCTGGCACCTACAGTCCCACTGAATAACAAACAAGTTTTCTGGTTTCATTACGGACAGTGTGGCAATAAATTGTGTGAAAACAAATATAAAGAGACCTGCAAGACAATAAAAAAATAGATAAAATAAAGAGGAGTCCATTTACTCTGATATAGGGCTCTCTCAGCTCCAGCTAGTCCATACCTCAGCATCTGTGTGTGTTCTGAAAAATTAAAGTCTGCTGTGTTGGAGTTTAATGCTGCACCCTTGTAGCTTCTTTCTCCTCCATGCTCATTAAACTGTCCAGTAGCCTCTGGCTGTTCTCCAGTAGACCTGACCGATGCCTCCATTAGCTGCTCCTTTAATCCACTGACTGACCACTGCATGAGTCTCCCCCAGTTCTTGTGGTGAACTGTTTGGGTTTAGTCCTGTCCATTTCAGCCTTTTTGGCCACTATGATGAGTATTGGGTCTCTATTATTCCTACATGAAAGCAGCCATTGTTATTCTAATTAGGCGTGGCAAATGAGGACTGCATTGCTAAGCTTCCTTTCTATCTCGCCACCAAATTTTTTCCTCCTAATCTCTCCCTCGCTCACTTTCCCTCCCCTGCCTCTCTCTTCCTGTGTCGTCATCTGGTCGCTGCAACACCCTTACCCCCCGCAGAGCCGAGTCCTGGTGTGTTTTTCTGTATCTGTGATGGAATGCCGTAGGAAAAACCTTGGCAGTGAATTAGTCCCAAGTGGAAGCACGCTGTGTCGGCCACAATAGAAAATATTGTTTGTGCAATTAAGAGCAAAGCTACAACAGATGTGTGGATGTACGTCGGGGTAGTTTGCTTTACTCACAAAGAGCACAATACAGGGACGGATGGGATCAACTAGATGGACTCAAACCTGGAGTAGTTTTGTCGAAGAGTGTGTTAAGACTGTGTGAAAATCTGAAATAACCTGTGGCTCCAGCTTGAAACACATTACTTGAGTTCTTCAACCAACAACGACACGATTACACACATTAAACATCTTTTAAAAATCTGAATCGGCGTACGAAGCTTAGTGAGAAGTGTTGTAATGTCATCTGTGTTTTGTAGATTCACAGCTTGCTTGCAATGCAGTGAAATTTGGGATTTTGTAAAGGTTCCTTCTCCAGAACCAAACATGCAAGTGAAAATAATATAAGATATAATTTTTACGCTGTGTCTTGCCATGCACATTAACAATAAAGGTTATTCCGATTCTCATTGCGAATATGAAGCCTCATGTCTTTCCTCTGTCACTTGCCTGCTGTTTTATATCTGGTTGGTCTGGGCCAAGCTCATTAATCTACCGTTTTTCTTCAAGTGAACCCCTCTTGAAAGGATTTTTCTTTGAAAAATGGCCACATTTTCTTTAATTTCCCACGACGCTGTCATTTTCTCCTCAGGTTTGTCCCATTGGTTTGTCACTCATCATCTGCTTGACACCGTGACATTTGGACACTAGGGGAGGGATTTTGATGGATAGGTGGAGAATTAATTGAATTGGATAAATAAAGAACCTAATACAATGCTGATTGGCCAGTGACGCAGAGAGCTGAGTCCCAGGGAGGATCTTGACCAAAATAATGAGAAAACAGCCTCAGGTCACATGTTTAACTAAAGTTTTAGCTTTAATTTTCACTTAGACATCCCCTGTATTAACAAGCTGCCACTGGGTACAACCCTGAGTTAAATCTCTGGGAAGTAAACCTAAACTTGGCACAAAAAGGAGTGAATTTAGTGTTTGGAGGATTATTCCTTTGTTGTTACAATGCTTCTTTGTAAAAAAAAAAAAAAAAAAAATTATACTGTTAGAAAGCCTCTTTATTTTCCTTCAAAATGGAGCCACATACTGTATATAAGGAAAATGCATTTGTGGGATGAGCAGCAGAGTTGAGTATGTTGTCACCAGTAAGCCATTGTGGTTGTGTTGGTCACTCTGGAACCAACAGCAGCCCAAGATGATCCCACAAGTGTTCAATGGGGTTGAGGTCAGGACTGCAGGCAGGTCATTTCATCCCCCTCCACTCTGGAGGTAGTGTGGTAAGCCCCGCTCTGTGGAGGATAGAGTTCGGTCCCAGACTAGTTGCAGAATCTCTCTATCTCTCTGAGTTCCTTCAATGATGCTAAATTTCGTGTTTCCAGTGAGGGAGATGACCCCCACACCATCACACTGCCTCCACCAAAAACTGTTACCCTATTGGTGCCAGAATCAGCATAGCCTTCTCCACATCTTCCCTCAACTTAAGCCACGTTTCCACCAAGGGGTCTGGTCTGGGACTGGATAGTACGGGATGCATGTTTTTGTGTTTCCACAGGTAAGAACTAGGGGTGTCAATGTTTACAGTTTTTTCTACACGTGTAACCGGGGCTTCTAACCGACGTGTACACGGTTACACGTTGGGAGATTTATGATCTTTTCCTATCGCAGTTGCAGTATATGACCACTAGAGGGTTCTGTGTCCATTCAAATGGCTCCTAATCTCATTAAACCAAAGCTGTTCCAGTAGTTATCAGACACAAACGTTTCTTCAGTGAACAGAAGTTAAAAAGTAGGCAACCCATCTCACCATGTTAAGGCTTAGGCCT
>JAOXYM010000025.1:19553061-19563603 GCA_028567055.1 Leptatherina wallacei | reverse complement strand
GTGTGTGTGTGTGTGTGTGTGTGTGTGTGTGTGTGTGTGTGTGTGTGTGTGTGTGTGTGTGTGTGTGTGTTTGTTTGCATATTTCTAGAGCAAACAAGAGAAGAAGCAGAATGTGCTAAATAATTCATGCCACCAGTATAACAGAAAACTTCCAAACTAGGTTATTCTTGAGCTAATCCGCCGCACGTTGCGTCCACCTTCTGCCTGACAGTGCAGATTGGATTACTGCATGTCTGGATGCATCTGTTGACATGTGTGCTCTCCAACCTATCTTGATTCAGGAGCCCAGAGGGGATGTTGAAGGTTAGACAAATATCTGCTCAGCCTTTTGCACCAACTCCGTCCGCCTGTGTACTTCCATGCAACGGAAGAAGAAGGATGACAACTGTGTTGGTCAGGTGGAATCCCTTCAGGAACATCAATCGAGCCCCCCCCCCCTCCCCTTGCCAACCCCATCCAGTCTCCATTTCAAATGTGATTATATGTGAGGGAGCTCAGAGGAGTGGATGGATGGAGTTGGTTGCCCCTTTCTTCTTTCTTATCCCTCCATTTCTCTATTATTCCTCTTCCTGTAGATTTTACTGGTTTTAAATGGGAGTCCTTTCACATTCACATATAAGGTGAGGGAAGGGAGAGAGGGAGTAATAAAACAGCCCCCTGGGGATGTAGAGGGGGGTGATTTATGCATAGACGTCTCTCTACACATGCGTTTGGCCAGCACTCCAATTAACACCTCCACCAATCCATGGCTGCACTTGACAGACGCTGAAGCCGACAGAGGGCAGCCTGCATTATTCATCTGTTTGTTTAGGGGATTTTAGGGAATCCAGACCGAGGTCTGTAAGGATTCTGGGTCATTTGTTGCAGCCGTGTTTTACAGACCGTCCGACTTCCTTATCAAGGGCCTGATTAGGCTCTTCCTGTTAACTTCCTCGGGGATCAAAGATTAGCCGTAAATGTGGCAGATTTAATTAGCATCCAGGGGTCCGATCGCTGATTACTCTCATTTGTGTCGCTCCAGGGGGCGTGATCGACAAGGACCTGCGTCACTACCTCAACCTGCGATTCCAGAAGGGTTCAGTGGACCACGAGCTGCAGCAGATCATCCGGGACAACCTCTACCTCCGCACCGTCCCCTGTGAGTTCACTTCTCCCCTTCCTTTGAGACATGAGCAGCTTCAAGGGAGTTCAACACAGGCTCCATCATAAATGAACCCAACACACAACACGGATGACAAATTGATCTCCAGTCAGTGAGTTGCATGTGCTGAAAAATCCTAAAGTGTTTGGTGTCATGGTCGACGAGGCTCATGAATAAGCCTTTAACACATTTTTCCTCTTCATCTGGCCAGTTTTTCTCTCTCCTGACACAAGTTAGAATTTTTCTAACAGGTCAGTGATAAATGTTTCCCACCGTTTAAAGATGCTCACTTCCAAAAAACTGCCCTGAAATTTTAGCAGATCATTCTTCAGCTTTTTTCTGCACAAGTCTCTGAGATAACACTACCAAACATTCAAAGAGTTGGAGGATTTTAACCCTTTAAATGCCATTTTGATGACTTGATATCACTGTTGTTGTTTTTTTTACGAATGATCTTTTTTTTTTAAAAATTCCCAAAGAAATTTTCAGTGGCTGGGGGGATTTTTCTCTTAAAATCTGTCTTGGATATGTAAAAAATTAGCCATAATATTGATTTTTTTTTTTCTTTTTTTTTAAGCATCAAATTTAAAATGTACCCTCCTCTGAAGTCATTAAGGACAAAACTTGCAATAAAAACTTGACAGATACTTTTTTTTTTTTGCCTTTATGGGTTACTTTAAAAAAATCCATTTCAATCAAGTATTGGATCATTATTGGGATTTCAACCCTTTAAACATAAGCTTGATTGCACGATGATAATATTTATAATGAGAAAATCACAGAAAAGAGAATTTTGCTGATAAATGTTGGATGGCTGGGATGTTTCAATGATTAGCCAAAATATTGACTTTGATGCATTATTAGTTTTTGTTCTGCATCAACTTTAATATTTATCACCCTCTTAAATAGACATTGAGTTGAAGATGTTGTCAGGCTGAACAAATTTTGTAAGCGGAATTTCCTTTTGGTTTAAATATCCTAAATATCTCTGTGAGCAGGAGGATTGATTAACATCTGGAGGGTTGGTTCAGTCTTATCTGGAAATTTGACTCTTTAAAATCAAGTGTTGACTGTGGCTCTCTGTGTCTAATTAGCTGCATTAAGTGCCTCACAAGAGCACACAGTTGTAATGGAGTGTTATGTAAACCATCAAAGATGAGATTTGGAGGGCTTTAAGCTATTGATCTTTGGTGTTTTTACTTCAGGGTAGCATTTCCAGCTGAATGCTTCTCCTTGCCTTGTAAGCTAGGAGTTTGTGTGTGGTCCTTATCAGGTTTTTAATCACCATGTGCTTTTAAAAACCTGGAGAAACTGATGTTCAAACTATATTTATGTGATTCTTTTTTACCATTTGTCTGCAGAGTATACACACATTGCCATCAGCCAGTAAGGTGTGATATTAAACAATGTCTGTTGGGGTGTGTAGCAGCTATCTGTTGATGGCGTGTTAGCCTAGCCATGCTATTAGGCCCAGCTGTCTGATGGCCAACTCTCCCCTGAATCCTTAATGGAGGTGCATTCTTCAAGGCCAGGAGCAGGCGGATTTTGCTTGAGCTGCTTTTCTGTCTCCCTGTCTGAACAGAATACATCAGTGGAAACAAAAAGAAGGAGCTATTTATTTGCAACACAAGCTTAATTTTCTCTGATAGCCTCACAGAACCGCTGCTGCTGAGGCATTGAAGATAGAGAAAGAGGTGAACTGTAGAGAGTGGGAGAGCAAATAGGAGGGAGGGAAACGCAAAAGGGAATGAGTGGTGAAGGGGGCAGGAGGCATGAATATAGGCACCCAGGCAATAAGTAAATGAACTGCAGATAAACTATTGCACAAAAAGAAAGCGAGGTAAGAGGAGGTTAACTCGTGGAGCTTCAACAATGAGCCTCAGTGCTGCTGAGACACAGAGGCTTAGCTTATTGATGACTGAGCCTGGACTTTTACAATCAGTATAAGTAATGGGACGGAGTTCAAGCTAACCTTTCTGCAGGCGTGTAAAATGCAAGGTGCACCGCTTGATCACATTGTCACAGGAAGATGTCCAATCAGCTGCTATTATTCAGACAATCTGTTCACATGTTTGCATGTTGAAGGCTCAGTGAGTAGGAGGAAACGACAATAAGCAGCTTAGATTAAAAACTATAACCACATAAATAGCTACTGGGTCTTACTTACTCCAAAAAATCCAGCTTGAATGAACACGCTTTAACATATGTGTCTTATAGCTATACTGTGTGTGATGACATTATAACTATGAGTTAGATTCTGTAGGCACTTCACCATTATGTTTCAGATGGCCAACGCGAAGGGCCCGCAATGCCCTTTGCGTTGTAGTCCGCTTCCTGTATTTGGTTCACTTGAAGCTAACCGAGAGCTAGTTTGTAAGTAGACCAGATTTGGCTTCTTTGATCCGCATCAGAGTTTGCTTGTGCATTCACACCTTCCTAAACTTACCGGACTTTCCGAGCAAACACGGCCCCTCATAAAAGCCAAAGTACTTCCTCACGCTAGCTTGTAACGCTGAGGGTGCCCGACGGGTTTCACGCTCAGCCGAAAGTGTGTGTTATGTGCACACCGCAGGCTGACCGGGCGCTGCACTTCAACATTGTGTTATTAGTTCAAACTTAAAAAGTGGTGTGTTTTTTTGTTTTTTTTTACATCTGTACGTCGATTTCAAATCATAGCTTCCACATCGCGATACATGTGATTGTAACATGACTTGGTATTTTATATCATGGCTCCACCCCCATCAAACAACACCGGTGGGCTTCATGTTTGTTGTTGATGGAAGTTTAATGAACTTCTGGCAAAGGCCTGGCTGTAGCTGATTGTGCTGAACAGCAGGCAGTCAGATAACCAACACCCACCGTTGACCCCCTCATATGTGAAGCCTCAGTTGGGTGGACAGCTAGCTGGTGAGCATAAAATTAGCTTATTTTAGCGGTTATAGTAGGAAAAGCAGCAAGTTTGCCTTCTGGCTGATTATAAATTGAACAAGTGATGCGTCCTTTTACGCAACTTCTGTTCTGAAGCCCTTACAGCCTGTAATATAACGGTTTTTTATAGCCTTTTCTAGGGTAATGAAACTGAACATGGATTGAAACCATAATTATGAACATGATATTGCATGAAATGTTTCACACTGAAACCTTAAAGACAGTCTTTGTTCATGAAAACGAGACCAGACAGGGGATGGAAGTAAAAACCCGACTATTAAAATGATACAGAGTTACATTGAGGCTCATTGCGGTGTATGATAAGTGATCAATTTTAGGCCAACTAAAGGGCAAGAGAGATGAAAATTGTATGTGATGGATGTGAAATAGTTCATCACAGCAATTTAAACATAACCTTTGAGTGGTAAAGAAGAGACATTTTTCACAGGGATGAGGGCCGACAGTAGGAGAGGTACTGTCATTCATACCAATAGTAAAGCTTTGACAGAGTCGGTGAGGACAGCTAAGGCTCTTAGACAAATTGCCTGGTTGAAGTCCAAGGTCAGAGCGTTAATAGCCTGAGCCCATGTGAAATCAGGCCTATCGGCTGGTAATCCACATAGATTTGATGGGGAAGATGGAGGGCAGAGTAAAAAAAAAAGAAAAGAAGTGTGTGTCACCCTGTCGTCATCCCTAAGTGGGGCGTACTGATTGAGTATGGTTAAATTACTGCGATCAACTGGAAAAAATTGGAATTTAAAGTTTGTTTCTATAATCTGACTTTTGTTGCAAGACTCCAAATCCGAGCAAGAAATATTCAAAAGTCATTTAAGCCGACCTAAAGTGCAAAATAAAATATGAATGTGTATCGTCTCTATTGCAATGAAAATATAAAAGTTATCCGATCACTTGACTGAGTTTCCTAAAGTTTCAGTCTTTCGTGCATTTGTTTGATTTTCATTTTTGTCCTTTTTATTTTTAATGTCCTTTTTTTTTTTTTAAATGAACACATTTTTCCGATAACTCTCCTTCACCGCCTTCCCTTTTCACTGTGGACACAGAAATGCACTTAGTGATGAGCAAATGAGGCTTCTCAGTCTGTTAATAATACAACATCTCTTACCTTTTTACCTGCGTCTGACCTTAAGATGATCAGCTCATCACTTTCTCACTTCTGAGATTATCGTGTCAGCAGTCTAACCCCTTAAATGACATCCTGTAAATACCTCGTTGCCCTCCTCCTAATTTGTACGTGTTGAAATGGACCCATGTGGCCAAAACTGCAGAGTGAATGTAATTGCTTGCACGTCCAAAGTCCCAATATAGACCCATGTAGCAACCAGTAATGGAATAACGGTCAGGATGGATGGATGGATGGATGGATAGATAATCTATCTATCTGACATTCACAACCTTAACAAGGGTAAGGGAGAAGTATACACTTATATGTCCATACCTCAGTACTATAATATCCTATAATGTTGTGAATTGACAACAATGTAATCATACCTATTTCTGATGAGCAAACTGCACAACAATTGAAGAAATTCCATCTTATTTATGTTATTAGTACATTTTCAAAGGATTTTCTTCATGCTCGGCCAATAACCAATCATATAATAACTTATTACATTATTGGCAAGCGACTCCGTTATTGGCTTTATGACATTTAAAATGGCCAAAATGATGACGTTATTGGCAGTCATTGAATTATTGGCTGCTCCAGTCCATGTAGTTGGACATAGAAACTATAAATCTGTCTCGAACCCATTGATGCCTGTTGACACAAATATGCAACAAACCTCTCTCATTTATGTTTATTTTCTATTGATTATTTACCTTTATTGATTATATTACTTAAAATGTATTACATTTTTTCTTCTATTTCCAGTATTTATTTTGTTTTTATATAACTGTAAATAAATTCAGGCGTTAAGGGGTTAAAGATCTCATAAAATCCAACTGAAGTTCTTGTATTTTTGATCCACTTTTTTTCTTTATCCCTGGCTCTTTCATGAGAGGCTTTGACATTGTTGAAAAGACATAATCATGGACCCATGACGTTGTGTATGTAGAGAAGATATCCCCAAACCATAATGACCACCATCAACCCCGAGGTTTACGTGGCTGGATGTTCTTATATTTGACCATTTTGTTGCACTTCAACTCTTCTGAGTCCTCACCAGCCCGACGTGTTTTGGCCTTTACTTGCATAAACAACACATTTATGTAGCAGGAAGAAGTGGTTTGGACTAGGGATGCAGGATATATCGGCTTCAACATCGGTATCGGCAGATGTTGGTGTTTTTTTTAAATATAGATATTGGTCCGATATGTAAAACTTGGCCGATATTAACAACAGATATTTATTTCCGGCCATTTGTTTGTTGGGAGGAGGGGGAGGGGGGGTGTGGCCATGCGGTATTGTTCTGGACATGTAACAGTGATAGTAAGGCAGCATCGTGGGCTGTTTACCTGAAGCGGAGAATATCAGCGGTGTGGTAGTTTTTCATGGTATCAAAAGAAGATACTCGAAAAGCAGTATGCAAGACTTGCAACATCAAAATAATGTGAGGACGATGTCGCATCAAATCATTCAACACCACCGGTTTGATACGTCGTCTGAAAAAACACCAACCAGAGGTTCACAAACTTTTGCGAGAAGCTAACGCTGAGCTTAATAAACGTGAACTCAATTTTGTACAGAATTTAATCATCTTAACTAAATTCTTTTTAAAAAACGATATCGGTAAATATCGGTTATCGGCCATTGCAAAAAATATTAACATTGTATATATCGGTATCGGCCAAAATTTTCTTATGGGTGCATCCCTAGTTTGGACTGTGACTTTACGAGGACTTTGACATATTTTTCATGGCGTGTACAACGAAGAGTTGGTTTGATCTTGCAGCATGACAAAGTTGTCATTTCACCATCTTCCTGTCTCTGACCCTCTCCTTATTACCTTCTGCTTTCATTAAGTTTTTTTCTATGTACAAGTCCAATTTGTAACCTGTCTGGAAAGTGATTACCTCCTATCTACTTGTGATTGGCACAGCCCTCTTCCCTTGGTTTGTCACATGTCTGTGTTTCTGTTTAATAGTCTGATGGATGAGGGAGATAATCAAGATGATAAAAGGACTAACTGCTCTCCAGGGCCCTACAATTTGTTATTCATCATGTCGGTGATGGAGCCAATAAACATTAGAGGGGAGATCCTGTTGAGGGGGGGGGGGGAGCAAAGGAGAATAAACACGACCTTGTTTATTCTGTTTCTCTCTGTGACCGTGGACCGGGTGAATACCTGTGGTCAAAGGCTTACGTTCCCTCATATCTCTATTTACTCTGCTCTCTCTTTCTTCTCCTCACTTACTCATTGACTCAATGCAGGCAGGGTGGGGTTTCCATGGCAACCATTTCCACTCCCTGTCTGCGTCAAAGTCTCGACTCCTCTTCAAACCTCAACCCACTTTCGCTTTTTTTGCTTTTCTTCCTTTCATCACCACCTCCATAGACTAGTAAAGAAAAGTCTGGTCTGACGGGTCAGCACTGGAGGTGCCGCTTGTATGAAATGTGATTTAAAGCCAGGCCTCCGCCCTCTCAAAGCCAGGCGCAGCATCCACATGACCCCCGCATGCAGAGGGGTGTGTTTTGTATTTGGAGGCTGCAGGTGAAGGGAAGCGTTTGACTGACAAGGCGGGACACAGATGTGGATTTAGCAGGTGCTGAGCGTGACTCAACACGCCATGCTCGGCGACAGATGTGACCCACAGACGTGAGCGGAGAGAGGTGTGAAATTTGCTCCCTAATTGGTCTTCATTACACCTCCTCTTCCCCAGAAACATTCACCCACCCCCTGCTGCTTCCTACCACAATAATGGTGTCAAGCTTATTAGAAAAAAACTCCATAACGTGTCCTCCTCACGGTCACCTCGCCATGAGAGCTCAGTGTGTGGTCTTTGCTGTGATGATCTGAGCTCTGATAAAACACCTTCCTCTTGTAATGTTTGTGTTTTTAATTCATTTTCTAATTTATTTGTCATTTCTAATAAGTGTAAAAAAAAGAAAGAAAAAAAGCCGGACACGTCACTGTAACAGAGCTCAGTTTGACTGGAAATCCTTGCTGCCAGAAATTGTGACAGTCCGCGGGATATTCCTGGGATCTATCCGTGCTAATGATTGAAAATGACAACTTGTTTTAGATGGAAACTGCAGATAATTAAAACTGGTTGGGGAAGAGGGTAAAAATGGACCTCAACTCACTTTAATTGTGGAGACGTCTCACAGTCGTATTCTCACAGTGCTGTCACTGCAGAGCCCTCGACATGCAAAAGGCCAAGTTTAGTTCAGCCAATCAGAGACGAGACATTCAGTGGAATATACTTTTTATGTGTAACGGCGATCTTCTCCTTTGTGTTTAATCTAATTCACCACCACGGTAAACAGACGACATAAAAGCAAAAAGCTTGAGGTGAAATGAATCTTCTAGAAGCAGTAACGGTCAAAACACTATTCGCTCTACAGACTGATTGCTACCAACTATGACGTAGCTTCTACGTGAGTAAAGGAACATTTCAACACTTTATCAAACACATAAATGTTATTATAGCTCTTACATTGATCTTTAAGCTGTATATTGAGCAGAAGTAATTGATAAAAGATGTTGATAAGAGTGTGAAAATTCAAGCTAAATTCTTGATCCTAATAAAACTTCACACCATCATCTCATTTTTCGAAAGAAAAGATCCCGGATGTCATCACAACCGAGACTGAAAACCATCGGTGCAAATGTGGGGGTGCTTCAACTTCCCCAGCTCCCCCGAGGACAAACTCACTGATTCTGACTCTGATTTAGTTTTGTATCAATGTTGGATTATACTCTGGCCTTAACCCCCCCCCCAAATAAAAAAACAAACCACACCCTCGAATATTTCGTTGGACCACCTTTAGCTTTAATCACGGCACCTGTTTGCTGTAGCATCGTTTCTATATGTCACATGATCTATTTCCATCCGGAGTTGCATTCATTCAGTTGCCATGGTGATACAACCAATGTAATATAAGAGAACCAACTGGGTGATACCAGGAATCCCGAGCCGTACCTGAAGTCACCTTGACATGCCACTAAGGCTCTTTGTCTTTGTTGTCTTTCTTTTTATTTATTTTTTCTCAACTAGTCCGAAATCCCAATTTGAGATCTAAAAAAAAGCTTAAAACCAGTGTTAAGAATGGTTTGATTCCAGTCATGACCAATAAAGACTTTATCATTGACTGTCTGGAGAAATTATGAGTAATTCTGGACATATTCTGGACACATTTCTGTGGGGGGGAAAAAGAAATGCTGTTTATGCTTATTGTGAATAAACCCTGCTCACTGTGGCTGTAGCTCAGCTGGAAGAGCGGTAATTTAAATGTGACCCCCATCAGACTCCAGTGTGTGTGACCCTGAAGTGACCCAGATGCACAGAAGAAGACACGGTGCAGATTGTGACGTTTGTCTCACCTCAGTGACACAAGAGTGGGATGAAACGTAAATGGACTGTACTTGTATAGCACTTTTTCTAGTCACATGACCACTCTAAGCACTTTGACACTACATGTCACATTCACCCATTCACACACACTCTCATACAGATTTCTATTATCACATACTAAGTGCTTTAACCTATCATTCATATTCACACCGGGAGGCAACGTGGGCTTCCGTGTCTTGCCCAAGGACACTTCAACATGCAGTCAGGGGAAGCCGGGAATCGATCCACCGACTTTCCGGTCGGCAGACGACTGCTTTCCCTCCTGAGCCGAAGCCGCCAATGTGACATGACTGACGTCGCTTTAAAAAACATCAGATATGTGTCATTTAGGAGCGCATATAAAAGCAGACTAGGCCTGATTTGACAAAGTTAGATTTGTGTAAAAAAAAAAAAAAACGGATATGAGTCACATCTGGACAAAAAGTCCGATGTGAACGTAGACGTGTACACGCTAAGAAGTACCAATCTTAGCATCCAGCATGCGGAAATGACCGGAAGAAATTGAGCTAAAAGCCTCTACTGAGCATTCGCATCCAAACCAAACACAATTTAAACCACAAAAACTTCAAAAGAAGCATAAAGTCTGTTTTAGCTTGCTGATCTGAGGTCAAAACTTTTATAATAGGAGGAAAAAAAATGCTGCTTAAACACCGTTACACACCTACTCCGAATGTTTCGTCCAAATCATTTGCAATATAAATGAAGAATGTTTAGTAATTGTGTTTTTTTTTTTTTATCATTTAACTGTTGGAAAGTTAGTTTAGATCAAATAATTTCACTGTTTTGTCTATTTCCAGCACATTGGCTTGTTTGGAGTTTGAAAAAGCCTCAGAAACACAAACCGCCTCTTAAATGACAACATACTTGAACTCTGTTGTGTTGGCCCTGTGATGGACTGGCGACGTGTCCAGGGTGTACCCTGCCTCTCGCCTGCTAAG